>JACCIB010000089.1:0-532880 GCA_018906965.1 Philotrypesis tridentata
GACTTTGGATTCAACAGGATTGATGGTACGGTTCCATCAGAAACATGCGGCAAGTAAATAAAAGTGATGAAAATCATGATTTTTGGTAAGCAAATACCTTTAATTGTTTTTAAATGTTACACTCACTTTATGCATATTATTTATGCATAAAAGTGATGTATAATACTTGTATTTGAAATCAAAAATATAGTTTTTAGAGCACCTATATATCTATTAATTTTTTACAACACTAACAATTTTTCTTTTTTTTCAGGTTTTAACACTGTCATAACCCCTTAAGTTCCGGAGCGTGGATGACTCTCATAGACAATCTTGAAAAGATTACCAAATATTTCGATTGCGTGTACGACGATTTACCGAGCATCGCTTTGGACGCCGAGACAGAGTTGCGCTTCACAACCTCTTACAGCTTGAAATCAATTCTTTTCGCAAAAACGATCAACGAGTCGGAGAATAAGAATAAAGATTTTTATTCGCCCGGCGTTGTTCTGCAGATGACGAGTTTTCAAGGTATCAAGAGGGCTGCTGTTTGTGTCGAGGAGCGTTTTCATCGTTTGGAACGTATCACCGATGCAGTGAACAAGTGCAAGGAGCATACCTCACTCGAAATTTTCAACATTGCCACACCCGAGGAGTATTCCAACGACGAATTATTAACAGTCTGCATAGAAGAAAATATAGCTGATATTCGAGAAAAAGTTTCACAACGATTTTCAAAACCTATAGATATCTATTTTAAAAATTTTTACTTTGATATTTTTTATAAAGAATTGACGACTGTGTACATAAAAATTTTACAAAAATGTATATCAAAATTATCTGAAAAAAATATGTAAAACGATTGTAAAGTAAACAATACTTTTTTTTGTTGAATAAACCAAATTTTCTATAAAAAATATTCATTCTATTTCAATATTTACAACACCCAAGAATTCCCTCTGGTACATATTAGACAAATGCTCTCGTTTCTAATTTAAAATACATTTTCCAGCCACTTAAAGTATACCAGATACTCGCATCCGAGAGTTTTGTACGCGGGGTCGGGTTACGAGCTCCCCTCGGCAAGCTCCGCTCGCCTAGTTACGGGACTCATATATACATAGATATACTAGGGTAGAACATCCTCCTTGTATAGATATAGTCCAAAGCTTTTCCCGGACTTTGAAAATTCTCACTTGTCGCGTGGCAGAAGACGCAGAGCGCATGCGTCGTTTATACCGTACCTCTCGGCTTTTCCCGTTCCAGACACCCCCCACTCTCTCTATTTCGGGACTTTGAAAATTCTCGACTCTGGCGCTCTACTCTCTCTCTCTCTCTCCCACGCACACTCTCAGCATCTCTCTCTCTCTCTCCCACGCACACTCTCAGCATCTCTGTCTCTCTGTCTCTCTCTCTCCCACGCACACTCAGCATCTCTCTCTCTCTCTTTCCCGGGCTGCGGCGGCGGTGGCGGCGCGGCGCGAGGGACCAGCTCACCACCGCGGGGAGAGCTCCAGCGGGTCCAGTTGGCGCGCGGACCGCGAGCTCCCTCCCCCCCACCCACTCGCGGCTCCCACGCCCCACCCCGGCTCCCACCCCCCACCCGGCTTCCTCCCGCACGTGATTGCCTCGCGCTCGCTGATTGGCTTGTTTATACCGTGCCTCACTCACCGGATGTCTGGCGCCACTAGGCCACGCCCACGTCGACGGGGTATAACGTACCTCTATTACTCATATATATACATAGATTCTCTCTTTCTCTCTCTCTCTCTCTCTCTCTCATAAATTTCGCACACATTATCTCTCATAACATATGTTAAAATATTTCTTTATTTTTCAGAAAAATAAAGCTAATCAGGAGGAAAACAGTAAGCTGGTCTATGGAGACATTGAGGCATTAATAAATGTAAGTTTTTTTTAACAGTTTTAATTAATATTTATTAAACTTTTATAATAATTATTTATTCTTTCTTTTACAGAATGGTCAGTGCGTGCACGTTAATGAATTTCCAAACGTGTATTGCGAAATTAAAAATTTGGAGGATTTGATAAACATGAATTGCGATTTGTCAAACATAAATATGGACGACATTCTGAATGCTTGGCTGCAACCAATCAGCAATCAGGTGACTGAGCCGCAACAACAACAGCAGCAGCAAGAGCAACAGCAGCAAGAGCAGCAGCAGGAATCCGTCACAATTATGATCGAACAAATAGAAGTTCCGATTGTGCACACAGCTATCAGTTGAGGACAGTGTTGGGCTTCGAGAGTATATCATGCCTGCTCATGGATTAACTTCAGAGCTTGCAAGCCATTATGGTGCTGAGTAGCTAAGTTCACGCAATAGGAAATTATTCAAGTATAACTCGTGCGCTCCATCTATCTCTTTAATTTATCTATTTTTCTCAAAGCAACTAACAAGAAAAAAGCATGTCAATACTGATAAATATTTGGGTGATTGAATAGTCGCTATGAAAGATGGAAGAAGCAAAATTTTTCTGTTTTTCGACAGCTTATTTATTTTTCAAACTCGAAAACTCTTGTTCAACAAAGAAGACTTCTGAAGAATTTACTGCAGAAATTGACTGCGATTCAGACATTTTTTTCGCAAACTCCCTCAGTATTCTCAAGTTATAGTCTTTTTAAGTTATAGTCAAAATCAAGTTATTTTCAAAATTCAAATAGAAAAGTTATAGAACTCGATAAAGTACAACTTTTTTCTATTGAGATAAAATTCTATTTTAGTTTATTAAGTTAATTTGAAAGCATTTCGCAGCTTTGATCTCAATTGAAAAAAGTTTTATTTTATCGGGTTCTATAAATTATCTATTTAAATTTGAACACTATAATTTGAGTTTAACTGTATAACTTGAAAAGACTATAACTTAAATTTTAAGACTATAACTTGAGAATACTGAGGGAGTTTGCAAAAAAAATGTCTGAATCGCAATCAATTTCTGGAGTAAACACTTCAGAAGTCTTCTTTGTTGATAATACATGTAAAAATAAACTAAAGTTTTCGAGTTTGAAAAATAAATAAGTTGTCGAAAAACAGAAAAAGTTTGTTTCTTCTAACTTTCATAGCGAGTATTTAACCACCCAAATATTTATCAGTATTGACATGCTTTTTTCTTGTTAGTTGCTTTGAGAAAAATAGATAAATTAAAGAGATAGACGGAGCGCGCGAATTATACTTGAATAATTTACTATTGCGTGAACTTAGCTACTCAGCGCCATAATCGCTTGCACGCTCTGAAGTTAATCCATGAGCACCCATAATGTACTCTCGAAGCCCAACACTGGTTGAGGACGAGCAGCCGCTTGAACTAACTGTTAAGAAGCCCGACCCGCTCGAGCTCATATTTGAGGAAGAGCAGCCGCTTAAACTTACTGTCAAGAATCGTCAACAGAAGGAAAATGAAGATTTTACCGCGGAAGAACTACAAATTTTACGGAGAGATTTTGATATCATATGCGATGATAGGGGAAAAAATTGTAATTATGAAGATGATTGCATAAAATCTGATATTTCGGTATTAGATGAAATTGAAAAATTATGATATCTCCATGTGGAGATCCACAATGAATTGAATGTTAACGAATAATGTTAATGAAATTAAAAAATTAACTGTTACTATGAAATGTTTATTAAAATTTTTATGTGATAAAAAAGGTTTAAAAAATTTAAAACAGCGTATTACGAGGCAACAAAAAAGTAAAAACTGTAAGGTGAAAAAAAATAAAAAACATTAAATTTATATATTTTTTGTGTAAATTTATTGTATGTATTATGTTGCAATAAAACTTAAATAACATTTCTCACCCTATATGTCCAACTTAAAATAATTCTGTCCCGTCTACAGTATTGCATAAATTTATTCTTTCTCGTACAAATAAGGCACACACATTTTCTCTCTCTCTCTCTCTCTCTCTCTCTGTTTCTCATACAAATAGTGCATACGCACACACACACACACACATACACACACACACACATACATTTTTTCTCACACTCGTACAAAATTATGCGCACACACGCACATTCTCTTTCGAACAAAACGGCGCTTACATACACACATTTTCTCTCTCTCTCTCTCTCTCTCTCTCTCTCATACAAATAACGCACATATTTACATTTTTGTTCGCAAAATTTTATAATAATGGCGGTGATTCCGGGCTTAAAGGATAGGCTGAGACTCGTTTCCGAATCACTATTAGACGGAGAGATGAGCGGCTCATGGCTCAAACGTTAGTGTGAGTGCTGATTTTTGCTGAATATGATCCTCGAGTGCAGTTAAGTACAAAATGATAATGGCCTGCTTCAAAATTTCCTCTAGGATACGGGGATGGTCGATTGAACAGGTGCGTTTTTCATGCCAAATCCAGATTGAGCGTTAGAAATAATAATTACGAAAATCGCTTGTATTTCGTCTCAGGAAACACGTAATAACATTAGCTGCCATTTTGTTAATTCTTATCATGCTGGCATACGATGCAAAAGTTAAAAAAATTTATAAAAATTTTAAATAATTGTAACGTACATGCAAACTTAATATTTCAAATATTTATGTGTGTGAAGTCGCGGCAGACGAAGGTTAATTAGTAGAAAAATTGTTAGTTACAAAGACAGTAACACGAATTAGACTATGCAGTTACGTGAAGGACAGGCCATAGCCTAATTTTATTAAAATTCTTGGTCGAAAATATTATTAACAACTTTTTTATAAACATTTAAGTGTTGAAAAATAATTTTTTTTTAGTTTCTTGTTAATAACTCGAAAACTAATAAACTAATTTAAATGGCGTTAACAGAAAATTTGTAGACAATTAAATTCTAAACAAATTGAGCTTTTGAATGACTCGATTGAATCGTTTCGTTCCGATTAAATTTGAAATAATAAGGAAATTTTGCTTTTTTTTTAAATTCGTAATTTCGACGTTGATTTTAACCTTTGATGATCGGCTCTTCGTCAACTCGTATTCATATATGTATACTTACATGTGCATATGAGGCAGACGCAATTGGTCATTTAGTTTCGGAGCAATTAAAGTTTAAACTATTAAGTTCAATATCTTCTAGACGGTCTAGACACGTTTGTAATAGGCCTATTTAGATTTGTCGAACGGATTTAAAAAGTAGAACTATAATACAAAAAAACGTATATCATCATTTTTCATGAAAGTGCTCTCAAATCGATGAAAAACGCAAATATAGTTTCAAAAAAATTCTAGTGAAGAAAGCGTAGGCGTAACCATCGGCAGCAGCTTCGACTTTTCTTCCGTGGTGAAAAAATAGCGGGCGTGACGGTCAGCACGAGCCCCAATCTTTCTCCGTGTAAAAAAAAGGTCGGAAGAAGGGGCTACCGTCTGTCCCTCAATTTTTTTTCCCTATGACTTTTCCTATACTGGATTTTCTCTCCTTATACCCAGTGTACGCAATAAATCGTGTGATGTGACTATGAGAAAAGATCTAAAACTATATCTAAAAGTTTATGATTTTTTTTGTCAAGCGGGTTATTGCAGATTTTAAAAGCGAATATTAGTCAGAAATTTCACGTAGATATAAGTGATTTACACGAAGTGAATACGAGTACGTAAATTTTAGTTTGGGACGCAGTAATCTCGCAGAATCTCAAAAGCACGAGCAAGAAGATTTGCGCAGGTATACAGAGACAAAACCGGGGTATAGAATAAGTCTGCATCAAATGTTTAATAGATTATTAATATATATATATATATATATATATATATATATATATATATACACATATTAATACATGAGATACATTATTTAAAGTGATGGAGAAAAAGTCGCTAGCGCTTCACTGTACTGTACTAGTCATACCGTGTATAAGAAGTACACCCGGTATAAGAAGAGAATTGAGCATAGGAAAAGTCATAGGGAAAAAAAATTGAGGGACAGACGGTAGCCCCTTCTTCCGACCAATTTTTTTTGCACGAAGAAAGGTTGAAGCTCGTGCTGACCGTTACGCCCGCTATTTTTTCACCATAGAAGAAAAGTCGAAGTTGCAGCCGATGGTTACGCCTACGCTTTCTTCACTAGAATTTTTTTGAAACTATATTTGCGTTTTTCATCGATTTAAGAGCACTTTCATGAAAAATGATGATATACGTTTTTTTGTATTATAGTTCTACTTTTTAAATCCGTTCGACAAATCTAAATCGGCCTATTACAAACGTGTCCAGACAGTCTGCAAGATATTGAACTTAATAGTTTAAACTTTAATTGCTCCGAAACTAAATGACCTATTGCGTCTGCCTCATGTGCACATGTATGTATACATATATGAATACGAATTGACGAAGAGCCGATCATCAAAGGTTAAAATCAACGTCGAAATTACGAATTTTAAAAAAAAGCAAAATTTCCTTATTATTTCAAATTTAATCGGAACGAAACGATTCAATCGAGTCATTCAAAAGCTCAATTTGTTTAGAATTTAATTGTCTACAAATTTTCTGTTAACGCCATTTAAATTAGTTTATTAGTTTTCGAGCTATGAACAAAAAACTAAAAAAAAATTATTTTTCAACACTTAAATGTTTATAAAAAAGTTGTTAATAATATTTTCGACCAAGAATTTTAATAAAATTAGGCTATGGCCTGTCCTTCATAGTCTAATTCGTGTTACTGTCTTTGTAACTAACAATTTCTCTACTAATTAACCTTCGTCTGCCGCGACTTCACAGCCGACTTTCACGACTTTAATCACAACTTATTGGTCTGCTATTTTATACTTAGATTGTCACATACATAAATATTTGAAATATTAAGTTTGCATGTACGTCACAATTATTTAAAATTTTTATAAATTTTTCTAACTTTTGCATCGTCTGCCAGCATGATAAGAATTAACAAAATGGCAGCTAATGTTATTACGTGTTTCCTGAGACGAAATACAGGCGATTTTCGTAATTATTATTTCTAACGCTCAATCTGGATTTGGCATGAAAAACGCACCTGTTCAATCGACCATCCCCGTATCCTAGAGGAAATTTTGAAGCAGGCCATTGTCATTTTGTACTTAACTGCACTCGAGGATCATATTCAGCAAAAATCAGCACTCACACTAATGTTTGAGCCATGTACGTGTATTTTTAGTCCTCATCTCTTAGACTATATGTGAACTCGATGCAGAGGCGGTGATGATGGACTATCATGTATTGCACAGCTACGAATCAAATGCTAGTCGGCCCCGTAGAGATGAAAATCTTATCATGCGTTCTCTCTAACGCTCGCGCACGCTCTCACTTCCTCTTGTATGAAGCACACTTTTATTTATTCATTAATTTAAAACAAAATGTATATTTATGAAATTCAGTTCAATTAAATATTTTTTATTTTCTTTATTAGGAATTGAACCATGGATATGATAGAAAAATGTAAACAACTTGTCAAATCATTGGAACAAGTTGAAAAATTGTTAAACAAATCAACTATCACACGATGAAAAAATCATTACACACGTTGTATAAAAACTTTGAAGAATGTTCTTAAAAGTGAATATTTATCTGTACAACAGAAACAGAGTATGTTGTGCATAATTGCAAAAACAGAATGTATGAAAGCAATGCTTGAAACCATTAATCAGAGTAAAAGTGGTAGTGGATTATTGCAATCTATGAGGAAAACTAACCGTAATCGTTGGATTGACATGGACAGCGCATTTAAAAATCGAATTAAAACTGCTATTATAGTTAATTTAACACACATAGATCTAGTTAAATTACTACAAGATTCCTCAACATTAATTTAACGCAAAATAAAAAGTATAATGCGTGATAATATTAAAGCCTTGAAAGTTAATACAGTTTTATCATGTAAATTTAAAAAAACATGTAATGGAGAGGAAGAATGTATTGAAATTAAACATTTCAATACAGAAAATCATGAAATTTTATTTGGAACTGTCTTAAATAAATGGTTTAAAGCTAATGTCACTGAACCTTTACTCACAAATATTGAAGAGTTTCAAGAGCGTGATTCTGGCTGGACTTTTCATTCTATTGAGAGTATACAAATAAATTTAATCTAATTTAATCCATTGTGTACTGGTAGCTCATACGTACCTTTACCTGAATTTTTGTCAAAACGACAAGCATGTATTAATGTAAAAAATTATGATAACAAATGTTTTGTATAGGTGATTTTATCTGCACTATATCCTACCGAAAGCAAAAAACCAGTAGCATTGAGGCAGATACCACAATTCGAAAAACAAAATAGTTTTATTTCGATAAATGTTTTCGGGTTAGACAATAAAAATATTGTACCTCTATATTTAGCAGCTTTCAATAAGAATAATCATGTAAATCTTCTCTTAATAACACAGCAAAATGATAATTTAGATGATCAATTCACAGCGGAATCACATTATGTGTACATAAAAAATCTTTCACGCTTAGTTAGCAATGATTTTACAAACAGAAAACGAAAATTATTCGTTTGCGATAAATGCTTGCATTTTTTTTTACAAAGAAGATAGTTTGTCTCAACATGAAGAACATTATAAAATATTAAATAACTGCAAAATTAGACTACCTGGCCCCAGAATTGATATAATCACTGATAGGCAACCAGTGCAGAGTCATCAGATATACAGTATAGGATATTATTTTAAATGCAGTTACGACAATTCTTTATCGAAATATAGTTATTATAGAGGTCATGAAGCATCTTTATGGTTTTCTGAAGAATTGAAAAAAATAGAAGAACTAATGTAAGATTCACAGAGTTCGAAAATTCAAACAATCGCAATGATTCAAATCGTACATAGATAACAGTAGTGCTCGATCAGTAGCCAAAAATGAATTTAAAAAAAGTTTTTTTTTCAAGTTAATGAATAATGCAGTATTTGGTAAGACTATGGAAAATGTTGGAAAAAGAGTTTTAGTAAAGCTTATGAGTAAATATGAAGGAAGATATGGCGTTGAGGCTTAAATTTCAAGTCCAAACTTTCATAGCAGTGCTATATTTAATGAAAATTTAGTTACTATACAAATGAATAAAACTGATATACTGATCAATAAGCCGATTTATATTGGACTTACAGTTCTAGATCTTTCAAACAATAGTATGTAAACAGCGACAAGCGCTGACTCCATACCGCCACCGCCCGGGTGAGATGCTGAGACGGTGGGAAAGAGGGCCCGGAGAGTGTGCGTGGGAGAGAGAGAGACAGAGAGAAAGAGCGCGGAGAGAGAGAGAGATAAAAAGCGCAGAGAGAGAGAGAGAGAGAGAGAGCGCGGAGAAAGAGTCTGAAAATTTTCCGAAGGCGAGAGAGAGAGAGAGAGAGTTGCGACTCGAAGGAAAAGGGTGGAGCAAGATGTGGATTTTAACACAAAGATAAAAACACTTTCAGTATAAATGAAGTATATGATTTAAAAATATTATGTTTAAAATGTACAAAACTTATTTAAAAAAAAAGTGATGTATATATAAAAACAAACACACAATAAAAAATAATAACGCCACTGTTAGTTTTTGAGGCCAGGTTTTGGGACAGGGTATCGTGCAGAAAGCAATTACACAAGGGGTAATGCTAAAAAAATAATACGTAATATATTTAATCGAGAAAGGACATTATAAATCGCAAAGAAATCAGCCATGAGACACTTGAGCTATTGCTCGGCTCGATTCTCGCTCTACACTAACTTAAACTCTGCGAGGCGGGCCCTTTTAAGGCTGCTGCCCCTGTCGCCTCTACGACTAACCTTATAGTATAACGCTTATACCTAGGAAGAGACGAGCGGATACCTCTTCGGTCCCTATAATAAATGCATAAACCGTGCGCAATAAATGCATAAACTGTGCGCGTGGAGGGTTTCCTCAAAAATAAAAGATACAGTTATAATCCTCCGTGCTCCGTTCGTCTCACGTACACCAATGAAATACTAATAGTAAAAATCTTACAATATATGTTCCTACTGTCCCGCGACATCCTCCCCACCGAAAAAGGGTGTACATGATAGTAAACAGTAAGATAACTAAAGCTAGAGTTCTCAGTAAAATTGGCACGCAATGAAATTCATATTTGTTACAATACAGAATAGGACAAATATATATAATTACAATACATTAATAAGACACATGTATACAGTTATGATCAATTAAAATAGTATACAAATATAAAAATAATAAACTATGATAATACACACTAAAATAATACACATTATAATAATATTAAGATACGCTTCATGAAATTATTTAAGATTTATTACTGAGTATCAAAAGAAGAATAGGAGGAAATAAGAATTTTGTAGTTACGTTTAAATTTCTAATTGTACATTAATCGATCAGGCTGTTTGGAAACTCTTCCGATCTTGGTTTTGATCTCTCGTATAGGTTTATTTACTTTGTTGCATACATCAATTTTCTCTTTTGATACTTTGTCTTTTAATTTTTTCGATACAATTTGTAACTCGTCGTTATTTTTACAATCATTCTTAGGCTTAAAGTTAATGTTCATTTCTAATGGATATACACGTTGTATAGGGCGGGTTAATTCGCCTGACGCTGTTGCTATACGAACTACGCGAGCTTGACCATCTTTTCCTAAAAGAATCTGGTTAACTCGACCCAGTGGCCAATCTATACGTTTTGTATTATCGCTACCTATAAAAACTAAGTCATTTAATTTTATTTCACTGAGAGGTTTCTCTTTACATTTTTGTTGCGTTAACATACCTAAGTATTCATTTCTGAATCTTCGGCGCAAACTCTGTTTTACACTTACACGATGCGCATACCTTTTATCTAAATTAATACTTTCTACTCTATCTAAATCTAAGACTCCTACTTCTTGTACATCTTGCAGAAACATTGCAGGTGTTAACGGCATTATTTCGTCGTAGCCTTCTGACAGAAAGGTTATAGGACGTGAATTTATTACGGCTTCGCAGTCCGCAAGTGTGGTTATCATCTCTTCATAAGTGAGACAAGCTCTCTTTAATGTGCGTTTCAATAAACGTTTAAGTAACCCAATCATACGCTCCCAAAACCCTCCCCACCACGGAGCAGAAGGGGGATTAAATCGCCACTCTATATGTTGTACTGCGAGCGTTTCTCTCATCTTGTCATAGTCAATACCTTTAAGTGCATTGTTTAAACCTACAAAATTAGTGCCATTGTCACTGAAAATGATGCTCGGTTTACCGTGCTTTGATATCTGACGCCTAAGCGCCATAATAAATGAAGCTACTCGAAGCGAACTTACTAATTCTAAATGTACGGCTCTGAATATTGCGCACGTAAATACACAAATCCAGGCCTTTTGACCGTCTTTCAGGTAGATCGGCCCTGCATAATCTACGCCTATTATTTCAAATACTGCAGCCTCTCTTACCCGATCGAGTGGTAGTGGGGCTGGCGGTGCATGCAAGGCTTTCGCATCATATCTACGACATTCAACGCAATTACGAATAATCTTTCTAATTACTTTACGCCCGCCTATTATCCAAAACTTCTCTCTCATTATATTCAATAATATCGTAACTCCTGCATTTTTACATTGAATGTGCTTCTCTCTTATTAGAAGCTCTATGACGTGATCTTTCGCTGGCAAAATAATCGGGCATTTAAAATCGAAACTATCCTCGCGATACTGTAATCTCGTTTTAGTTCGGATTATACCGAGTTCATCTACAAAAGGTGAAAAATGTTGAATAGTCTCGTCATTCAAGCCTTTAAAATTGCGTTTTTGAACAAATTTTAGCAAGGTATGCTCTGCGTCAATATACTCGTCCGCGGATAAACACTTCTCTTTAATTTTATTATTTTGATTTTTTAAGTTAAACGCGAGTCTCTTAATCCAACCAATAAATCCGACGAGTTCAGAATAACTAGAAAAGCGATTGCACCAATTCTCTACTTTGTCGCCTTCGTTATTATTTATCAAAGTGGTACTTTGCATAGTGCTCGACTTTTTTAGTTCTTCTTTCACTTCGTCTTCATTAAATATAGTCTCTGTTACTGGCCACTGTTCAGGTGCTTGTTTCAACCACACAGGCCCCTCCCACCATTCCGCAGCCAAAAGCTGATTGACGCTACACCCTCTCGATGGCAAGTCGGCCGGATTAAGATGCCCCGGTATATGCCTCCATTGACTTTCGTTCGTTAGTGCCCGAATCTCTTTCACTCTATTCGATACAAAAACACTCCAATTATTATCGCGGCGAATCCACGCGACTACTGTAGAGGAATCTGTCCAGAAATACGTTTTGATATTTTTTAAATTTAATGCCTCTACAACTGTGGAGGTCAGTCTCGCGCCGATCGTTGCCGCTAATAATTCTAAACGCGGAGTACTCGCGCGTGTGTTAGCATTTTCTTTACTTGTAGGCGTGATTTTATTTTTCGCTTGGACAAAATGAACTTTGACATCCGACCCTCTCTGCACTCGAATAAAAATTACGACTGCATAAGCTATTTGGCTTGCATCACAGAAGGTGTGCAAGCTAACATTGCACGCTTCATCTACATAACCTAGCATGCAGCGCGGTATTTTCACTCGAGCAAGATTCCCCAGCTCCTCAAACCATTGCTTAAAACTTCTTTCAATTTCTTCGCTTACTTTATCGTCCCAAGACCCGTTGGAAGCGCAAGTCTCTTGTAATAATTGCCTTGGTTTGAGGGCGACAGGGCACACTATGCCTAAAGGATCGTAGATGGTATGGGCTACTGAAAGAATTTTTCGCTTCGTTACATTAGTTAAATTTAATTCTTTCAAGCCCGCGACGTTCAGAGACAATGTATCCGTGTTTTTATCCCACATCAACCCAAGAACGCCGCTGTGTCCCGCCATATCGCTGTCGTTAGTGTACTCCCAATTGCGTAACTCGAAACAACCCGAATTCATTACCATTATTGAATCATTCATGAAAGTTTTCATTTCACTCATTTCATTCACGCTCGTGACGCAATTGTCAACGTAAAAACTCTTTTTGAGTTTTTTCACATTCTCTACTTTTTCACTATCGCAAGACTTTAAAGCATTCTCCAAATGTAAATTGATTACTGCCCCTAATATAAAAGGGCTACTCGAAATGCCAAAAACTACTCTGCAATGCTGATACTCTACAATATCTCCTTTGGCATCGTACCAGAGGAATCTCAAAAAATCCCGTTCGGCCGGGTCAATACTTATTTGCAAAAACGCTCTCTTTATATCCGCTATTACACCTATTGTACCTGTTCGAAAACGTAGCAGTATATTAGTGATGAGCTCGATGAGGTTGGGCCCCTTCTCGAGACACTCGTTAAGCGCAGTGGACTCCTCGATTTTACTGCTTGCCGTTGATCCTCTGCGACCCGAGGGGTCGAATACGGGCCTAATGGGCGTGGTTGAGTTTTCCTTGTATACGGGGCGATGAGGTAGGTAGTAGCCCCCGCAATCAGCTCTTTCCGTCGGTACTCATTCAATAATCCCGTCTTCGAGCCAGCTCTTGAAAATATCAGCGTATGCCTCGAATTTGCCTGTTGCGAGCAGTTTCGCTTTTGTGCTGTTCAAGCGGTAAAGGGCCACATTTTTATTGCTCTCAAGCACTGGATGGCACTCTCGCCAAGGGAGCTTTACTTCATAACGGCCTTCGGTATTTATAACAACACTCTCGCGGAATCGTTTTATAACATCACTGTCGCGCTGCTGCTGCGTCCGATGCTCAATGGGGTCCTTAATCCCTAAGACGTCTAGGGCCCATAGATCTTTTATTTCTGCTTCCTTCATAAACATCGATATAGCAGCTGTCGCGAGATTAAAATCTTCGTTGCACTGTACCGTCGGCACCTTCCCCATGAGTGTCCATCCTAATCGCGTCTCGATGGCAGTTAATCCGCTACTCAAGGCGCGGATTTTGCCAGTAAGCAGATCTCCAGCAACGTCTGCGCCGATGAGCACCGATACACTTTTTTCTTCACTGCAGACGTCGGAGAGCTTTATTTTTTCTGCCGCTAATTCTTCTATCCAGCTTCCTTGTGTCACTGTTGGTACATCACTGCAAATTGTATTTTGATCGAGCACTTGGAGATTGCACCAATAATTTCCACTCAAATCTCCCGCGCGGATGGAATACTTCGAGTGCGTTGTTACTTCAGACTTGCTACCTCCAAATAGCAAGTGCATTAATTTTTGCTGTTCTAGCGGATCGTAACCCAATTGCTCTGCAACACTTTTTAAAATGTACGAATTTTGAGAGCCAGTATCTATAATCGCGCGCACAATCTTCTCAGACGTATTGTTGCATAATCTAATCTTCAACGTCTGCATGAACGTGGAAGGCACGCGCGTTGAAACCGCTAGATTATTGTCCTTCTGTATGTTTACTCCACTAACTGTTTTACCTGCTTCATTCTGCGAAACGTCACTCTTCTCTTTTTCATCTTTGAAGCACATGATATCCACATGTCGTCGCGCACATTTTGAACATTTGACATTTACGCGACACTTGATGTAAGTGTGCCCGAATCTTAAGCAATTAAAACATAGCTGCCGTTTCATTGCTAAATCTTTCCTCTCGGCGTACGGCATACTTTTTGCTTTCAGACATTTAGCACTCTCGTGCCCCTTCTTATCACAAAATGCGCAGCAGATCTCCTCTCCTTTTGACAATAAGGTGCTTGCGCTGGGCACGTCCTTCACTGATTGACTTTTCGATTTTTTGTGGCGCTCCGCCTCTTTACTAGCGTTACTGCCTAATCCGAAATCCGTCTTTGCCAACGATATTCTTAGTTCGTTTTGCACCTCGGTTTCTAAGAACTTTATCAATTTCGTGAGGCGATTTTTTGACATATCGGCGTTAGCACCTTCAGCGTTGACCTCGGTGCTCGCGGCTTCCGAGCGTTGCTATACTCTTAATAATTCCTCTGGAAGAGCTGACTCAACTAGCGGCAGAAGCATTGCCGCGCACTTATCGGTGGTAACTCCTAGCGTATCCAGAGCTCTCAGATATGACTCTATCTTGTCGTATAGATTAGTAAGCTGCACTTCCTTTGTAGAGTTCACGTTCTGTAGCACTAATTGCAATAACTCTCTGACGTACACTTCGATCTGTAGATCGTCGCGTCCAAACCTTTTTTGCAAGCTTTCCATTGCTTTCACGTAATTCTCGCCCGTTGGCGGATAACTCTTCACTAAGTCTCCCGCACGCGATCCAGGCACCATAGTTTGAAGTAAATACTGGAATTTATGTTCACTATCCATATTAACGTCCTCGTGGATCTTTTTAAACAAGCTCCAAAATTGGAGCCACTCGCGTATATCGCCACTGAACTTTGTGAGCTCAATCCTCGGCAGGTTAAACGAGCTTCTTGATTCACTCGCGACTTCGACGCTGCGCGCAGCTTGAGGAGAAGGAGTCGCTCTGTTGTTCGCTGTCAATCGATCTTCAAACTTATACTTCGCTAGTAAGTATCTCTGCCTGTATACGCTATGCTCCTCTTCTTCTTTTTCCACGGCGGCGTCTGTCTCGTTAGCTTCCAGCATCCCTTCTATGATTTTTGCGGAGACTGCATCTAACGCAGCCTGCTTCTCACTTAAAAGATTGTAGGCCACTGTCAATTCCTCTTTTGCAGAATTTTGATCTTGTAAAAGAGCATTCAGAGTATTCAGCGCCTTTGTACACGCTGTCTTCAATGTAGTCCTCTTTCGCTTATTAAGATCCATCTTTACGTATTATACACTACTGCAGCACACTCAGCACTCGAGTCGCCAAAACCGGGTCCTGTCACGGTCGCCAGTTGTTAGTTGTTGAGGCCAGGTTTTGGGACAGGGTATCGTGCAGAAAGCAATTACACAAGGGGTAATGCTAAAAAAATAATACGTAATATATTTAATCGAGAAAGGACATTATAAATCGCAAAGAAATCAGCCATGAGACACTTGAGCTATTGCTCGGCTCGATTCTCGCTCTACACTAACTTAAACTCTGCGAGGCGGGCCCTTTTAAGGCTGCTGCCCCTGTCGCCTCTACGACTAACCTTATAGTATAACGCTTATACCTAGGAAGAGACGAGCGGATACCTCTTCGGTCCCTATAATAAATGCATAAACCGTGCGCAATAAATGCATAAACTGTGCGCGTGGAGGGTTTCCTCAAAAATAAAAGATACAGTTATAATCCTCCGTGCTCCGTTCGTCTCACGTACACCAATGAAATACTAATAGTAAAAATCTTACAATATATGTTCCTACTGTCCCGCGACAGCCACGTAATAAAAAATAATGACGATACTAGGCTTTGCCACCTGCGGGGTGGTTCGGCACATGGACGGATCCGACCTATTGTTACAATATAATTGTTGTCGAAGTAGACGTCGCTAAAGACCTCGAATCTTACTTCTATATTTGCACTGTTTATATAAGTTTCGCTGGCGTGGTAAAATAACTCCGCCAGCCCCCATGCGTCGAATTCGGGCTGGTTCACTCCGTCACGCAGAGGGTCGTTCTGCTCTCTGTCAATTCGACGCGCGGACCGCTGGCAAACCCAGTTTTCAAACTGTAAAAAAATGAAAAATTTGTAATTATAATAAATTTAAATAATTTTATATATTTTATTAATTAAATTACTTACGAAAACGATAGTTCTTTTTGGTCGTCTGTACCCGTACATGATGCTGTTATTGTGAAGAATAACGAAGACTTGAGGACGATGTGCTTCTTGCTAGAATAAGACACAAACTTACGCTCCTACGAATTTTTGTCCTCTCGAGAGGTCCTCCGTCATAAAAAATCAAAGCCGCCTTCGCCGTCATCTTGAGCAGATCACTTTCTCCAAAAAAAAAACTCGGAAAACTATCGGATATATTTCGGAAACGCCGGCGCCTCTTTCACCTGTACCGAGCGGAGCATGGGGTCCCGAGTCTGGAGTCGGCTCTATGTCACCGGCGCAGGTAGCCTCCCCGGGAAGGGTCAGTATTGCACAGCCCAGGCCGTCTTTGCTATAACAGTATAGGGCTATGCCTACTACGACTATATCTCTGTGGCTTACAGGACATTTTCATGTTTTCGAGAAAAATCGATTTCAATGTTTGGAGTAATACGTAAGATCAAAATGTCAGAGAAAAGATCAAAGTAGTGGCTCATTTCATTATATATCTAATACGAATACAACTGTAGTATTACATTTGTAAATAGTTTCTTTCTCGACGCGCAAGCTAAACAAATTACTGGAGTTAAGTGGTTCTGCGGGAACTTTGCAGATAAGTGCTTATTGCGGTCACTCTTTTTGATGGCTCAAAACTAATGCAATTTACAATTAAAAAAATTCGGGTGGGGCATATTTTTAAAGTTTAACTCATTCCCTTTCTAATGGTGTAATTGAAATTTTCGAAAATTGTTATTAACAATGAGAAAAAACGGTTTAAATGAAAAAATCATGGTTTTTCCACGCGCGAGAGACTTTTCCTTTTGCCTCCTTCTCTTTCCACCGCG
Source organism: Philotrypesis tridentata (assembly GCA_018906965.1). Taxonomy (NCBI): domain Eukaryota; kingdom Metazoa; phylum Arthropoda; class Insecta; order Hymenoptera; family Pteromalidae; genus Philotrypesis; species Philotrypesis tridentata. Next base: position 17,428 of record JACCIB010000089.1, read on the forward strand.
CGCGACCCGCGACCTGCCTGCTGTGCTCTATGTGTGCGCAGTACATACCTATACATACACACACACTTGCAGCCATCGAAGGGCGAGTTGATCGGAAAAGGATGTCGTTTCTGGATTCGCCTTACGCTGTACTGCGCTAATACGCGGTATGTATATATGGGTACGTGGAGTATCGATCGGCGATATCGACACCTCTCCTCGCGCGCGCCATGTGTGCATAATACGTATATGCAGATAGGCTCTCGCGAATCAAGCAGCACTCTCAAGAACTGAAAAGAAAAGTTGCGTTTATGTGCAAGCTTCCCAGAAAGTTTCGCGCTAAAAGTACAATGATCGCGAATCTAGCGCAAAACGCTCGCGATTGCGCATTTCATCCGCATGTTCTCTACATACGGCTCGAAATATTCATTCGGCGTCTCGCAAATTTATCGTCGATGTAACGACTTTTTTTTATCGCGTTCCGCAGGCTGTTACCCGCGACTTCTTACGCGAGCCGCGTTGAAATTCGAGCCGAGAGTAGCCCGTATAATGTCGTCGCGCGCAAGGAGCCGAGAAATCTCGATCTCAGTACTTCTTCCTGCAAGCTACAGATCTATACAGTAGGGTGCTGAGGGGGCCGACAATATAGCTATTCACCATCTTGAAACCTATCGGCGTGAGAGAGAGAGAGAGAGAGAGAGAGAGAGAGAGAGAGAGAGAGAGAGAGAGAGAGAAAGAGAGAGAGAGAGCACCTCCGATTTTCCGTACGTTGTTTTCTTCGATATGATAAGCTGGAGCAGTCGCATGTTTCTCCTTCTCTTCTGTCTTCCAAAACCTCCGAAATGCAGACTCGCGCAACCAAGCGCAGTCTCAAAGTGTCCGTCGTTTCGAGCGCAAGTCTTTTCGAATCCAGAAAGAAAAACTTTGCATTTTTCCAAAAATATCGGACGCAAAGGCATTGTTATTGGCAGCTCATCATGAAGCTCGATGTGGAAAATGGGAGCAGGCAGCACGAGATCGAGAACGTTTCAAGAGAAGAATTGATCAAACATATGCTATTATAATGCCTGTACTATTGAAAAAATTGAGGGAAATAAATAAATAAATGCAGTTTATTTTTATCTACATATCATTTTTATTTATCCAACTGTTGTGAGAATTATCAAAACCTAACCATTTTACATAAATTCTATTACCACTTTTTTTCAAAACTTTTTCAATTAAATAAACATTTGGATGTTTAGTCTTGAGAAGTTCCTCTTCATAGAATCCTCCAGAAATTGGCTTGTCTTGATAATCCTTTAGATGATAGGTGTAGGGTTTTGTATTTGAAATTTTTGTTGCTGTGAAGACTTCAGTTGACCAATTGGGGGTATAGCCCTTGTCGAAAACACCCTTGATTCTGCTAACACGTACTTGATCTCCAATTTTAAATTTAGCTCGTTTGAAAAGATTTGACCTTTTTATTCGATTCATTATATGATTAACTTTATCTTTATTCACTTCTACAGGCTTCATTCCTATTGTTCGATGATGACTATTATTATACTGTAAAGTTAAATCCTGTAAACTGTCTAGCCATTTGCATGTACCTTGCAGACTAAACAATTTCCACATTTTGCTTTTTAGAGTACGATTAAAACGTTCACAAATTGACGCTTTACGGGGTTATGACAGTGTTAAAACCTGAAAAAAAAGAAAAATTGTTAGTGTTGAAAAAAATTAATAGATATATAGGTGCTCTAAAAACTATATTTTTGCTTTCAAATACAAGTATTATACATCAAGTTTATGCATAAATTATATGCATTAAGTGAGTGTAACATTTAAAAACAATTAAAGGTATTTGCTTACCAAAAATCATGATTTTCATCACTTTTATTTACTTGCCGCATGTTTCTGATGGAACCGTACCATCAATCCTGTTGAATCAAAGTGCCAAATCTTCATTATGAGTCTGGTCTCAGACTAAGTGGAACAGATTCCTGAAAAACACAAAATTAATATAATTAATTAAACATATATTGACAATATTAATAATTATAGTGAATGTTACATATGTAAACATACGTAACATTCACTTTGAACTTATTTTTGCCAATTCTGCTCCACTCAGTTTGTGACCGTACTCATTAGGAAGGTTTTCCACTTTGGTTCATCCGGATTGATGTTATGGTTCCTTCAGAAAGCTGCGGCAAGTACATCAAAAGCATGAAAAAACTAAATTTGAGTAAAAGGCATTTAAAGTTTATAATGTAAATCATACAAATGAACTCAGCTATACTTACAGAAAATATCCGGCATACCTTGATTTGCTTTTGGTACTCAAATATACATACAATAAAGTATATTTGATGGTACGCGCTTGTCATGCTGTGTGATAATAGCATTTAGAAGCTGAAAATAAAATAAAAATTATCGTTAGCTATTCATAATCAAGTTATGTTTATGAATTACAGTTACATACAATACTTACCATTATTAAATACACTTCAAGTTCTTAAAAGGTATGCAAAATAATACTTCAGGCAGTCAATATAAGCTCCCATTTTGCTGGCTTGCACCCGTATACCTAAAAGCAAAAAATATACCAACAAAGAAAAAGCTCATTATGAACACTGTTATTACAAATTAGTTTCCAATACTTATCTGAATAATGTTTGTACTCTGCAGAAGCTCTTGCACTTTTGCAACACCACTATAAGGTTATAAGCATTGCTACAGCAGCTAGCAGACTAACTGCACTGATCTAGTATCTTGGATGAAAAACAGCTGTTTGGCTGCTTTCTGCTGCTTTACAGAAAATTCTACTATACCGATCAAACAGAAATCTTCATTCTCGACTAGACGCTGTGAGGCACAAACTATTCGAGTGGCAAATTCAAATTTGTTGAATGCCTTTACTTTAACACATTGAGTTTAGTAACATAAAATCACACATAGAAAAATTAATTTTACAGATTTTATTTATTTTACGGAAATAATTAAATTAATAACTCTTGAGAAAAAAACGGTTTGTAAAACGGTTTTTAAGTCATATTTTCAGTAAGATTTCTCATGAAATTACTCTGTAAAAAGTGGGTTAGAACAATCCTTTCCACAAGTTTGGCTTAATTAAAATATTTAAAAATCACGATTTTTCAAAAATTTACTTGAAACAGATTTGTTAGTTTTTTGTTAATATCTTCGAGGAAAATTTTTTTAGCCAAAAACGGCTTTCAGGACCATATTCTACAGACTATTAACTATGAAAAAAGTGAATAAAAAAAAATGGGTATTTTCAAAATTTTAACACTGTCATAACCCCTTAAGATTACTGTATGTAGAATACAAATGGATTTTATAACTTTTCATTAGTTTTTGAAAATCTTTATTGTAAAATTCTTTTCCTCGATCCGTCTGTAAATTCTTGGGTTTTTATTTTGCAAAAGTATAGATTTCATAGCTTCAGCTACACATTTTCCACTTTTATCCTTGACTGGTGCAATCCAAGCGTACTTTGAAAATGTATCAATTACTGTGAGTAAGTATTTAAAACCTTTATTCTGCTTGGCGTAAGGAATCATTTCAACAAGATCTGCCTGCCAAGTTTCGTCAATATCTTTGATGAGGAATGAGCGGCGTGGATAATTACGCCTTGCAGGCTTATGAAGTTCGTCCACTAATTTTGCTTTCATTTTTGGCCTTCTCTTGTAAATCTGATAGTATATTTGTTATCTGCAGAATTTCAGATTCAATGTTTTGAATTTTATTGTTCAAAACACTCCGAAAATCTTCAAGCAATTTTTCTGTTTCGTCTTTTATCAATTTTTGCACAGAGCTAAAGTTCATTGCATCATTTTGTTCAGCAGCATTACCTACATTACACAATAATCGATTGTCCAAATCAAAATTTCCATCACTAGTAAGCTTGAATCCTATTCCAGGTGGCCCTCGCGATGAATCTTTGTGAACCAACTGACGTCCAAACACTTCGATGCTCATTTTAATACTGAACTAATAATCCCTGCCTCACGAAGCTCCTCGACAATTGCTTGTATTTCATTAACGTGATTATTGTTACCAGCAGACGTTTTAGCTATAAGTAATCTTGGACGATCTACAAGCTTGTTTGGATCATCCCAGTAGCGGTAATCCGTATGAGTGGATCTTTGAGCGATTTTGTATAAGCCCATTCCAATTTTATCTGATCTTACCACATATTTCTTACTCGACGTTTCGCGAACGCTCTCATTTGCTTTATAGTACTTTTTGTGAGCATTTGCGTCTTTTAAAATCGTGGCATAATTTTTTTTTATCAATATGAGTGATTAGTGAGGCATTAGGTTCCTTTTTATATTACAACTCTACTAGTCCTGCAGCTTTCACATATTCTTTATTACCAATGATAATTTTATTTGATTCAAAAGTTATTGGAGTATCTCCAATCAATAGTGAATCATCTCGCATTTTCCGCACTCCGTATACTGTATCTAAAGATTGTGTGTCTCCACTAAGCAACATTTTCACATTTTCATCATCTGTTTTTACAATAGTTTTTTCTAGCTCATCTGTTGAATAATCAACAGCAGACTCAAAATCTGATTCAGGAAAATTATCATCATTATCATCATCATCACTGTTTGAAGTACTACGCTCAAGTTTTTTAATTCTCTTCTTTGGTCTCACTTCTTTCTTGACTGGAAGTAAATTTATTTCTTGTTTTACTCTATTTTCGGTGACATCAACAAGCTTTTCCAATGGCTTCACTATTGGCTGAAACGAGTCACTTAAATTTGTTTCCACTTCCAATTTATGCAATTTTAATGAATCGTACTTTCTTTTCACAGTATTGCGAGCTTTCTCAACTTCCCGTAAGACAGTAGTTTGTTGGTTAAAATCAGTCATCTTGATGGTTTCAAGTTTCACAATAAAATGCTACATTTTTTCCATATTCTGTATATTTATTACAAATGGATCAAAGCCTTTTCTGTAGCGATCATCGTCTATATTACGATCTTTGTCAATAATGAGAAAGCTGTGATTACCATCATTCCAACACATTGAGCAAATATCCTTGAGACGTTGATACGATATATCAGTATTAACATGATCATTATAAACATGTTTCAAGATCATATCGTCTTGACGAAAAATCACCAACAAATTGACATTGTGACGCACTAAATGTTTCGGTACTTGTGCATACGATTGACACAAGTAAAAACAATCTACATTTTTATGTCGACCCAAGTAGTAAAAAGCTTTAACGTTATCTTGTTTTTCACAGGCAATGTCATCAAATATGAAAATTGAATTTGGTCGAGCTTCATCGGGTGAGACAACAAGATCATGCTCGCCAAAAGGAAAGTATTCGATACCATCGAGAGGCTCTAAAAGTTTTTCCAACAATTTATATTTTGGTTGATTTAGAGATTTTGAGTAAACGTAAATATTTTCAAATTTCAGACCGTTAGGATGAATGATTAGAGACAAAAGAGCGTTCGTTTTTCCACAATTTGATGGTCCGCAAAATACTGCTCTTATACTATTTGGTAATAATTTTCCATGACGATTATTTTTCTGATGCTGTTGAGTCAAAAGATTGAAATCGATTACTGGCAGCTTTGTAGACTGCTTTTTCAGATCCATCTCACAAAACAGACTAACTCGAAATAGTATAAATATGTGATATTTATTCTTTTCTACCATTAGTGAATACATTGATAAACAAACTACCCGTTGAACTTCATCGCCCAGGTTATGAGTACTGCGGTCCAGATACCAAGTTAGCAAAACGTTTAGCTCGTGGTGATCGTGGGATTAATCCTCTTGACGCCGCTTGTAAAGAACACGATATTGCTTATTCGAAGAATCGAGATAACATCCAGGAGAGAACGTTGCTGATAAAACTTTAGCAGAAAAGGCTTGGAATAGAGTAAAATCTAAAGACGCTAGTTTGAAAGAAAAAGTGGCAGCCTTTGCTGTAACAAGTACTATGAAGTTAAAATCAAAGTTTGGTATGGGTATTGGAGGAGGCAGATGTAAAAAAAGGATTTCAAAGAGAAGAAAAAAGATTACTTTAAAAAATCTAGTTCAATCACTATCAAAATCTGTCACTCCTAACAATAATGCTCGCTCTATGATTAAATCAGCATTAAAGAGTGCACGAGAACAAGTGAAAAAAGTCGGTGGTAAAAGTAAAGTTAGTGTTCCACGCATTTTGGCTGTTCCCCATAGAGTAGATGGCTTTCTTCCAGCGCTTATTTCCCTCTTTGCAAGTTTCAGTGCAGTAGGCTCACTTGCGGGAGGAGCTGCTGGAATTGCTCAAGCAATAAATAGAGCAAATGCTGCTAAAAAACAATTAGAAGAGCAAAAAAAGCATAATGGAAAAGTTGAAAAAATTATGCTGGGTAAAGGATTGTTTTTGAGAACTTACCAAAAAGGGTTTGGCATCTCTCTGAAGGAGGGAGGAAGAAGAAGAAAAAAAAAACTTCATTGAACTAAGACTGCCAAAACGTGCACTTACCGACTACGATATACTCAAGTATGCAAAATTAATGTAAATAGGAAATTTTCGTGGAGTTTTCATGCGAAATGATTTACCTTCCAACGGCTGCCGTGTGAAGGAGTCTGCAATTATAAATCTAGATGATGCGAGTGAATCTGGCACACATTGGGTAGCTTATTGAAAAATTGGTAAAGAAGTTGTATACTTTGACAGCTTTGGAGACTTACAACCACCTCTTGATCTTATGAACTATTGGAAAGTTTCTCAAGTCAAGTACAATTATCAAAGATATCAAGACTTTTCACCGTTCATCTGCGGTCATCTTTGCCTCAAATTTCTCTGTAATCAGCTCAATCGTAAAGAAAATTTTCGGCTCTATAAAAAGTGAAAAGTGAGCTTTGGAATTAGTATTCTCAAGATGGTTGTCGAGTCGATAACACTCAGCCTCTCAGGCACCTTCTCTGTTCTCGAAACTCACTATTTTCCTCCTATAGAATTGGATCGGGATAAACTAGACAGTCTTGGACTTGTTGAGTTACTCACTTTTAATTCTATACCAAATATTGATGTAAATTGTAACAAGTTTTATGTTGGTCGAGAAATCGTTGAAATTCCTAGTGTCAGTTATGAGATTGAAGATATTGAGCGGACGGTGCAAGGATTTCTTGATGTTCGTGATATAAAAATTAGTATAAAGCCGAATAATAATACATTACGCTGTTTGATTGATTGCACTCATGAAATAGATTTTCGACCTAAAGACTCTATTACTCGTATACTGGGTTTCACTCCAAGAACTGTGAAACCCTATATAAGTCATTACTCAGACTTACCTGTAGCTATTCTCAAACTATTCTCAACAGGAGCATACATAAATCAAAAAAAAGTTCATACAATATACGAATTTTTCCGAGCAGTACCAGCTGGCTACAAGATAATTGAAGTTCCTAAACAAATAATATACTTACCAGTATCAGTAAAAGTAATTGATCACTTACAACGTACGTCAGAACCTCTAGCTATTCGCCTGTATCTCTTTTCGATACTAATTTTTACTAATGCTTTGTCAATATTTGTGTATAGCGATTTTACGTCAAGACTTATAATACAGTGGTCCGCCGGAATATTCACATGTTTTATTTTTTCGATTAATTCAAAACTATTTTTTACATAGGATTTTGGCTTATCCAAATTGTTTTGTAGAATTTTGAATAATGTCTTTGAGAAAAAATATGTAGGTGATCCTATTGTTGAAATAATAGGTCGCAACGGATAATCTTTTTTGTGGATTTTTGGTAATCCATATGCTTTTGGTAAAATCGTGTCCGTTTGAGTAAGTTTATGTCTACTATATTTTTTCCCAAGAAAACCATTATCATTCCAAACATTTAGAAAGTTTTTCACCTTTGCCTGTAATTTTAACAGCGGATCCTTCTTAACCGTAGTGTAAGTATCTCTATCTGCTAGAAGAGTCTCCATTTTTATTAATTATTAATAAAAATTATTAATTATTATTATTTTTATTAATTTATGTTAAGAGTATCTATAATTTATGTTAAGAGATACTCTTAACATAAATTATAGAAGTAGACTAAATTGCACACACGAAAACAAGTTTAATTCTTTGTTGAGCAAAACGAATGTACACTCGAGTCATGAAAAATGGTTTAAAAATCTCACAGACGTAGATATACCAGCGAATGTTATATCTGTAACAGCATTAGGACGAAAATTCAATCCTAATTGTGACCTTAATGAAAATCTTATTTTTGAATGCATAAAAAACATAGAAACTTCAATTACATATAATAGTATTCCGGAAAACATTGCAAATAATATTAGAAGCACATTATTAAATAAAATTACACATTTTCACAATAAAACTAGACACAAAACAATAGAAGAAAAAAAAAACTTTGAACATAAATTAACAGAGACAAATGATTTCATTAAGAGTCACAAAGATATTATGTTTACCTTTGCGGACAAGGGTAACACGACGGTTGCAATGTACAAGAACGATTACATCGAAAAAATGGAGACTCTTCTAGCAGATAGAGATACTTACACTACGGTTAAGAAGAATCCGCTGTTAAAATTACAGGCAAAGGTGAAAAACTTTCTAAATGTTTGGAATGATAATGGTTTTCTTGGGAAAAAATATAGTAGACATAAACTTACTCAAACGGACACGATTTTACCAAAAGCATATGGATTACCAAAAATCCACAAAAAAGATTATCCGTTGCGACCTATTATTTCAACAATAGGATCACCTACATATTTTTTCTCAAAGACATTATTCAAAATTCTACAAAACAATTTGGATAAGCCAAAATCCTATGTAAAAAATAGTTTTCAATTAATCGAAAAAATAAAACATGTGAATATTCCGGCGGACCACTGTATTATAAGTCTTGACGTAAAATCGCTATACACAAATATTGACAAAGCATTAGTAAAAATTAGTATCGAAAAGAGATACAGGCGAATAGCTAGAGGTTCTGACATTCCACTCGATGAAATATTAGCAGCATGTGAGTTACTTATGGAGAATACGTTTTTTCAATTTAACAATAAATTTTACAAACAACTTTTTGGTACTCCAATGGGCTCTCCGATCTCGGGATTATTCGCTGATTTAGTCATGGATGATCTCGAGACGGACTGCATTTCAAAACTTTCGTTTAAACCGATATTTTTTTACCGTTACGTGGATGATATTATTACATGCATCCCGAAAACAAAAATTAATGAAACACTTAATATATTTAATTCATACAATAGCCGGTTACAATTTACACACGAAATTGAAATAAATGACTCCATAAGTTTCTTAGACGTTTTGTTGGTAAAGAATAATGGCAAAATAATGACTGATTGGTACACAAAACCCACCTTCTCTGGTAGATTTTTAAATTATCATTCACAACATCCTGAATCTCAAAAAATCGCCATGGTGTACAATCTTATTGATAAAGCTATTAAATTATCGGACAAATGTTTTCATAAGAAAAACATCAATATTATAAAAAAATTACTAGCTGAAAATAATTATCCTGTCAACTTTACCAACAAATATATAAAAAAACGTATTGACAAAATAAATTCAAATGCACAATACCAACGTTGCAATAACGACACAAATTTTAAAAACATTGTTAGTTTACCCTATGTAAAAGGGTTTTACGAACAAATGCAACATTCTTTAAAAGAGAAATTTATTACGACAGTGCCGAAAATACACAATCATATGTGTAATATTATAGTTAAAGGCAAAGACAAAAGGGAAAAACAATTAGAAAAGAATGTTGTATACAAGTTGCAATGTAATGATTGTACGGCTACATATGTGGGCCAAACCAAGAGAAGTGTGTGTACACGTATTGAGGAACATAAAAAATCTAAAAACAACGTCATACACGAATATAATAGTAAATTCAATCACAGTTTCAATTTTGAAAAAAATAAATATTAAAGATAAAGAAAGTAATTTAAATAAAAGACTTGTTTCTGAAATGTTACACATAAAAATGCAGGATAATGGTATCAATAAAATGGAAGATACACAGAAACTCAATAAGGTATACACACACTTATTTCACCGATTGAAAAACGGATTATAGACGAATTTAAAAATTTGTAAACATGCATGAGAGCGGCGAGCATTGACGTCACTTGTAAACAAACCGCTCGAAAATTAGCGAGACTCCTCGTTGATATAAAAGCGTTTGGCTACACCTATTGTTTCCTTATTATTGAAACAGTAGTCGAGGAAGCCGGAACAATAATAGTCCGTCTCCTTGCTTCTCGCTTCTCCTTCCCCCGCCTGAGATTGGCCGGGGAAGAAACACATTTCAATCTACAGGCTGTTGTGCTCCTTTTTATGTAAGTCATATTTTGTCACACATTATAATTGTATTGTGCTTATTTATTTATTGAAATAAATTGACAGTTTCCTGAAGAGGGTGACAGTGTTCACCGAAACGTCGAAACAAAAGGAAAAATGGTATAAATTAATTTTTACCTTTTTCCCAACACTTTCCTCGGAGAGATCGATAGACTCTTTTATATAATATTAAAAAACACCGAGGGATAAAGTCTTTGAATATTGTGTTATACACATATTCACACATACTTCATTCTTACAAGATCGAGAAGTGATTTGAATGCTGTTGTGCAAACATCTACAACAGCACAAGGAGCAGCAGCTTTCTACGAAAACTTTAAAATTGGGCTCGCCCGTATAGAGTGGTTAATGCCTTACGTCGTACTATCAGATCGAAGAAAAATACAACTATTCAACTACATTCAGAGAGATACACCTATTCCTATGAGTTTCCGTTCATGGGAGCAGTACGAGTATCCGGTTCTTCCGACAACGAGGCAACATTTTTGGACAGTAAAAACATCAAATCAATTGGAGAAACCACGCTTTATTATTCTCGGCTTCCAAACAGCGAGAAAAACAAGCAAAACAATTAATGCCAGCTTATTTGATCATTGTAATTTTAGTAATGTAAAACTCTATCTCAACTCTCAGAGTTATCCATACGGAAATCTCAATCTTGATATTTCAAATAATCAGTATGCTTTACTTTATGATATGTACGCAAAATTTCGAAATGCATACTATACTGAAAGCGCTATAATAGACCCGCTTTTAAGTAAGTCAGATTTTAAAGAGTTTGCACCTCTCATAGTCATTGATTGTTCCAAACAAAACGAGTCTATTAAACAGGCAGCTGTAGACGTTCGTCTTGAATTTGAATATAAAAATAATGTACCTGCGAATACAACAGCGTATTGTTTAATTTTTCATGATCGCATTGTAACGTAAAGAAACAATTGTTGTGATGTAAAGAAACTTGTATGAAACTGTATATATAAAGCTTGTATGATAAAAACTAGTTAGTTAGTCAGCCATGGGTCAAAATAGCAGCAGCAACAACAATTCGAGCAATGAGAAAAAGAAAGATGATGGTAAATTAACTCAATGCAAGTATTATAAGGCTGTAGAAAATTCTGATATAGTTGTGGAAATAAAGAAAAAAAATAGGATTCCCCCCACCCCAAGACGTTGACTATAAATATGTGATAATTCACAATGAACTTGTCAGTCGATCATTAATAGCTGAAACATGCGAAAGTATAAGGTCGTTTCTTCATGTAAAAATTAAAGGTTAATTTTACAACTCTTGATAACCTTAATGTAAAAAAAAACTCTTAATAACACTTATGCAGATAAAACCAAACTTTTATTAACATTCATACAGACAAAATAAAAATTCTTAGAGCTTACTCTAAAATTCAACATTAATTTTCAAACTTCGACAACTCTTATGTAGTCGAAATTATAAGTGTTGTATTCTATACAGTTATTTAATTATGGAAATTAAAGATCTTGATAACACTTATATAGATAAAATACTAGTAGCTTTACTGCATACTCTTAACCCGTTAAGGCCCAGAACGCCCCTAATGGTAAACCGCTCTTTCGGCTACCATAACTCGTTCAATTCAACGTACAAAAAATCGAGGCACACACTATTTTAAAGCTAAAGATCTCACCTTTCCAATGGTGTGTCCAAAAATGCGATAAAAAATTGTTTATTATGTTTAAATAAAAAAAACACGGTTTTTTCAAAATTTTTTTTTATAAAATCAATTTTTTCGAATGGTTCTCGCTTTGGAAACCACTTGGAACCTCAATAAGTGGTGGCATAAATGTCTAAGCTTTCATAATATGCGGGTCCGAAATCGATTTTTATCTCAGTGTTTTCAAAATGGCGCATTAATGACAGAATTTTTGCCAAAACATTCATGAATTTTTTACTTGAAATGTATGAACTTTTCGAAAAAGTCAAAGAGAAGAAAAAGTTCTTAGAATCACTTGTATAATACATCAGAATTTTTTCGAAAAGTTTTAAGCAATTTTTTGAATTTTGCAAATTGTCAATTTTTGAAAATTTTCAAAATTGCTCAAAATTTTTTGGAAAAATTCGAGTGTATTCTTTGCTTAATTCTAAAAACTTTTTATTCTTGGTAATTTTTCATATAAATTTATTGTTTTTGAGAAAAAAATTCATAAATGTCATTCCCGAATATGTAAATCATATATAACATCCTCAGATTGATCGCCTGTCTGCCGCAAACGGAGTTGCGTTGCCCAACTATCACCTACGTGGAGGTCGACGAATATAGATAGTCTTTTTTCGTTTTTTTTTTATATTTTAATAATTTTTTAATTTTTTTTAAATATTTTAATGATTTTTTCTTTTTTTTTTATATTTTGTATTTTTTTTTTTTTTTTGATGAATTTTTTTAGGACCGATAAGTCATTTCGATGCTCTTCCTGTGTGTAATAGTGAAAAACATTGGATACAGTAATATTTTATGCAATCAATGCAATATCTAGTAGTCCTTACACTACATCCTTCGTTATCACATGAGTTTCTTGCTCTAGTATCATGCCTGTGAGATTTGAAATCACTTATTTTCGAACGCTCCAAATACTTCCTACTCACTTCTTTACACATTTTTTGCGTTTTCATGACTGTTTTATCCTTTCTGCAAAGATTGCTTATCGTTACAGCATTCGTTATTGACATTTCAATAATCCGTGAGAAAATTTTGAATGGCCACTTCTTTGAATTTATACTTGGAGAAGCTTTCTTGCATCGAAAATCGTGCAAATCCACTCCTCCCATGTACTGGTTATACGAAAAAAAAGCACAAGGGAATTTTAATTCCGATCTTTTCCCAGCAGTCTTTGAATATCTTTCCATTGGCTTCAAAGGAGTGACGCCAGCTGCCGTAGAAAGAATGGAGACTTCTTTTGAGTCCATCACACTGATAAGATTCATTCCACTGCTGCGATCATAACTCGCTATGTTCGTTCCTCTTAGTGCTTTTTTTTCAAAATTATGTTTTCGTTTTACTCTATCTTTGCGGACAGTTCCTGTACATCGTAAGCCACATTTGTTCAAGTGAATGACTAAATCAGGACTAGTGAAATAGTTGTCAAAATAGATATGATAGTCAGACAATTTTCTTTTTGAAAGGGTATGTAGAAGTGGACTAACCATTTGTAATACAACTCTGGAGCCAAGTGCACACGCAGATAAATTTATCCCAATGCTTGTATCATTTTTACCACAATAAATATCAACGTTGAATATATACCCACTTGCTCCACACAAGGCCCAGAGTTTTATCCCGTATCGGTCAGGTTTACACGGCAAATATTGCTTCAGGCTCGTGCGACTAAAACATCGAACCATCATTTCATCTACTGAAAGAGCAGTTGAAAAAAATCCAAATTGTTGAATATTGGTCCTAAATAAGTCTAAGATATGACGAACTTTCCAAGCTTTATCATTATCATTTTTATCAGAAAGTTTTGAATACTTTATTTTAGATTTTATTTCACTAAACCTATTGCGCGTCATCGCTGATGAAACAGCAGAGCAGTTCTCGAGAGGATCAGTGTCCCAGTACTCTCTTTGGTTCTTTCGAATATTGTAAGATGACAACAATAATATTCCTATAAATGTGTTCAATTCTTTTGTAGATAATTGCAAATCATTTTCTTCACTGGCTTGAATGATATAATTTTTTATTTCTTCAGAGAAAAAGAGTTCGAACAGTTCCACATATGACATTGAAGATATTTTTTGCTTTACGGAATCACTCAATAATAATTGATCCGTCAAATCTACGGAGTAAACTTTTTCTCCTTCACACCACAAAAAAGTATGATTTGGCTCTAACAGCCTTTGTTTTTCTGTATAATTATCAAAAACAGATCGATATGAAACATTTGGTACATACATTTCCGATTCAGAATCATCTTCGTTAGATAAGTCTGATTCAGAATTTTCATCATCTGACGAACTATCTCCATCCGTGCCAGAGTCATCTGGATTAGGTATGAAAATATGCTGTTCATTTTCATTCGAATCTGATTCTTCATCAATCAATTTAGAGTAACTCCTTTTTGTGGCTCTCCTTTTCGACATTTTTTGTAATCCACTGAAATTCCAGGCAAACGTTCCATAGGTAGAACGCCTATAGCAACCAAATGTATTATTCTAGTTGATTTATGGGTTGTTTCAATTGATGAGATTTAACAATACTCAATGTCATGAAAGACACCCTCAAAATCCAGTGTGTTTTAAGAATTATTTCAATGTGATGAATTTTGCGAAAGTTGGGTTTTTAGGCCATCTACGAACGAATTATGTGCTTCGTCGAAACGATCGACTGTTCAGGATTTTGCTCCGATATAGATTGCAATTATGAATAAATAGTTTATTTCGATATTTTCATCACCAACTTAGGTCCTTATGAAAACTTATTCCTTTTCACATATTTTCTCAGCAGTACAGACTCACACAGTAATCGGAGAGCGGATACATCGGGTTTTACATATTCGGGAATGATGTAGACATTTATGAATTTTTTTCTCAAAAACAATAAATTTATATGAAAAATTACCAAGAATAAAAAGTTTTTAGAATTAAGCAAAGAATACACTCGAATTTTTCCAAAAAATTTTGAGCAATTTTGAAAATTTTCAAAAATTGACAATTTGCAAAATTCAAAAAATTGCTTAAAACTTTTCGAAAAAATTCTGATGTATTATACAAGTGATTCTAAGAACTTTTTCTTCTCTTTGACTTTTTCGAAAAGTTCATACATTTCAAGTAAAAAATTCATGAATGTTTTGGCAAAAATTCTGTCATTAATGCGCCATTTTGAAAACACTGAGATAAAAATCGATTTCGGACCCGCATATTATGAAAGCTTAGACATTTATGCCACCACTTATTGAGGTTCCAAGTGGTTTCCAAAGCGAGAACCATTCGAAAAAATTGATTTTATAAAAAAAAATTTTGAAAAAACCGTGTTTTTTTTTTGTTTAAACCATATTTAAACATAATAAACAATTTTTTATCGCATTTTTGGACACACCATTGGAAAGGTGAGATCTTTAGCTTCAAAATAGTGTGTGCCTCGATTTTTTGTACGTTGAATTGAACGAGTTATGGTAGCCGAAAGAGCGGTGTACCATTAGGGGCGTTCTGGGCCTTAACGGGTTAAGACGTGTTGATATTATAATCGTCAGATCAACAAATAATATATCTTCTTTCCTCTTGTGAATAAGTGATCGAACACAAATACTGGAAGAATATGTAATACTTATAGATCAAGTTGGAAAACAAATAATTATGTTAGGATGAATGTCTTCTTTTACCTATTCAATGAGTTAATCACAATCACTCAAATCATGATGCTTATACATTGAGCTAAAAAATCCGAAACTCTCGTGTATGAAAATATGAACGTGTAACCATCTTCGCGTTAAGGGTCTGTTGGGCAGATTACCATTTCTTTAGTGTCACTTCTCCTTCGATTATCTATACCTTCAATTTGACATAAATTCTCATTTTAATTTTAAGAAAAGAAAGTTATGATATCAATAAATAAATTGGCAAGTTTTTTGTTATAAAACGTAATTGTTTTCAAATAAATAAATAACCGATTAAATTGAGGAAGGATTATAAACATATGTGTTCATATAAACACTCAATCAAATTGCAGCATATGAAAAGGTGGATAGTCTGTGAAAAGGTACAGTCGAGTACAATTAAAGCTTAGAATAATTGCGACTGCTGCCACGTTCTGTACATGTAATAGAATGGTATGATGTTCTTACATGACATTATCACATGACGAATGTGCCCATAAAATGTAGTATCATGTTTGTCTAAAATTATTATGTAATTTAACAAAATTGTTTCACATCATGAAAACTTTTTCATTTATTTATGGAAGCTACGAGCGGATGTACAATCTACTCTACTTAGTAATTCAGTAAATGTATTGCTATCCTTATTTCATTAAAAATCCATGCCCAGGACGATGATATACAATTATATATGAGATTTAAATTCTGTTGATCTACATACATTTAAAAAAACAGGAACAAATTCTATCATGTAGAACGCAATTTTTTGACGGAAAAACTTGCCGCCCCGTCCTATCATAGATAATCGATGAACCACTAAATGTCAGTGTAATTAACAATATCATAGAATTTTTAATGTAGTTAATTTATCGTCCTATTATCCTATAATGGGTACTACTAAAATCATTATATTAAACTGTGAGACCAATGGCCTCAAATAATAATAAACAATGGAATTCCATTTTTTAATTAAGTAAAGATTTTAATTAAGTAAAGATTTAAAACTAAAAGCTGTAAACTACATAAATATTATTTTAAAATTTTTAAACTTGATTTATTTTCCAACTTGAGTCAGAGAAATTTATTTTATAACATTTTTTTAATATGTAATAATAGTCATAATTATTTTTAATCAACTTCCTGCAATCTTCCGATAATACTAACAGAGGTTTGCAAAACATACATATAAATAACCAAAAATTGAGCTTAGAATGATTGCAAGATTAAGTTTGAATTCTTCAAAAATTGGTCAAGGTCAGTAATGAATACATATAGAATGAAAAATCGATTCAGAGATTTTTTAACGGTGTTTCATTAACAAGTTAATTTGGTTAACCTTGCATAATTTAAAGATGGTATACATCGTTATCTATGATAGGACGGGGCGGCAAGTTTTTCCGTCAAAAAATTGCGTTCTACATGATAGAATTTGTTCCTGTTTTTTTTTAAATGTATGTAAATCAACAGAATTTAAATCTCATATATAATTGTATATAATCGTCCTGGACATAGATTTTTAATGAAATAAGGATAGCAATACATTTACTGAATTACTAAGTAGAGTAGATTGTACATCCACTCGTAGCTTCCATGAATAAATGAAAAAGTTTTCATGATGCGAAACAATTTTTTTAAATTACATAATAATTTTAGACAAACATGATACCACATATTATGGGCACATATGTCATGTGATAATGTCATGTAAGAACATCATACCATTCTATTACATGTACAGAACGTGGCAGCAGTCGCAATTATTCAAAGTTTTAATTGTACTCGACTGTACCTTTTCACAGACTATCCACCTTTTCATATGCTGCAATTTGATTGAGTGTTTATATGAACACATATATTTATAATCCTTCCTCAATTTAATCGGTTATTTATTTATTTGAAAACAATTACGTTTTATAACAAAAAACTTGCCAATTTATTTATTGATATCATAACTTTCTTTTCTTAAAATTAAAATGAGAATTTATGTCAAATTGAAGGTATAGATAATCGAAGGAGAAGTGATACTAAAGAAATGGTAATCTGCCCAACAGACCCTTAACGCGAAGATGGTTACACGTTCATATTTTCATACATGAGAGTTTCGGATTTTTTAGCTTAATGTATAAGCATCATGATTTGAGTGATTGTGATTAACTCATTGAATAGGTAAAAGAAGACATTCATCCTAACATAATTATTTGTTTTCCAACTTGATCTATAAGTATTACATATTCTTCCAGTATTTGTGTTCGATCACTTATTCACAAGAGGAAAGAAGATATATTATTTGTTGATCTGACGATTATAATATCAACACGTCTTAAGAGTATGTAGTAAAGCTACTAGTATTTTGTCTATATAAGTGTTATCAAGATCTTTAATTTCCATAATTAAATAACTGTATAGAATACAGCACTTATAATTTCGACTACATAAGAGTTGTCGAAGTGTAAAAATTAATGTTGAATTTTAGAGTAAGCTCTAAGAATTTTTATTTTGTCTGTATGAATGTTAATAAAAGTTTGGTTTTGTTTGCATAAGTGTTATTAAGAGTTTTTTTTTACATTAAGGTTATCAAGAGTTGTAAAATTAACCTTTAATTTTTACATGAAGAAACGACCTTATACTTGCCAGCCTTTTACCTTGAAAAGGTTTGTTTGGGGGGGGGGGGGGAGAGAGAGATTTCACTACTTTTAAAAGGTATTGTGGGATTCGTGGTGTACAGGGTTGTGTTAAATAAAGGAAAAACACTCGGTAACTGTATAAACTGTATTATTGAATAACAAAAGGTAAATATTGGGTGTTTCGCTGCTCGGTTGTCTAGGGTATCGCTATTGCTCTTTACTCGTTCGAGGTCGCTCTGGGACTGGCTCTCGGGGTCTGCTGCATACCTCTCGGTACCTCGAGAGGGTGTAGCTCGGAGGGGATTTTATTAGGGGTTCCTTCGTACTCTTCGTTCATTCTCTCTCTCTCTCTCTCTCTCTCTCTCTCTCTCTCTCTCTCTCTCTCATCCTCTCTCGGTCACGTATACACTCTATGCATACATTCCCACAGTACATAATATGTAAATTACAAAGAATAGTTAACATCAACTAAATAAGTAATAAATTTAAAATATTAATGTACATTTGCTCATGGATTATTGTA
Organism: Philotrypesis tridentata; assembly: GCA_018906965.1. Lineage (NCBI taxonomy): Eukaryota > Metazoa > Arthropoda > Insecta > Hymenoptera > Pteromalidae > Philotrypesis > Philotrypesis tridentata. The sequence continues at coordinate 36,297 of JACCIB010000089.1, forward strand.
ATAATAATAATAATTATTTTTTAGACACTATCTGTAGAGTAAATAGTTTTTTTTAGATCATCATTATTCTCTAAGAAATCTATCTTTTCCACACCACCCTCGAGGTAAATAGAATAGCGCGTTTTTTTTCCTTTATTGACACTAAATTTTATGTTAAGTTCCATAATGATTTGTTTTGCAAATATACATCAAAGAAATCTGTACGTCTAAAATTATTGCTAATTAATTAACTGATAACTGCTTTCTTGAAAGCATTTGTAGGTTACGTATACTATTGTCATGCAGAACATGAGTGATATAGCATTTTAATATTTATACAAGTTTACATCGTATCCTTCACAATTGTTTAATCTATATTATAGAATAATGAAAATAATATTTAGAATAAAAAGAAGTATATGTAAGTTAGTTTCCAATATCCCTATGATTCTTGATGATAGACGTATTATCATTTTTAATGCAACCCACCTAATTCGGTAAACGTTTAGAAAACTGTAATCGAATTTAAACTTTATGAAAACTTGTAAAAAATAGTGTCAGTAAAGTTGTGGTATCCCCTGTATGACTTTCACATAAATACTTACACGGTTGACATCATAAATTTAGTTTCTAAATTTTCAGGTAGGTCTCCCTGAAAATCATCTAGACCATATTTGAGCTGTTCAATATTGAATACTATAAAAACTTTCCTTGATACTAAACAATGAAAATTTCACTAGCTTGTCATGTCAAAAGAATTCTTTCCTTGTAAAATCTGATAGTTGTATGCCTTCATAAGTTCTCGTTACCGTATATTAAACAAGAAATGCTTTTCCCTTGAGAAAAGCTCGTTACATCTGGAATCTGAGTGTACTTGCTCTCTCCAAATTGCGAACAAATTCTAAACCACTTGTCTTCTGAACTTATAGAATAATTATAAATAGGAAAACATCCACTGCAAATCTGTAAAAACTTTCAATGATAAATAAATGATGCAAACACAACACTTTCACTAGCTTGTCACATAACAAGAAAATTCTGTATAATCTGATAGTTGTATTCCTTCCAATAAAACCTGAAAAAGTCTCGTTACATCTGGAATCTGAGTGTACTTCTCTCTCAAAATTGGGTGAAAATTCTAAATCACTTGTCTTCTTAACTTGTGCAATAATTATAAATCTTGTAATAATATTTTGCCAATCACTAGCTTCTCACAGGAATATAACATGACAGTTGCATAACTTCTTAATAAAAATAGAAAAACATGCACTGCAAACACTAAAAACTTTCTTCGATACTAAAAATGAAAATTTCACCAGCTTGTCACGTCACAAGAATTCTTCGCTTGTAAAATTGTATGCCTTCGCAAGTTCTCTTTATACCGTATACTAAGTAAAACATGCTTTTCCATTGAGAAAAGTCTCGTTACATCTGGAACCACTTGACTTCTGAACTTATAGAATAATAACAAAACTTTCAATGATACTTAAAAAGCACAACACTTTCACTCGCTTGTCACATAACACGAAAATTATTTATAATCTTATAGTTGAATAATGCCTTCCAGTGAAACTTGCAAAAGTCTCGTTACATCTAGAATGTGAGTATACTTGCTCTCTCAAAATTGGGAGAAACTTCTAAAAAATCACTTGTCTTCTGAACTTGTATAATAATTATAAATCTTGAAAAAATCCTTTGCACATCACTAGCTTCTGACTGGAATTCCTTCGCTTTATAACATGACAGTTGCGTAACTTCTTAATAAAAATAGAAAAACATGCACTGCAAACACTAAAAACTTTCTTCGATACTAAAACATGAAAATTTCACCAGCTTGTCATGTCACAAGAATTCTTCGCTTGTAAAATTGTATGCCATCACAAGTTCTCTTTATACCGTATACTAAGTAAAACATGCTTTTCCATTGAGAAAAGTCTCGTTACATCTGGAACCACTTGTCTTCTGAACTTATAGAATAATAACAAAACTTTCAATTATACTTAAAAAGCACAACACTTTCACTAGCTTGTCACATAACAAGACAATTATTTATAATCTTATAGTTGAATAATGCCATCCAGTGAAACTTGAAAAAGTCTCGTTACATCTGGAATGTGAGTATACTTGCTCTCTCAAAATTGGGAGAAACTTCTAAAAAATCACTCTTCTGAACTTTCTTCCGCTTGCACCAGGTAGCCTGCTAACTTAATAAATATTCTTACTTCACAGCATAATGAATACTACAGATCATAAATATTTATAATTTAAACTTTTTTCAATGACAATATAACCTCCCAAAAGTATCTGAAAAAGAAAAAAGAACATTTAAACAAAGTATCAGTTCACGAAACCTTGATTTATATTGTATATTAATAAATCACAATCATAACACTAAATACTTATCTAATCTAATTATATACACTATTAATCATGTTGATCATTATGAACGAAATTGACTTATTTCTCACTGTTTTTAAATGACACTGTTTTAAAATATTAAACTTATGATATATTTCGCACTATCACAATATTTTATAATAATATGTTAAATTATTAATTAAAATATTTACGTTGATTATTATAAACATAAACAATGTTTCACCGTAAAACATCGTCTGCATCTGCTCAGCATGTACAAGTAGATCTATATTAATGCATGGTGTGCTATATATTATTACGGAAATACGTAGAGCTGACGTAACCGGAAGAATTGTTCAGTTTCCATTCTTCTCTCTTGATGAGAATCGAGGGGCTCGAACTTTCACTTTACAATATTTGTTGATAGGAGCATTCTCAGAAAATGTGACCCTGATGTGATTTTGTTAGTTTCGTCTCAAGCTTTCGTTTGAGTATTTCTATGTGACAAATAATACTGTCAAAGTGAAGAAAACCGTAAGTCGAGTTTCCAACAATGCCTTTGAGATGTATAATAGGGTCTGGCTAGCGCCCGACGGCGGCGTACGTACTCACGTACCTTATACTTGCCATCGTGGCGCTACCGCGCCCCTTCATATGGATAAGTGGAAGAAAGGCTTCTCTTCAGCGGGAAAAGGAGGAGAGGAACATCAATTTCTCGTCGAGTCGGAAAAATTGAATGAAAAAACTTCGGTTTCGTATCAAGAAACTGCGACAAATACTCAAAAACATTCAAAAACACAAAACTCTGGTTTTCAAGATAATTCATTCTCAAGTTATAGAAGCCGTCCGATTAAAGGCACCAACACTGATTTAATTAATTTCAAAGATGAGCGTTGACTTGTTTGGACGACATTTGAATACCTTAAAAGGACCTCCCGGCATTGGATATAAACTCACTTCTGATAGTCAGTATAGTTTAGAAGACAAAAGATTGTGCAATGTAGCAGATCCTAAAGAACTAAACGACGCTATAAATTTAAACACTCTGCACAGTGTTACTCAAACTATAAAATCTGATTTAAAAACTGAAATATCTAAATTAGATGAAATAGTTGAGTTACACAGAGACGAGATTGATGATAAGCTAAGAACACTTACCATTAATATTGAGACAATAAACAAACTATTACTTGAACTAAATAAGCATGGATAAGTATTCTAGCAATACAAACTCTGTGCCCAAAAACCATGGTTATGATAAGTTGGATAAATCTACTATAACGATGAAAAAACTAAAGATTCTGTTTGGAAAAAGTGTACTACTATCTTCTCAACGAATACACATTCTTGTCCCGGCCGAGAAGACTATAAAAAATTGTAAAAGCTATGTTTTAGTATAAAATAAATTGCAAATTTGTTTTTTCATAAAATAAATTGTTTTTTATTTACACCCAATTATCCTCCTTCCTCGATAGTCTGCTTAGGAACTAAAAAACAGGTTATGGGGAAAAAGTTTGCCGATAAAACAGTTCGATGGACTGATCGATCGCGCCTGGGGCGTGAACAATTTGGGGATAAAACAGATCGATGGGGCCTGGGCAGCTCGCTGGGGTCTGCAATGGGGCCAGTGGGAGTGCCGATAAAACAGGGGGTATTGCAGGAATCCTGTTTTACCAATTGGCCGGTAATGCAGGAATATTTTACCCGTGGTCGGTAAATAGTGGGGCAGAACCCGCTTGGGGTAGTAGCCGCGCAGCCCCTACTACTGACAAGCAATAGACGAGGGCAAAATTCCCCTTCTTGTATCCATCGACCAATCGAAGGCATTTGATTTAATAAATATCCAGCTATTGGTCGATAAACTTAAATCGTTCGGCTTCTCGGACTTGGCGTGTGCCAGGACGCTATCATTCTTGTCCAACCGATCGCCGTACGTCACCGGAAGCTCCGGTGAGATCTCTCAAATTCTTCCAAGGGCATCTGGCGTACCACAGGGCTTACTACCGGGCCCGTTGCTCTTTTTCTTGTACGCCAACGACTTGCTGGACGTCTGCGGAGATTGCGGATATTACATGCATGCGGATGATTTTTGTGTGTACGTACATAGGAAAGCCAGCGAAGCAGCCGAAATGGTGACGCGCATAAATTACGTCCTCGAAGCAGTATCTGCGAGGGCCTTCTCAAACGGCCTGCGAATCAATAGTGCGAAAACGAAAGCTATTTGGCTCAGCACGCGAGGCTTCAGTAACCGCCTAGACCTCTCGTTACTGCCATCTATCCTGGTGGATGGGCTCGCCATTGCCCCCCGTAAATCACTTAAATTACTAGGCACTACACTAGACTTCTGTCTAACTCTCGAGGACCAGTGCACAGCTACCACCGCTAGGTGCTTCGCAGTGCTCGCACGACTCCGGCGTAACGCGTTCTTCCTGCCTCGTGCCGCTAAGCTAACGTTAGTCACCTCACTCGTTTTTCCGCACCTGGAATACTGTCCAGCTCTTTTCTTGGGCCTCACGAACGAGCGGGCCGACAGACTAGACCGCTGCAGAAATGCGGCAATGCGTTTCGTTGATGGGGTGAGAAAATGGCAGCATATCTCCTCCTCCTATCGAAAATACGATATCTGGGTCACATCTGGGTCTCAGTAGTACTTGCGCTCGCACCTCACTTTCAGGTCATCAGAGGGGCCTGGCAATAAAAGAGCAAGCGCACACGATCTCACTGTCCGATGCTACAGAACCGACAGCTACTCACACTCCTTCAGAGTGTCCGCTCCGCGGTATTGGAATGAGCTTCCACACGAATTAAAAGAGCTCTGACGGCCTCAGACCCGAGACTTGTATAAGGCATCCCCGCGTAGCCACTGGCTTATTTTATAGTACGATCCGTCACTCTGTAAAAATGTAAAACAATGTATAAATACGCAACTGTTTGTCCCAAGCATAATTTACGCGTCTGTATCTCTCATTCCGTCAATTTGTTATTTTACTTACTTATGTATTTTTTACCTTTTTGTAATCATATTCTATAAGTTTGTTATTGTTACAGTACTTTTATACACTTATTTTTTAGGAATTTATTTTACTTTATTTTTATTTTAATTTTACTATTTCCTATATGACTACTGTAAGCTGCAGCGGCAGTACGCAATGGTTCGCCATGTATTTTTGTTCTTGCCTAGCAAATTATGTACAGGACTATGAAGGGCCTGAGCCCTTAGTCCATTTTTGGAAAATAAATCTTATCTTATCTTATCTTATCTCTCTCGCGCAGTGTGCGCGGTGGAGCATACACGCTCGTACGATCGAGGACTGTACAAATTTCACTCTATAATATGTTTTCTCTAGTTCTCGTTATTTCACGCGTGTTCATTTATTAGTATCCCCGTCCCCTGCCGCCTTCGTTCCGTGCATACCCACATAGCACTCAATACTCCGGGAATATTGCTGGAAGGTTACTTTGGTAGGTAAAGTAGGATAAATTATGTTGCAGGAATGTTACGTAACCTGCTGGCCACGGTCAGGCAACATTGCTGCGAAGTGGAATGTCCGTTTTAATATTACATCGATTCGTGGAAAGTAATATTACAGTAATGTTGTAGTAAGCTTATTCAACATTCCCAGAACATTAATATATTATAAATTTTTATTCGATTTTTTCGAAAAAATTTCTTCCCTATTGAAATATTACAGCAATGTTAGGGTAACATTGCACAATGTTATCACAACATTACTGGAATATAATATCTTACAAAGGGATCAAAGAAAAATGTTTAAAAAAAATGTCTCCGATCGGGATTTGAACCCAATTCCTTTCGCTCAGTAGACTCGCTCGTTATCCACTGAGCTATTGTTTTGTTGTTGTCATTGAAGTTAATGTGTTGGTTAAAATGAAAGGTAAATGAGGGCCTTCAAAATATAACCTAGGTTCAAAATCATTTGACAACAAAAGAATAGCTCAGTGGATAACGAGCGAGTCTACTGAGCGAAAGGAGTTGGGTTCAAATCCCGATCGGAGACAATTTTTTTAAACATTTTTCTTTGATCCCTTTGTAAGATATTATATTCCAGTAATGTTGTGATAACATTGTGTAATGTTCCCATAACATTGCGGTAATATTTCAATAGGGACGAAATTTTTTCGAAAAAATCGAAAAAAAATTTATACTATATTAATGTTCTGGGAATGTTGAATAAGCTTACTACAACATTACTGTAATATTACTTTCCTCTAATCGATGTAATATTAAAACGGACATTCCACTTCGCAGCAATGGTTCCTGGCCGTGGCCAGCAGGTTATGTAACCTTCCAGCAACATAATTTATCCTACTTTATCTACCAAAGTAACCTTCCAGCAATATTCCCGGAGTATTGAGTGCTATATGGGTACGCACGGACACCATGAACCGGCCGAGCCGTGTTAAAGGGAGCCACCACGTTTAAAATCTGAAATAAAAAAAAATTTCAAATAGTTTTTAAATTGTTATAGTCAATTAGAATTGAACTAAAACATTTTTAATCTAAAAGTATATACAAAATATAGTAAGATTAAATTTTTATTGTCCTACTTTGAGCCTAATACACATTATGTCAGCGTAGTTACTGTTCGATGACTTTTGGTACTGTCCGTAAGATTCCAAGTGTACGCATGGATGAAATGGGCTCAAATTTTTTTTACAAGCTTATTATAGTATTAGTTTCCGTATGAACAGAGGGATTTGAATTCGAATGAGTAGAGCATTTGAAAAAAAATAAAATGTGTTAAAAAATATTTTCAAAACCATAAGATTTTAAATTTATTGACATATTTTTTTTTCAAATGTTCTACTCATTCGAATTCAAATCCCTCTGTTCATACGGAAACTAATTCTATAATAATGTTGTAAAAAAATTTTGAACCCATTTCATCCATGAGTTCACTTGGAATCTTACGGACAGTGCCAAAAGTCATCGAACAGTGACTACGCTGACATGAATGTGTATTAGGCTCAAAGTAGGACAATAAAAATTTAATCTTACTATATTTTGTATATACTTTTAGATTAAAAATGTTTTAGTTCAATTCTAATTGACTATAACAATTTAAAAATTATTTGAAAATTTTTTTTATTTCAGATTTTAAAAGTGGTGGGTCCCCTTAATCACGAGGAGACAACGACGAGATAATAAACGTGACTGTACGAATCACAGCTGTACACGACCGATAGCTACGGGAACAGTAATCGTGCTGTTACAATATTAATATTTTCAATATTTTCATCAACATTCAATAATAAATTACTCTTTCCTATGTTTTCTTTCAGATTCAATCGATCATTAAAACATTGCTAGCATTATTAGCTGATTTCAACTGAAGTTTTATGCCATTAATTTCTAAATACCCTTTATCTAACCTTAATTTTGTTCTAACAATGCTTTCATACTCAAAATACCATCATAAGGAATATCAAAACCCTTAGGAGCAACATGAAAATCAGAATCGCACTTATTTATAAATAAATTTAAAGTACCTATAGCTCTAGTACAATTATCAGTTATTCTTGAAATCAAATTCCTAGTACTTATATCAATTGTATCTGCAAATAATTTATCCTGTTTTATAATATTTAATTGTGTTCCACTATCAACTAATACTTTATATACATATAGTGTTAGAATATTGATCTGTTATCTCAATATATTGTAACAAATTTTCTAATTTTAAAATGTAAGTTTCAAATAACCAATCTAATATACTTTTATTATTTTGATATGTATTCAAATTTCTATAGTCCACTAATTTAATTTCATTATTCACACTCCGTAATGGGAAAATTTTTTTATTAATATCTCTTCCTACATGTTCCCCGCAGGAAGATACTTGAAGTTTCCCTGATGATTTCTTGCACAATTTTCTAAAGTATGACCCAAATTTTTGCAAAATGAACAGAAATCCTTCTTATCTGCTGCTTTACTTAATTCTGCAGACTTTAGGGCTTGACAATTATCAATTTTATGACCCACTTAAATGTACGAAAAATATCTCTGTTCATTCCTATTATAATACTTTGTTTTAAGATATGTTCTGTACGATGGATGAAGCTGAATTTGTTTCCTGGTTGATCGAGCATCTAACTGATTATCTTTAAGTTCACTTTTTTTATCACTCTCTTGAATTATTTAGCATAATTATATTCAAATTAATTAACACCAAAAGAGAAGTAGATGCCACTCTTAAATTTCTTAACATATAATTTCAAATGATTTAAATAATAAGTGATTTCAATAATAGAAAGACTTAATATTTGTAACGTGGAATTTAGCTCGTACGCACGAGAATTCCCGCTATTCTACAAGTAATTTATTTTGCGCGGCGGACTCCTTCTCTCCGGCTTCATGGTGTTCCTGTAAGTGATTAAAAGCGGGATAGTGGTGGCGATTAGGTCAAACAAATAGTAAACACCAATAATTAATATTAAAAAAAACACAAGTACATTATCGTATCCTCTGTACATGAAAAGAAACTTTAAACAATAACTTGAATTTAAATAAAGTCATGGGCCAGCGGCCATATAACTAGATCCTAGAATGACCGGTGGCTACTAAGCAAGGGCCACGAATTTTCCTGTACGATTGATTCTATTCTGGATCAAGTACAAAAGTGAAAACTGCCAACAGCTGAAACGCGCGAAAATCTACAGTATGTTCCGCGGCACGTATCTATCCTCACTCTAAATTGTTTCTCTATCACCAAAATATCAATAATATTTCCCAAAATTTCCTCTATAATTTGTCCACAAAAATCCTCCAATATTGCTTCCTCCTCGACCAACAAAAGAACATTCTCCTTCGGGAAAAAACTCTAAGTACCAAGATGGTGGAGAGCGTGATACTGACTGCTGGAAAAAAATGACTGAGCGGTTTAGAGACCAAAACTGGAATGGCCGAGGCCTCCGTTCGAGGAAGGACTTTTCCTAGAAGAAATCATCTATTGGCCAACTAAAAACTACCACTAATTTAATCCTCTCTCTGTGTTTCCCTCCAGCGCCCTCTTTTCCAAATCCTAATTTAATCATTGGCTAATAAATTAATTATTCATATTATCCATATGCAAATCCACGCCGCCTTTATCGATATTGATCAATCAATCAATGTCGATATCCATCCGGTGGCTCTACTTATGGATAAACTATGGGGCGCGCGGAATTCAAAAATCATCCATGATCAATGATACTCCAATAGAACTGCAACTATCAAATTACCCTACCCAATACATTCCCCTATGCTTCCTTATGACTACCGAGAGTCAACGTAAAGTTAACTCTACCGCGGCACGGCTCAGTCATGCGTTCACAAATTCTCCGAGCGTTCCAAACGCCATTAGCTTCGCTCCACTATATCTCTCGCTCCCTTACTCAGGCGCACGCCCTCTCTCTCTCTCTCTCTCTCTCTCTCTCTCACTCACACGCTCGACTTCCACTCTCGCTATACTTTCTCTCTCCCGCGCGCGCCGACCCTCTCCCTCTCTCTTACTCTCTATTGCACGCGCCAACTCCCTCTCTCTCCTTCACTCACGCTCGCATACTCTCGCGCTCCCCTCTATACATGCCTACATGCATGTGATCGCGTGTGCGCCGTTACTATATCCCCTCCTGCCGCGCTCTCTCTCCCGAACGCCAGCAGGTTGCGCAGGTGTGACTTGGTACGTCACGTCCTGCGTTCCGCACGCGGTTGGTCAGAGGCACCTCCTGCGAGCGCCACCGAGCGCTGGCTCCGCTCCAGGAGCTGTCAACCGGCCGAGAGTGAGTCAGCTGGCCGTGCAATAATATACACGACGCAGCAATAATTATTTCTACGTCGCATATTATAAAAATAAAATATTTCAACTTTAACCGTATATTGACAAACAATATCATTAATCTAATTAGTAATAATAATAATTCATAAAATATTCCAAACCAAACATAAAACAATTGTATCCATTTAAATGACTTAGTTATATACTGACCTCTAAAACCAATTTCTATCTTACTGCAATCTTTGCATTTTTGTTAACGAAGCATTCCCGAGCGGTCAGTCGCCGTCGTTTTGAAATGTAATCCTATCTGCCTTTCTACTTATCAAATGTCTACCACACCATGTTACACATGTACTTTTATCAAAGATGTCTAAAGCTAATCTAAATCTAACACTAATTTAAGTAATCAAACTACAATTCTCAAGTTTCAATTAAACTTTATACTCATTAAAATCAATTTCAATATGTAACAAGTTAAATTATTTCAGAATATACTCAAAATTCAATTTACAAGAAAGAAAATAGACTTTATTAGAGACAAGCACGTATGATATCTGTATCGGAAGCACTTGTTATATCCTGACTACTACTCTCACTTAATAATCAGAATATTATTAATAATGATATGGTATAGCGGCTAAATATTCCTATCTCTCCTAATAAACTAATAAATACTTTTAAAACAATTTACCTTTTTGCTGATAACTGCTTGACTTGCAAATTCATCCAATATAACAAATATTATACACAGTATTTTAAATAGAGAATCACAATTTTTAATAATTTAATAAAATAAACTTTTATTAAAATCAAATAATAATACACAATTAATCACGATTAGATAAATGAAAACTCCGCCAATTTTCGGAGTGGCATGGACGGATTTCGGAATTAAACACAATACTGAATAATTGAGGCCTAATAAGCCTCTTACAGGGACTGCAGTTAGTTTACAATTTGGTTACAATATTAAATATTAATTTTAAATCATCTTTCGAAAATCTACTGTACGAAATACTCTACTTCCAAAAGTTTAACGCTTATTCTGCGTTTCACAAGATCAGCGTCAGCTGACGTCTTACTTTTGGAAGTATCACATTTAACGCAACTTACGTTTTCACAAATACAATTGACATAATTAATATTTCGATTTAAATTTTGAAATGAGACTGTCATGAATTTTTCAAATAAGTAAATAAATAATAGATAACGTTCTAAGACGTTACATACGTTTGGGGATATTGTTTCAATATAAATTATTGGTTATTGAAAATCCTGTTGCTACCACATTCGCTAACTTGATAATCTTGTGCAAGATATACCATGTTATAATTTATTAACATTTCTATTTCTCAGGCTTTATAAGTGGCGAATTCTCTTAATAATACATGGGAATGATAATAAAAACATAGAATAAATCTTTATTTCTTACCTTTATTTTAGAATATATATTTTTTGCAATATCTTGTGCTTTATTTATTATAGATTCTGGTAGAGACGATAATCTAGCGACTGATATTCCATAATAATTTATATCCGAAACTCCAATTTTTAATTTATGCGTATTTGTTAGATACATATGTTTCGAGGTTTTTGGGTAGCTATCAAAACATAAACTGAGAAATAATAAAAGATATATTAATTACATTTTTTAACTATACAAGCCACAACTAGAATGTGGCTTGCAAAAGCTGAAATAAAATTTTTTGAAAAATAATAAATAATACAAATAATTTTTCATTTAGCCACTACAAATAACATATATGGATAGTGGAGGTGCTAATTAGTCGGTACGCTTCATGGGTCGACATTATAGGTTGTGCGGTTTGAGGTTACGAGTAAAGATGCTAGGTGGTGAGTGGAATTCATATGTGGAGGTGATAAGTGTAGGCAGAAAATGTGAACATATTTGCAGATTATGCGTAAAGGGTGGTGGTTATGACTGTAGCAATGGAGTGTGCGGTTCACGTAGATAGTGTAGGAGATAGGTGGAGTGTGGAAGTCACGATTGGAGTTATAAGTGGAAGGTATAAGTGATAAGTCAAAAACCAGGTCATAATTGCAGGGAATAGGTGGTCGTTAGAAGCTACGAGTGAAGGTGGTAAGTGGTAGTGAAAGTTATGGGTGAAAGTTGTAAGTGGTAGGTCAATCAGCTAGAAGGACGGTGGACTTTATGGGGCGAGATAGAAAGTGGAGGTAACAGGAGAATAAGAAGGTCATAGGTCGAGGTATAGGTAAAGATTAAAATATTCAGGGGTCGAGGGTCAAGGTTGTAGATGATCGGTAGTGGATAGAAATTAACAGTGACGGTGACAGGTAGTTGGTAGACTTTATGGTTGGAAATGATCGTTAACAGGTGGTTTAGAGCTGGGAAATGACAGGTGTTTAGGCGAAGCTATGGGTGTAGGTAATTGGTCAATGTTAGGAGTCATGATTAGACGTAATAGTGGGAGGCTAGAGGACGTGATTGGAGGCGATAGATGGAAGGTGGAAATGATAGGTGGAGAGTCAAGAAGATAAGGTTGGTGTAATAAGTGGAGCGTTACGTAATAAATTGGGGTGATAGGTGGAGAACATACGCAGAGAATAATAATTTTAGTTGAAAGTCATAGGTAAAGGGTAGATTTTATGATTTAATCGGCCTCATGGGTCGAGATTTTAAGTGATGTGAGTGAGTTGCTAATAGCTAAGAGACGGTAGAGTTTATGGGTAGATGTAGGTGGATGAAAAGGTCATGGGTCAAGGTGATAGGTAAAGGTTTGTGTGGACGCTGGAGAAAAAAACTAGAGTCGAGGTGTCGAGGATGTAGATGATCGATGGTAGATAAAGGTTGAATGGTGAAGATGACAGGAGCTGATGGGTGAGCTATTTTTATAATAACATTTTTCAGTATCATTTATATACCATGAATTTTATGGCAGTAGGCAAATTTTAAGAATTATTATTGTTCTAACAGTCAATAAAATATGCATATATTTAAAAATTGAGATTTGAAAATCTAAAAGTATAAAATGAATTCTTGACATTGTTGCTATAAATTATTTTTGTACATTACTAAAATAACAACTGAAATAATGGGGGTTGGCGAGCGGAGCGAGCAGGGGGATACCCCCCTGGTATATATATATATATATATATTTATTCTAACTTGGAGTTTACCCGTCCGCACGGGGATTCCAGTTAGTGTACAAATAATTTATATTAGCGGCTGACTCCTTCAGGTTTTAACTTTATAAGCTCTTAATATTATAAACTATAAATAGGTAAAATAGTTGGTTTAATTTCTAATTACATACTTGGTAACATTGAGAAAATTTTCAGCGATTTTGGTTAGATAATGATAATGCGTTGAACAAAACCCAAATGCTTTCGTATTTAATATTTTTATGCAAATAGATACAGCAAGACTGGTTCCTTCTTGAAAATCAGTTGTTACACATGGTTCATCAAGTCCAATTATAGAATTATCTGTTAGAAAATCTATGACTGACTTGAGTCTACGGATCTGAAAATTTTAAAAACATATAAAATAACATGAATAAGATAAATTAGTATTAAAGAATGAATCTTATAATGTTTTAAGATGAGTTAGTTCTGATAACAATAAACATTGCTGCATCGTGATTATTTATTTCCGGCGGCTGACTCGCTCGCAGAAAACTGACAGCTCCTGGAGCGGAGCCAGCACTCCGTGGCGCTCGCAGGAGTTGTCTCTGCTCGACCATATCCGTAGCGCAGGACGAGACGTATCAAGTCGCATCTGCGCGACCTGACGAGACGAGCGACGCCGCGACAGAGAGAGAGAGAGAGAGAGAGAGAGAGAGAGAGAGAGAGATTCGGAAGAGTACTGTACAGGCGAACTGTACATTACTAATATAGTGGTTTCTTTCCTTACAGCTATCGAGGCATGGCGTTTGCCAACTAGAAGATACTAATTTGCATTAAGGGTTCATCTGCACCGGATGGATATCGATGTTGATTGATTGATCGTTATTGATAAAGAGGGTGCGGATTAGCATATCAATTAGAGGAAATACAGGGCGGCAATTAATTTCTTAACCAATGAGAAGATTAAGAATAGAAAAGGGGGCGCTGATTTAACTCATGAATAAGCAATCAAGTATTAGTAATTTATTTTTAGGCCAATAGAGGATTTATTTTAGATAAAAGACCAATTGTGAAATTTGGCGGCCTAGACGACGCTTTCGTGAAAAAGGAGGCCGGGTGGGAAAACGCGGCATCCTTTCTCGAGCAGAGAGTTGGGTTCGGCCATTCCGTTCCTGGTCCTGTATCGATTATCATCTCTTGTTAGTATTTTCCCAGTCTCCAGTTTGACCGGTAACTTCTCCGCAGAGTTATTTTGTAAATTGGTATGTGGATATCTCCGGCATTTGGATAATTGAACTTTCTTGGAGGAGATGTTGGTTTTTTCTCTTTTCTTGGTTCGGTAGAGGATTTTGGTGAGATGAATGGAATAAATGTATTTATAATCATTTCTGTTGTTTGGGAAATGAAGGAATTATGTTGGGACCATGGGGAGAGTTTAAGCGGTTATTTCCTTCTCTTTTAGGCGGTTTGAATTTCAGAATATCGCATTTCAGGAGGACCCAGCACGCACGTTTTCCCCTATGATTTCCTAGAATCGCCGTAGAAGACATTTTGGCGAACTTTCTATCTATCAATAACGTGACCCGGTTGGAATTAGTAATTTGGCCATTGGCCCATGTGTCTATTTAAAATCAAATGAAGTTATTCAATATAATAGGAAGTTTCTGAATATATTTGGAAATTTATGTTACAAATTTAATTATTAATATTTTATTTGTGTTACCCAATTGCTACCACTTTCCACCTCCTGCCACTTTCTATCAACTCTTCCTCAAGGACGTCAACCGCGTGGAATAAAGTATTTTTTACACTAACTGGAATTCCTGTGCAGGCGGGAAAATTCCACGTTACAAAATATATTACCTAAAACATGATATTACTAAGATATTATACTAATATATTATAGATATTACTAAGATATTATTAAGATATTATAGTGTTCCGGACGTGAGGCGCTTCCATAGGTGCAATATGAAGGGCTAAGTAATAAGAGGAATCGTACTTTGATGCACAAAACTGCATCGTAGACGTTAGCTACGTGGTTAAAGCACAGGCCTCTGGCTCTCGGGTCCATGAGTTCGCATCCCGCTGTCTACCTTTCCCTTTCGCTTTCCTATCCCCGTCCAAACAATCATACGTTGCATCCATAAGAATGTATTAAACATACAATTAGATTAATGGATATGACTTACAACGAGAAGCCAACTCTCTACATTGTAGATTTCAGTTATTGATGAGCACTTTCTTTGCCCTTAATCATCAGAAGACAGATGACACCACAAAGGCAAATAATTTCAGATTTCTTTAAATTAATTAAAATCCTGTAATATTTAAATCCAATCTATTACCTCCATGTATCATCTAATATTATATTTGGTTAGTTAACATTTCTTAAGAATTTTTATATTCTTTTTCATCAGGAAAATAATATACGTAGGTATTTTATCAATAATGAATTAGATATTACTCAATTTATTTTATTTAATCAGCGGAAGAGACCTCTTTAATAGATTCAAAAATATTGCATACGTATAACCAAGGCTGGTTCAGTAAAGTCTGCTATTCGTACATTGGTTTTTTATACTACGTTCACCTGATCACCTGTCAAAGAGAAAGAATAATTTATTTTAAAACAAAGAATCACATTCTATTATTGTACGTATAATTTATTTAAAGATAATTGAAATATACATATCTGAGCAAGTGAGATCCGTTGATAGTATTTTGATCCTGATACCATCTTTTCTGTAGGTGTATTTTTACACTTTAAACACTTTGCAGGTTCTAGATCAAACACTATTGCACACACGTAGTATGAGATTTACAAGTTGTGACGGGGATCCCATCAACAGCTTGCTCGCCTGGAAGCGTCGCCAGCAGCTCGCCGCTGAGCAGCAGCAACACGAGGCAAGAGCGAGAGAGAGAGAGAGAGAGAGACAGAGAGAGAGAGAGAGAGAGAAAGAACTACAGCCCGCACTGTCGAGTCAGCGTAAGCGAGAGAGAGAGAGGGAGACTCAATACTGAAGCATGTGAGTCACGATGCGAGCGCGCATTTATTGTCGCACTGTGCCGCGATGATACAGAGGATTTTCCGTGCTACGTAAATTTAATGCAGCCGAAATCACACCGCGAAAATTAGTCAACAGTACCAGTCAAATGAAACAATTAATTGTTTGTTAGTAGCCAGGCACAGTTATTTATTGTCACGGATAGACTACAACTAGTAAATTTAAAGATAGTCAAAATCCAGTGAATCGAGCGACCAACCGAAAATTTATCAACCAGAAAAATATATCTTCTCTTATTTCCTTTCTTTTTTTTGACAAACAAGATCGAGATCAGTACTACTCTGCAGCAACTTCAAGAATTTAGACAGATTGAAGCGTTAGTATCGCAAATTCTTCCAGAAAATCTTATAGATGCCACAGAGTTTGCAAATTTAAACGTCAACCAAAGTACTTTCACAGATCAAAGACCTATAATGACAGGAGAAAATCACCGAAGGTTCAACAGAATAACAGCGATATCAAAGACACCGTAAGGCGAACATCTACAAATAACACCGAAAAAGAGCGACGATAGCTCAATCGGTAGAGTATCGGGCTAGTAATCGAGAGGTCCTGGGTTCAAGCCTGACTCTCGACGATTTTGTGAGACACCTCTTTGTTTACATAAGTGTCTATACATCTAAACTCAAGTGGTTCGGATTCCACTGTGTACAATGTGTATATTTCACTATACATTAAACTGCAGGTCCCCATTGCTCTGTGCGAGTACTTAAAAATAGTGGACTCAATGCACTGAAATAAAGTACTCACAAGCGCAGGCAATGCAGAGCCATATAAGAGTCATATAAGGACTTGAAAAGGTTGTAAAAATTAAAACAAAAAATACCGAAAAAGATCAACGACAGAGCTGAAGCCAGACAAAACTATGCAGTAGGAGGAAAACTTCAACAAGTAGTAGCTCATCTGAAGACAGCTCTACTAGTAGATCAAGCATCTCGTCAAGCTGCAGCTCGGAAAAACATAGTACATAGTCAACGTAGATATAGCTAGAGAGCAAATAACCACAGTCGAAGGAACGTCAAGGAATTCGTAAACCACATTCAATTATTACCAAGCCTACAGATTGAGTACTCGGGCTCATCCAAGGAAGATCCTGAAGATTATGAACGGAAATTAACAGGTATTAAAGTCTCAACATATCAGGGAAAGCCATGCTCAAGTTAGTACCATTTACATTAAAAGGACGAGTGCACATGTGTTTTATTTTTAATTTTTATTGCAATATCAATTATCTCACTTATTTCTTCAATATGACCTAAAGGTGTTTTTACCTGGCCAGCTACGTTCGAGTTGATCGACAAATTTGCTCGTTTTGCCATGTTTCGAATTTTGGAGCCACTGAACGTTCTACTAGTTCCGCTATCTATTAATACATGGTAAGAGAGTGGTGCCACTTCTTTGAATTGTATGTTCGCTGTGTACGTTCGATCTTCGCGTTGATGCTTCGGCCGTATAGCAAGAATAATTTTATTGTATGTAAAAATAGTTGCGTGTATATATGAGACAGGTTCCTAGTAATAATATTAGCGTGCTTTCGAAATTAGCGTTAGTCGATCGTTGATCTCCGCCGGTGTCAC
The DNA here is from genome assembly GCA_018906965.1 of Philotrypesis tridentata. Taxonomy (NCBI): domain Eukaryota; kingdom Metazoa; phylum Arthropoda; class Insecta; order Hymenoptera; family Pteromalidae; genus Philotrypesis; species Philotrypesis tridentata. The sequence goes on from JACCIB010000089.1 coordinate 54,165, forward strand.
ATCGCCATCTGGCGGCACCGACACTGTGTAGCGTAGTCGATTGTTGGAAAAGTAAGGCCGTGTCTTATTGTTTTTATTGTTTTTTATTATCATTGATAATTTTTTAATCTTTTGTACTTAGAAAATTTAATTCTGTAGTTCCATTGAAAATGTGGTAATTTGGCTGGTGTTTACTTTCCGGCATTACATGTGAATTTAAATTATTTTTAAGGTAAAAAATTGGTTTAATTTTAATTTATTGCTTAAATTTTGTATAACTTATTTTGTATTAACTGGCTTTGTAGCCCTGATGAGGAGCCGCAACGGCTCGAAACATCGGCGTAAAATAAAGTATGGAAGAGATGCATAGTTCTCTTGATTTCATCTTGAGTTATGATTGGTATTGCCATAGAATTTTTATATAAAGTACTAATTTGCTCTTCGATAACTTTTACCTCTTCATCATACCATTTAGATGCATGCAAAACTCTATAAAAGCTATATTGTGACAAAGAGTCATTGTAGCTACACTTTAGATAATATTCTATACTATAAATTTCATGACTCTGTATAAGCTGTGTATAAGCTTCATATTTTCATCATGTTTTATAGGTTTTAATAAGTATTGCCACTCAGCGTACATAACAAAATGTAATTTTTCATTATAACGATAACTTCTAAACTCAATCACATCATTCTCTGGCTTTGGAATTTTTCATGCTCTACCAAATTCTCTTCTTTATAAAAGAAATTTAAACATCTATCGGAAACGAAGAGTTTTCTATTTCCTTTTTTTAAATTACCACTAATTAGACGTGAAAGATATTTAATGTATACATAGTGTAATTTTGTAAACAATTCATCGTTCTCATCTATATCTTGCCTAAGTTAGTAAAAGAAGTGTCGCATGATTACTCTTTTTACAGGCTGTTAAATAGAGAGAAATGATGTTTTTGTTATCTAGTCCAAAAACATTTATCGAGATAGAACTATTTGCTTCTCGAACTTTGCTATATTCTTCAATGAAACAGGAAATTCAACACCACTCATATCTAATGTATTTTCATATTTGAAGTAATTACTTAATCTGTATTGTAACAGATGCTTCTATCGTTCGAATGTTGTTTAAGGAGTAAGGTTAAAAATTATGCATCCCTTCGAGCAAACGTATTTATTTTTAGCCAACGTTTCGAGCTCCTCATCAGGGCTTAAAAAAACGTCAATTTAACTTATACATCTAGATCATGAACAGCCGGAAGTGTTCAACGGCGGACGACAACGATCAACTTTATTACTTAATCTGTTAGGATAAAATTGACAAATAAAACACTGATTATCAGAATTTTTAACGTTCATATATATTTTGGTAAGGGTATACAAGAGCCACCGCTACGCATTGCATTAAATTTGTTAATATTTAACTGTACATTTTTTATAAAATGTAGACTCCAACCAGAGTCACGCTCTTGAAATTCTTCAATATGTGTGAGTAACGGTTGAGTAATATTCTCCTCAAACCATTTATCTAATGGTGAGCCATATAAAATGTCATGATTCTCAGTATTAAATTATTTTGTTTCAATACACTCTTCAATATTCATTCTTCAATATGTGTGAGTAACGGTTGAGTAATATTCTCCTCAAACCATTTATCTAATGGTGAGCCATATAAAATATCATGATTCTCAGTATTAAATTATTTTGTTTCAATACACTCTTCCTCTTCATCATTCTTAACACATGTTTTTGTAAACTTACATGATAAAACTTGTGACGCTGTAGATTATTCCGTCTTGAGTGACGACTTTCACAACGTGATCACACCCTGTTATCGAGCTGCCTAGCTACGAACTGTATTTGAAATATTTAATTGTTGGACGCCCGGTTCGTTATGCTCTGCGCCAGCTGCTCAGCGGTAGTCGAGGCTGCCCTCGATTCGGGCTGCGGATCGCGAAAAGAATCCGCGAAATTAATCTTGTAACGTGGAATTTAGCTCGCCCGCACGAGAATTCCCGCTAGTGTACAAGTAATTTATTTTGCGCGGCTGACTCCTTCTCCCAAGTAGCAAATCCTGAAAACGGAAGAAATTCGCGGTAAGTTGGTAGCAATAGGGTTTAGGAGATAAAAATAAAAACACAATGATTATATGTAACGTAACTCAGAAATATATTCTGAAATCCTCCGTACAACTTTGGGTAGCAAACAGAATATAAAAAGAATTTAATTAAAGTTACATGGGCCAATGGCCAAATTGCTCTTTCCTCTGGAACTGGTAGGTTAAAATAGGGGTCGCGAAATTTCCTCTACGGTGACTCTATATGCAATTTCAAAGGGGCAACGGCCGGCTTCCATCTGAAACGCGAAAATTACAGGTCGAACCTGCAGAAGGAAAAACTGCCGCTGTCTAACATTCCCCAACCATAGTCCACAAGAGAAAATTATACATGGAAATTTATATTAATCTCTCACCACCAAGTAATCCACCAAACGAAAGGAAAACCAAAATAAACTCCACCAAACGTTTCCAGGAAAGATCCAATCGAGAATTCCAAATAGGCCAGCAAAAATCAACTGCGTAATGGCGTCGAAGCGTCACACTTTTCCAGGAGAATATTCTAATGCAAATAAAAGATCCGAAAATAAAAGACCCACCTCCTTCTGAAATCCTCCGTACAACTTTGGGTAGCAAACAGAATATAAAAAGAATTTAATTAAAGTTACATGGGCCAATGGCCAAATTGCTCTTTCCTCTGGAACTGGTAGGCTAAAATAGGGGTCGCGAAATTTCCTCTACGGTGACTCTATATGCAATTTCAAAGGGGCAACGGCCGGCTTCCATCTGAAACGCGAAAATTACAGGTCGAACCTGCAGAAGGAAAAACTGCCGCTGTCTAACATTCCCCAACCATAGTCCACAAGAGAAAATTATACATGGAAATTTATATTAATCTCTCACCACCAAGTAATCCACCAAACGAAAGGAAAACCAAAATAAACTCCACCAAACGTTTCCAGGAAAGATCCAATCGAGAATTCCAAATAGGCCAGCAAAAATCAACTGCGTAATGGCGTCGAAGCGTCACACTTTTCCAGGAGAATATTCTAATGCAAATAAAAGATCCGAAAATAAAAGACCCACCTCCTTCTTCACGGAAGTGTCGTCCTGGCTGTCAAATTTTCATTGGTCCTGGAAACCTCCAAAATCCGCAATTGGCCTATTTAAATACCACTACTAATTCATTATATAACCATGAATTTCCCAGCGCCCTTTTTTTTATTTCTAATTTTCCAATTGGCTGATAAATCAATCATCGCCCTCTATATCTTCCATCGATATGCAAATCCGCGCCCCCTTTATTGATCTCGATCAATCAATCAATGTCCATATCCATCCGGTTGCTCCACCTATAGATAAGCAATCGAGCGCGCGGAATTCAAAATCCTCTATTCGAATGTACAGATCACTGTAGACGAACCCCTAATACCAACTAGTATCCTCTAGTTCGTAGCCGCCATGCCTCTATACCTATAAGAGAGAATCCTCTATGTCAGTACTGTACAGTACTCTCCAGTCACTCTCTCTCTCTCTCTCGCACTCACGTACTCTACCGAGCGCTCACTCCCTCTCTCTCTCGCTCTCATACACTCGATCAGGTGATCATTCCCTCTCTCTCAACACTCTCTCTCTCTCTCTCTCTCTCTCTCTCTCTCGCGTGCCAACTCCCTCTTTCTCCCACACACACACACACTCACATGCATGTGACCGCGTGCGCGCGCCACTATCTCGCTTCCTGCCGCGCTCCCTCCCGAGCGCCAGCGCGCTGCACAGGTGTGACTCGAGATCTCACATCCTGCGCTCCGCACGCGGTCGGTGAGAAGCAATTCCTGCGAGCGTCACCGAGCGCTGGCTCCGCTCCAGGAGCTGTCAACTCGCCAAGAGTGAGTCAGCTGGCCGCGCAATAATATTCACGAAGCAGCAATAATTATTGCTACGTCGCAATCTATAACTGACTGGCGTTTATTGAATTGATAAAACACACGGGGAACGCACGTGTATGTACGGAGAGAATTCTGGCTGCTCCTACTTCTGTCGTTGTCCATGTGAATACTGATGCTACTTGTTGCGCCCGGCGCCTTCACGACCGCGGCGTCTGTCGTTATCTCGCTCGCACGTATAGCATTTTCTCTCGATCGCTCGTCTCAACCAATCACACATTAACACGATTTCGCATAATATATGACATGCTCGCTCGCCCTCGCCCTCTTAACAAATAATTCAATTGCGCGCAAGATTCGAATCGACCTGTTTGCGCTGTCTGACTGTTACTCGCCTGTATTCTATGTCTGGCTGCGCTTGTAAATTTCCTTTACATATTCTCTTGGTTTTACATTCCGCATTTTCGCTTCGCATGCTGTGGACCGAGCTGCAGCCCTCCACTTTATGCCAATAGCTCTCGAGGCTCGTTGCGTGCCTTCACTTCTGCATTCTCATTCTCATTCGTTTTCTCTCTCGTTCGTTCTCTCCCTCTCACACTCGTTACGCCTCTACGTTCGCCAACATGGCGACGGTCGCTCGCACGCGTACGCTTCGAGGTCTCATGTGCTGCGCTGCCGGGCGGTGTCTCGTACTACGCGTGTGCAATAGTGTTTAATCTAGAACCCGCAAAAAGTTACAAGTGCAAAAATTCATTTACAAAAAAGATGGATAAGGATATAAATATACTGTTAATGGATCTCACTATATCAGATACGTATACTTCAATTATCTTTAGAATAAAAAATTGATGCGTCTCTTCGAGCCAAGTTGTTTATTTTAAATGCCAGACGTTTCGGGATATTTGTATCCCCTCTTCAGTGGCTATATAACGTTTAAAATTACAAGGTTTATTACAAAAATAATATTAAGTTAAGTAAAATTGAAAATTATACAATTAGACATAATTACCTAATTAGCAAAACAACTTCTGTGTTTTTACATTATTAGGAAACGGACCAAAAAGGTTAATCGCATATGGCGCTATAAATATAAATTTAAATTTAAACCCAAAGTTTGCAAAAGAACTATTACAAAAAATTTTTTTAAAAATAACTTACGGCCTAGACTCGAGAATTTTATTTAACAGAACGGATTCCCCGGTGCCAAGGTGGTAATGCGGCACCGGTCGAGGCGAGACGTCAACTAATGTCTCTACAAAAATCGGCCCATATATATTCCGCAATACATACATTAGATGTACTAATACTTAGAATATTATTATAATGCAAACCGCATCAACGACGGATACCTCGAGCTTCATACATATACCAAGAACGAATACCACATTGGAGGTGGCACGTTAATACTCAAGTAGCAGGACGGGGGGCCCGCGCCGCAACGTAAGAAGCGCTCCTGCCATGACTATATGACTATATAGTATACAGTATGGACGGAGCGTTGCTACGGCAACCCGGTCTCCCCGACCTCCCACTGGGCTGTTCCGCTCCGGCTCGCCAGCCAATCACTATTGAGCATGTGTTGGCTGAGTTTAAGAGAGCGCGAAGCGGTATGCCACCTCTCACTGCGTGCTATGCTCCTGATACAGTCTGCTCGCCACCGAGTCTCCGCAGTCGCATTATTTACAATTAAAATTTATTCGGACTATTTTTTAGGTTTGATATAACATTTTTATAACTCGCTTTGAGGCGGCACGTATCCTCAGCCCTATTAAGTGTGCCATCAAAAAACTGAATGTGTAGCATTTCTGAGAACCGTCTGCGGAACATAGACGGTTCTCTATCTATTATTTTAATATTGTTAAAATCGAAATTGTGTCCAGTTTCCAATGCATGTACTGCGAGAGGGGAGTTGAGATCCCTTTTCTCTATATATCTTTTATGTTCGTATTGCCTGGTTTTTAACGGTCGATACGTTTCTCCGATATACGTAGATTCGCAATCGGAGCAATCGATTTTATATACGACATTTCTCGTGTCTCCCACAGCAGTAGGATCTTTACCAAGTTTTATAAATTTATTGAACTTATCAGTAACACTATTAATCAGACTCATGTCATTTCGTTTTAAAACCGATTTTAATTTTTCGTTAAACCCTTCGTAGTAAGGGAACACCGCATATCCTCTTTTAGAGTTGGAGTTATTGTTATGTGAGTGTAAATTACTTTCAATTACCCCTTCTGAAGAGGCCCTTGAAAGGCTCAGGTTGCGAGCAATCCGTTTTTTACTAAATTTCTCTATAAAATCTGGAGGATAGTCATTCGCTATGAGAATTTTTTTCGCTTTTTCGATGTTTTCACAGTGAAACCGCGGATCGGACAACAATATCGCCCTATCAAATAAATTGTACATTATTGCTATCTTCTGGTTTTTTGGGTGGTGAGAGAAATAATTTATGTATCTTGATGACGCTGTATTTTTTTGAAACCAATTCGTAAAAATATTGCCACTTGAATCATGAATAATACAAATGTCGAGAAAATTTATACTATTATTTACTTCAATTTCGTGAGTAAATTGAAGGGAGTTATTATAGCTATTAAATATAGATAACACAAGTTCAATCTTATCTCTATCCAAAACCAAAAGACAGTCATCCACGTATCTGTAAAAAAGTCGAACGCTAGATTTTGCAATACCCAGACAATGATCCTCGAGATCCTCCAGAACCATATTCGCAAAAACAGGGCTCGAACAGAATCCCATCGGAGCGCCTGAGACTTGTTTATAAAATTTGCCATCGAAAACAAGATACGTACAGTCGAGAAGAATTTTTATACCATCTATAAATTCGCTCTTCGACATACAATTCATACACGAGAGCCATTTCCATCTCTTTTCAATCGACAATATAATCGCATCTTTTGGCAAACTCGAAAACAACGAAACAACGTCGAAGGACACAAAACATTGCTGATCAGAAATATTTATATTAGTGAGGTTACTTTTTAGTTGTGTACTATTTTTTATATGAGAAGCTGGTAAAGGAAAATGTTTCGTTAATAAGACGGATATGCATTTATCAAAAAAATAAGTAGGGCTATTAATTGCTGAAACTATAATTCTTACAGGATTGTTTGGTTTATGAATTTTTATTAGGCCATAAGCTTTCGGCAGCGATGTGTGCTCGATGCCCTTGGAAGAAAGACCTCCAAAAGCCTCGTCGCACTCTAGAACGCCCCGTGTACTCCAAAGGTCAATGAGTTTTTTTATCCGCTTTTTTATCCCTGCAGCAGGGTTAACTTTAACCAGTCTATAAAATCTCTCGTCGCTGAGGGCCTCATTAACCTTAGAGATATACACGTTTCGATCCACCACTACCGTAGCATTGCCCTTGTCTGCTCTAGTGAAAAATAGATCGGGATTGTTTTTTAAAAACTGTTTTGTAAGTCTAATATTGTATGACATAATACGTTCATGATAAGGCACATGCGTCTTATTTTTAATTTGAGAATTTAATATGGAAATGACTCCATCTCGCAGTCCTCCGTCTATGTTTCGATTGAACGCATATACATTCTCCAGGCTTTTTAAAATCTCAATAGCTTGCTTGAATTGAAAATCTGTGTTAAAATTGAATTTATCTCCCATGGACATCACCTTCTTTACAAAATCCGGAAGCTGCGAATCAGTAAGATTCACAAGCCATTTTTCTCTTAATTGTACAATCTCCGCATGGTTAAAATTATAGTCAAAACTGTCAATATTTTCCTTACGAGGATTCAACTTATTGCCATGCGGACGGACCGGGAGGTCATATTCATGAGAGCGTGTATACAAACTAGACAGGTCGGATATTTTTTTCTTGTATTTGTAATTTAATTTATTTTTATAAGTTATTAAGGAAATTTCAGAAAACTCTAAAACCAACTCAGAAAATTGCTCGGAAGTCAAACTCTTAATGTTACTAATAGTGTGCAATCTTGTTTTGTTTAAAAAAGTTTTATGTGTGTTACAGTCTATTATTTCTAGTTTTAAAAGCTTCTTATGTAAATTATTTATACAATTCTGGAATTTTCTAGTTGCAAATTTACTGTAAAAATATCTGCGCACGCCCATCCTGGAGATATGTTTCGGTACAAAGTCTTTGCTACGACACTCTAATAAGAACTTTAGTTGGCACGCGCATTTTTGAGCCTCGCGTTGTACCTTTATGAATTTACTAACTAGATGTTTCACCGTGGTGGAATAATTGTACGAAATAAATTTAAAAAATTCTCTAATGTTTTTGAAATCCGTTATACTAATACTTCTACTATTATTATTGTTGTTGTTGCTGAGAAAGACACGACTGTCGATTTCAAAACTTAGCTGCTGTTCTGTGTCCCCCTCGGTCGTTGACTTCTCCTCGTGTCTGTTGTTCTTCTCGGTCAGTGCTCCCGATGGTGTAGGCAGTAGCGGCGAGAACGATGTATTGCTCGCCGGAGCACAAGTAGGACCCGTATGTCTTAACCTTGTCGCTGATCTTGATGATACTTTAGGCATGATTCGTGACGCAATGACCAAATTTGTTTAATAATGAATCTATCGCTCGATGATGGAATAGGTAGAATAAAAAATTGATGCGTCTCTTCGAGCCAAGTTGTTTATTTTAAATGCCAGACGTTTCGGGATATTTGTATCCCCTCTTCAGTGGCTATATAACGTTTAAAATTACAAGGTTTATTACAAAAATAATATTAAGTTAAGTAAAATTGAAAATTATACAATTAGACATAATTACCTAATTAGCAAAACAACTTCTGTGTTTTTACATTGTTAGGAAACGGACCAAAAAGGTTAATCGCATATGGCGCTATAAATATAAATTTAAATTTAAACCCAAAGTTTGCAAAAGAACTATTACAAAAAATTTTTTTAAAAATAACTTACGGCCTAGACTCGAGAATTTTATTTAACAGAACGGATTCCCCGGTGCCAAGGTGGTAATGCGGCACCGGTCGAGGCGAGACGTCAACTAATGTCTCTACAAAAATCGGCCCATATATATTCCGCAATACATACATTAGATGTACTAATACTTAGAATATTATTATAATGCAAACCGCATCAACGACGGATACCTCGAGCTTCATACATATACCAAGAACGAATACCACATTGGAGGTGGCACGTTAATACTCAAGTAGCAGGACGGGGGGCCCGCGCCGCAACGTAAGAAGCGCTCCTGCCATGACTATATGACTATATAGTATACAGTATGGACGGAGCGTTGCTACGGCAACCCGGTCTCCCCGACCTCCCACTGGGCTGTTCCGCTCCGGCTTCAATTATCTTTAATTAAATTAACTTTAAAATAAAAGAACATAGGTCTTTGTTTTAAAATAATTTATTCCTTCTCTGTTACAGGTGATTCGACGTACTTAGGATGGAAAAGCAACGTATGATCAACAGAGTTTACTGTGGTAGCCTTGTTTACCACTATAATTATTATTTTTAATGTGTGAAAGGGGTTTCATCCGCTGAGTAGATAAAATAAGATGTGTAATATAAAATGCATTACTGATAAAATAACATAAGGTAATGCATGCAAATAATAAATTAAATTAAAATATAATAGGATTTTAATTAATTAAAAAAAAGATTTGAAATTATTTAGTAGTTTGTAAGGGTTTATGGTATTAAATAATAAAATTGCTGAGACACGTATCTTCTGATTAAGAGTAAAGAAAGTGCACAAATACATCTGAAATGTAGTATAAAAAGTTAGCTTTTCGTTATAAGTCAAATCCATTAATGTAATTGTATGGGTAATATTATTACTGGAAATATTATGCTTTAGGTCATATATTTTTTAATTAAAATCTTTGATCATCTAGTATCTTAATATATATGTTGCTCCATGATATCGTGTATACAAGAAAAAATTGTGCGATTATTATGATAGAATAATTAGCTGTTACAATATAAATGAATTACTTAAACATAAAAATCTGAAAAATAAATGATAATTTTAACACAGAATAAGTTTATGAAATTGTATTTATTCATTGGATGACTTTTGAAATAATCAAAGATTAAAGCTTTCAAAATTTAAAAACTTAAAGCTCGTCCATTGGATAAACCTGAAAGTTGTCATGGAATCTCTGTGACTAATTTACTTACTGAAAATTTAGTTCCTTTCAATTTCCAGAGAGCACGAAGGACAAACAGCTTCCAGAATGTGGATTAGCGATACTTTTTTTCAAGGGAAGTATACCTTCTGCTATGTAATAGGAAAAAGAACATATAAGTTGTTAAGCCCATCTCTTAAAAGGATACTATGAAAAATTTTAAGTTGACACCATTGACTAGTTTTGAATATTGTAATTTTAATACTTTTAAATGTTGATATTTTAAAACTGGTTAATGGCAACAATTTAAAATTTATCATGGTATCTTTTCGACAAATGGGCTTGATAACTCATATACTCTTTTTACCTTCTAGATAGCAAAAGGTATACTTCCTTTGAAAAAAAGGCACGCTAATTCATATTTTGAAAGCTGATTGTACTTCTTTCTCTCATACAATTCAAAAGAACTAATTTTTCAGTTAGTAAATTAGTCAAAAGGAATTCCATAGCAACTTTCATGTCTATTGGTTGGACGAACTTGGAGTTTTGGAATTTTGAAAGCTTTAATCTGATTATTGTAAGCACCTAATCTTAATAATTATCAAACATTGTCGTACAGGTAGTACGAACATTTGCGATATTCTTTAATTTTTAATTTTGTAATTTTATAATACGTAACCATAATAAATTTTATGCCAGAAACACTTTTTAAACATAAAATTTGATTACACTGGATAAAAGTTGTTAAAGTTCATATATTTAGTGATCCATTACTAAATGGATACATTTACTGTTCTTGTCAATTGAGTTCTTCCAGCATTTTTTATAAATAATTTATTAATACGTAACCATAATAAATGTTGCTGGATTAAACGTGATAAATGTTCCAGCTATGTCTAGTTTATTATAAATTGCATGAAATACATGCAATTAACCTTGTCTACGAACTTATAATTTTGACTTTCATATAAATACTTACACTGTTGACTTCATGCCTTTAGTGTCTAAATTTTCAGGTAGGTAACAAAATGAAAATCAGAACTATAAGTTCTTAGATACAGCTAATTGCATGTATTGTTTTAATATGTTAAAATAAACTTATGTGCCAAATTTCAGCCCTCTAGCTGTGATAGATATTAAATGAGTGCGAAGAATATAATTGAAATAAGTAGCTATCCACTAGTTATGATAGCATTTTCAATATTATCGTCTGCGCCTCATTCAAAATCTATTACAGCTAGAAGGTTGAAATTTGGTATACAAATTGGTTTTAACATTTTAAAAAAATACGTGCAATTAACTGTATCTAAATACTGATAATTTTGATTTTCATATTGATACTTATAATTATACATTTCAGTATAGACAGTTAAACTAAAACTACCAATCTTTTTCATTTTTTAAGCAGGCATTTGTCTAACGAATAAACATTTTAAAGTTATGAGGCATTCAAAATTAATTAATCCCTATGATTAATTGAATCAAACACGTTACCTTAATAGTGATCAAATCTTCTGGCGTAGGTAGCATAATCTTTGAATCAAAATAAGAACACGCTTACTCTGAACCAGTTATTATTCTAAACTTAATAATAAATTTTCCTTTTATAAAAATACTTTTCACTTTACCAGCTTGTCACAGGAATTCCAATCAGACAGTTGCGTAACCTCCTAATAGAAATAGGAAAACATCGACTGCAAATCCTGTAAAAACTTTCTTTGATACTTAAACGATGAAAATACAACACTTTCACTAGCTTGTCACATGGAAAAATAGAAACATTCTTGCATGAAAAATCATTATATACTTAGCACTTCACTAGCTTGTCACATTACAAGAAAATTCTTTCCTTGTATCCTGATAGTTGTATGCCTTCCAATCCAATAAAACCTGAAAAATAAAACAGAACATTTTAACAAAGAATCAGTTCACAAAATCTTTCATTATATTATGTACGATTTATAAAAAAGTAAAACTAAAGGAAATGACCCGCAGGTCTCAATGGCTAAATAGGGTAGCAACGCACGAAGTTGAAGAAGAGGCTGAGGTAGCAATTCAAGAAAATCATAATGAAAATTAATAAAAAAATATGTAAAAGGTACTAAACCTAAGTCTTTGATTATTCTTTCAACAAATAAATTCTGAGATCTTTAAAGAAAAATTTTAATACTATTTAATTTCTAATTATACGTAAAGTTATAAAATAAGAGTAACTTAATGACTTAAATTTATATTATGCATAAAGAAAAACATGCAAAGATATACGTATTCATGTTTTGCATGTGACATTAAACTTTAATTATTATGATAAGAAATATACAAAATCAATATAAAAAACTTACTCCTGCTCTATTCCAGTTGCTGGTATAAACTTAATAGATATTCCAGCTATTTTCCTAGTTTGTTAATAAACACAATGAATGAGGCCGATAGAAAATATTAGACACACACAGGAACTTTTTTGTTTTCCAATATTCCCTCCAAGTATATAACCTTACATGAGAAATAATAACCTATACAAATCTGAAAAAATAAAATAACATTTAAACAAAGAATAAGTTCGTAAAATTCGATATATATATATGATATATTTATATGTAATATGAATCGAAATACTTATCTGATTGTGTGCTCTTAATGATTGTGTTCTCATAATTCATTTTTTCCATAACCACAGCTGTTTTAAAATCTGTATTTATGTTATTATTTAACACTATATAGTAATAAAAAACAGCAAAAGAAAATCCACGTTGATAAAAAATAACACTGTATGAAAACACCGTCTATCGTCTGCGGAAGTCCCAAGCTTTCATTTAAGGACGTTCTTCTATGAAAAAAATTTCACTATTTTTTTGTAAAATTTTAGATACAGTTTCCTCTAAGTATTCTGAACAAAAAATGTTAAGGTCATATAGTGGCAAGCCAGGTGAATTTGCGAAATATTTGATGTTAAAGTTAACATTGGTTCTTATGGAAAAACACTTTTTTTGAGACATTTTTTTGAGACATTTGCGACGTAGCAATAATTATTGCTGCGTCGTGATCATTGTTGCACGGCCAGCTGACTTACTCTCGGCGAGTTGACAGCTCCTGGAGCGGAGCCAGCGCTCGGTGGCGCTCGCAGGAGTTGCCTCTGACCGGCCGCGTGCGGAGCGCAGGATGTGAGCTCCCGAGTCCCACCTGCGCGGCGCGTTGGCGCTCGGGAGGGGGCATGGCAGGAAGCGAGCCGGCGGCCGCGCGCACGCGGTTACATGCATGCGGCGGTGTGTAGAGGGGAGAGCGTGAGTGTGAGCGTGAGCGAGAGAGTGGGAGTCGAGCGTGTGTGAGATAGAGAGAGAGAGATAGTGCGCGCTTGAGAGAGAGTGAGAGGGATATAGTGGCGCGAAGTTGACGGCGTTTGGAGCGCTCAGAGTTGACTTTACGTTAACTCGCGGACGTCATAGAGACGTATAGAGGAATATACGGGCTAGGACTCGATATATGTATCCTATGGTTTACTCGAGGATGATAGAGGATTTTTGAATGTCGCGCGGCTTACAGATTATCTATAGGTGGAGCCACTGGATGGATATCGACATGATTGATTAATTGATCGATATCCATAAAGGGGGCGCGAATTTGCATATTAAAGGAAATAATAGAGGACGTTAATTGATTTTCTAACCAATGATAAAATTGGATTTGGAAAAGAGAGCGCTGGGGAAAATCACGGATAGAGGAATGAACTAGTGGTGGTCTATTAATGGCCAATAGAGGATTTATTTCAGATAAAGGACCAATTGGAAAATTCGGTGATTAGATCGACGCTTTCGTGAAGAAGGAGGCCGGGTGGGAAAAACGCGGCATCCTTCCTCGGACGAAGCGTCGACCGCGTCACTCTGTCGGCGGACGCCTTTGGGTCCGGTGATTGAGATTGTTGGAAGAAGCTTGGGAAGCAAAAGATCGTCTCTCTCTGGTTTTCCTTCTCTGGTCGGAGTCCGCGGCTTTTGTTTGGAGGAAAAGAATATTGGAGGGATTGAGGTGACTGCAGCTATAGAGGAATACCTGGTAAATTTTATCGTAAATTTATTGTTCTTTTATCGGTCGTATATTTCGGGAATTAGGTAGAGGATTGCGGACGATAGAGGATATATTCGCGCGGTTTTTCAGCGGATGCCAGTTTTCCCTTTTATTTCCTTAGAGGCAACCGTAGAGGATTTTCGTGGTCCTTTTCAGGTTCTTCCGAGCAGCTGTGGAGTTAGTAATTTGGCCGCGTGCCCATGTTTTTATAAGTCGAGTCATTGTTAATTTTGTTTGCCGCTCATAAATGTATAGAGGATAGTCATAATATATTTGTGATTTATTATTTTAAATATTGGTGTTAATAATTTGTCGACCTGATTGCCACCACACTCCCGTTTTCTACCATTGCAGGTGTCCACGAGCCGAGAAATAAGAGTCAGCCGCAAGATTTATAAATAATTGTAAATAACTGGAATTCCCGTGCGGGCGGGAAAATTCCACGTTACACATTATGACGTGAGATCTCACAAACTATTGCTATAATTTAAACTATGTTATTCTGGAAGTTTTCAGAAACAGTTATCAAGTTTGTTTATATAGGCAATCCAGGCTCCTTTAAAAGATACAGCTATCGAAACATAAAAATTGACAGATCTTTCAAAATTACAGGAGAGAGCGCGTGGACACTTGGCAACCCTTAGCTTAGCTGCCCTCTCTTTCGCTATACTTCCCTCTCCCCCCTCCTCTCTCTTTCTCTCTCTCTCTCTTACACTGTCACTACGTACAACGTTGCCGCTTTGGCACTTTCTCTTCAAAACGTACGTGTTGGTGTATACGTACACGAGCATAGATGTGTTAGTGAGTGGTATACTGGAATAGTTGTAGTAAAAATTTTTCTTGCCGCACAGGGAAAACATTCGTACATATGGCATACAGATACTTCGTAAATTTTTGACAGAGACGATACTAGAAGAACGTCCTTAAGTGCTCATATGTAAGAAACGAAGTTGTCACTACGAAGAAAATCGTACGCTTAGGTTCCAACAGGGCGAGTTTAAGGTGTAACTTGATGATGATGATAGGGTCTGGCTAGCGCCCGACGGCGGCGTACGTACTGAAGTACTTATACTTGCCATCGTGGCGCTACCGCGCCCCTTGATGGTACTAGCTTCAGTTTGGCTTTTCAGGTATTTCTGCTGTAATTTTCTGGATCATCCTTAGGTGAGCCGGAATGTTCTAGTTTTATATTCCTGATTAGCTGTAAATGACTGACATGGTCCTGAGCATTGATACGGTCGCAGCTTCTATTTTTCACCCTCCTGTTACGTGTGTGTGTGTGTATGTGTGTGTGTGTGTGTGTGTGTGTGTGTGTATAGGTGGTTCTCTGAAAAATCGAGCGGTCGATTTTTTGACCCTATCGAAAAAAATGTTTAAAATGTTCCTAAGAGACACATGAGTATCCCTGAATTTATTCAGATTTTTTGCATCAAGTATCTTTGAGTTACAGAGGGTCAAAGTTGATGAAATCATGTTTTTTTGCTTTTTCTGGCTACTTTCATTAATTTATAGAGCCTCAGGGAAGCATTTTTCACTATAGACATATACAACATTTTTTTCTGCAAATTTTCTAAACTTTAAAAGAAAATAGTTTTAATGTCGTATATATATGTTTTAAAAAAGTTATAAGTCATTTAAGCTTTAAAATCAAGTTTTAGGAAAGTTCGATCATCCGGATCATAACCAAAAAATTCATGAAGATACCTTATTTCAATTTAAAAAAGTCTGCGAAAGACCCAGAATGTCATAGGCCTTGGTTTCTCTGTAAAAAATCATTATATCCGTTCATATATGAAAAAAATTTAGTTTTTTTGCTATATAGAAGAATTTAACCAATTTTATCAATTACGTAAATTTTTTTATAATAATTTCAATCATTAAAAAAATGATAAGGTTAGTGAAATGCTTCGATATAGCAATAAAACTAAATTTTTTTCATATATGAACGGATATAATGATTTTTTACAGAGAAACCAAGGCCTCTGACATTCTGGGTCTTTCGCAGACTTTTTTAAATTGAAATAAGGTATCTTCATGAATTTTTTGGTTATGATCCGGATGATCGAACTTTCCTAAAACTTGATTTTAAAGCTTAAATGACTTATAACTTTTTTAAAACATATATATACGACATTAAAACTATTTTCTTTTAAAGTTTAGAAAATTTGCAGAAAAAAATGTTGTATATCTCTATAGTGAAAAATGCTTCCCTGAGGCTCTATAAATTAATGAAAGTAGCCAGAAAAAGCAAAAAAACATGATTTCATCAACTTTGACCCTCTGTAACTCAAAGATACTTGATGCAAAAAATCTGAAAAAATTCAGGGATACTCATGTGTCTCTTAGGAATATTTTAAACATTTTTTTCGATAGGGTCAAAAAATCGACCGCTCGATTTGTCAGGGAACCACCCATATATATATGTGTGAAGTGTTACTTTCAGATGAGCTGCTGTCGGACAAGCTGTTGGATGATTCTTCAGTGGAGCTGTCACTTGTAGACGGTGGTCTTGGTTTTTTGTATATCTGACTTCGTCTGTCTGTTTTCGATTGGCTAATTTTCCGTGATGTTTCTGGCAGAAAGTCTCGTCGGTGTTTATGGCTGACTTTAGTTCTTATTATGCTGTCAGTGTCTACCTCTGTTGTCATTATCTGCATGTCGTGGATCGTCTTTTCTAGTTTTTTCCGTTGTGCTTCGAGTGAGTCCTTTTGGTCTGAATCTTCGCTCGAGTTTGGACAGACCTGTATTCTCTCTTCTGTGATTTTGATTTTCTTTTTAGCTCCACTGAAGTTCGTAAGCTCCTCTATCTCCAGCAGATTTCTGGCGAATGAGCTGTCTACCGGGATATGCTTCTTCGTTGGTGACGATTGTAGCAGTGTCGAGATATGTTGGCTTATATACCAGTTGCTAGTTGGTAAGGATTTATTCGCCGCTTCTGTCAATAAGTATTGGACGTATTTGGAATACAGAATACTTGTCGGTTTACCAGGCTGTATAAATCCTGTCGTTGGAATAACTAGCTGTAGTTGTCCAATCAGTTGCGTGATATCTGCTTTATCTGTTCTGGCGTTTTCTGTATTTGTTTCGATTAGTCTTGAGATTACTGGTCGACCGTCCCATTCGTACCACGGTGCTGCAAAAGTTGTCTCCGTTAGTAGTTTTGCTCGCAGTAATCTATTCTAAAGTACTCCTTTACTGCCATTAGTATCTGCTTGTAACTCTTCTATTTGGTACTGTAATTCCCGTCTATCTAGTTTGATTATCTTCCGTATCAAGGCTGTGACTTCTCTGTTTTTGCGTAGCTCTATCATTACTATACTTTTTGATGGTCGGTGTTGGACATTTTGGTCTTATGGCAATTTTATACAGTATACTGACGTCACTCGATTCTGTAATAATTATGTAACTGACTCCTAAAAAAATTTTGTTTGTGTTAATTATCCTATTACCAATAAAAATTTTCTGACTGGCTGCAATTGGTGAAATCTAGTGTCTGACTGTAAAAATCTTTTTACAGTCAGACACTAGATTTTTCCGTCTGTCCTTAAGTGATATTTTTTAAATAATTTTCGACGTACAAACTGTTAACCGTCAAAAGTATTATAATGGGGCAATGTTAGTTAGTAGGCTATCTAACAATGTGATATGTAGAGAAATAATATTTAAGGTGAATACAAATTATTTATTGTCGATTATATCTGGCATGCAAAATCTTTAATTTTGCAGAAGAGGCGCCGTCAGCGAGAAAACCTCTTTGAACAAACCCTGTTGAAAGGTATCATGTGTTAAAATCGCATGAGATTTTTGCATGATGTTATCATATGATAAATGTGCTGATAATGGCATGTGAAAATATCATGTAATATGTCCAAATTCATCATGCAATATAATAGGATTCAATCACATCATAAAAATTTGGAATTTTGAAATTAATTAAAGTCCATTATTTCATTGATCTGTTGCTATTTGTAGAAGTACCATGCGCATGGTGCTTCTATAAATAGTAACAGATCAATAAAATAATGGATCTTAATTAATATCAGAGTTCCAATTTTTTTACATGATGAATTTGGACATATCACATGATATTTTCACATGCCTTTTTCAGCACATTTATCATATGATAACATCATGCAAGAATCTCATGCTATTCTATCACATGATACCTTTCAACAGAGAAATTAAAATTTTCTGCGGAACCGGCAGTGTGTTGCCATGTGGCTTGTCTCTAAAATTTCTGTGTTAAATCTGCTGTCGTCAAAATGAAGTTACGTTTAGTAAATAACATTGAGGTTACCCGGCTTCGCTGTAAATTATATTAGACTGTATATCACGAGAAAGGGATAACAAATTTTTTATGGGAAGGCGCGTGTAGCATGCGCACTATCCGATCGCTGTGCAAAGCACATGAGAGAAAGAAAATTATATTATGTAGCTTTTTCCACCGCACTCCCTTCTTCTTGCCAGAATATAATTTTATTCCCTCTGACTTAATACTAATTCCCGTCGTGTTGAGTTTTACACGTGGCGTCTTTCAAGATGGTTGTCAATATTGACCGCATGACAGAAAACGGCTAAATAGCGCGTACTTCGATATTTCACTTTTCCCTGTTCTTTTTCGCCACACGTTGGGCGTCAATATGACGTTGTAGATTATTCCGTCGTCAGTGGTGGGACAACTGCGGAACTGGACAACTGCGGTTCTTCCCCTGGTATTCGGCTGACAACGACTGTCAGCCGAATACCAATATGACTTTGGGACAATGACTGCCCTACCTTACCTTCTTACCTCCGGACTGTAGTTCTTAAATCTTGATAGTATGGTCTCGGGAATAACAATCAACATACTCAAAGTATGTGCATACTTTTACTGTTGGCATTTATTCCATCTTTACTCCTCCAGCTCTTTACAATCTTACAATCTTTGTTTCTCGTTTTCTTTAGTCTATTATCTATCCACTAATACGAAGTCTTCTAGCATCTAAGATTGTTATTACAGAAGTTCTCTAGGCTTCTGTGATAACAATCATTATTCTAACTTATATTACACGGTTTCTCATGGCAAACACAGTTGGTCCTAACTAAGCTGTGAGTTTGAGTCACTTTCGTCAGATTTATTAGACAGAGCCCTCGTAGCCGAGTCTTCAAACAATGGAGAGTTGTATTGTCTATACTCATACTTATCAATATCCAGCGAGACTACTGAACTTTCTAGAGTTGAGCCCCCGTAGCCGGATAGGATAAGATGAAGTATATGTCAGTCAAATGCTTCCACGCATTTACTAGCTCAGCGAGACTACTCTGTGGACTACTCGCGTGTCGCTCGACAAAAGGCCCGGTGAGGCGAATCTTTAAGATTTATAAAGCCCCAAGTGCGACACACTTGATTTCAACAAAATAATGTCACCCGAGGTTCTCGACCAATCATGATTTGCCACCAGAAATCATGCAGTCCGACTCCAGATTAGTACGTAAACGAGGAGTGCTGACGCGCAAGTCAGCTACTCGCTATCGATATCGCGATCGACCAAGTATATTGTAGCAACCAGCCGCCGCCCAATGCTCGTATATGTATTGCAAAACTTCGGCTGACTGCTCAATATCATTAGATTTAAAAATTCCATACTCTATTAAATAATTAATAGACCTGGCACGTTACAGTATGTTAGAGAAAAGTGAACTTTCCGACTCAATACCGTACACTCAATACACTCCAATAGACAAGGCAGATGTTAAATACGAACATCCTGAAGCACCGACGCCAATCCATTGGATGCCGATAGAGGATGAGAGCGATATGAATTCGGAGGATTTGGAGCCGATTTGCATTGACTTGGAGTTGGAGCCTGAATGCATCGATTTGGTGGAGGAGAATTTCGAAGATATTATGTGCATTGATTTAGAATAATATGAAAAGTGCAATTTTTTTGTTATATATGAATTATTATAAATATATTATTATTTAGTGTATACTGTATTATATTATTTTACATTACATTCTACGTTTTAAACATTAAATTCGGCATTATCATATTCGACAATATCAAGGGGGGCGTTAGCTCCACGATAGCAAGTATAAGGTACGTCAGTACGTACGCCGCCGTCGGGCACTAGCCAGACCTTATTATACATCTCATAGACATTGTTCGGAACTTGACTTGCCATTTTCTTCACTTTGACAGTTTTGTTTGTTACATGTGTAAGATCCCACGATTGATTGATTATATTATTTGTTAATCGATAATGTTTGCTGAGTGGTTGATTTTCGTGTAGTATACTGTATGACTGTGAATGAGAGCGCTGACTGTGTGATTGTTGTTGCGTACGCCTCGAGTGTATAAATGAGGGTGCTGACAATGTATGTATTGCAATATACCAGTTTCGCGAGCTGGTTGAGCAACGGTATGAGTTAGTTTCAATCTGAGAGAGCAAGTTAGCATTTTTATTGATGTCAGCGTTCAAAACATCTTTGTAACCTCTCTCTAAGTGGCGAGTTTTGATTGGTCTTCAGTGTCCTCACGTATTAATCATCTGACCAACGCCCTGGTCGGGGATGAGACTTTATAAGCTCAGAGCCCGGTCGGCGCGGGGCCTTTCACGACCAAACCAGGTACCAGTGTGCGTCTAACCTCTTCGCATACGGTAAAGCAAGCTGTTACCGTCACTACGACTTGCCGCTGAAGACTAGCTGACTACTTCGTACTCAGCTAGTCTTCAGCGTTAGTACTTCGACTAGATCGTAAGAGGGTGTCAAGGTACTATCTGTACGCTATCGGAGGGCCTAGAAATCCACTGAACTCTGCAGGCAAGCTGGCATATTTGCTCCGGTCAAAAGTACTGCTCAACTTCAATACATTGCGACGAAAGGACCGCCAACATATCTGGCGTGAGTGAGTGAAGCCGCAGCTTAGATAAGTCTACATAACCTGCCACGACTAGCTCGTGTAGTTTAAGATCACATACTCGCCCTAAGGGAGAAGGACACTTCGAACTACAGCGAGTGTACAAAAGCGTAAGTTAGCTTCTTTAGTATTATAACAGAACAAATGTACAAGATGAGTAACTACGTAAGATAACTAGTATAAACTTTGAATGCGAAAGTATGAATGGCCCTTTACCGTCCTTGGAAATCTGTCTGGCTTAATAAAACAAAACAATCAGAAAAGAAAATAGATGTTTAGACGAGAGAAAAATTATTTTATTAACCAAAGCCCTTTACTCACTAACAAGCCCTTCAGTCCTAAACTAGAGTAAGAACGAATAAAGGACAACTCAAGAGTCCACTTTCAACATTTAAAGACTAGCAGAGCGTGTCCAAAATTCTACAGACGTGTCCGCACTTTTGGGATATCGTGTCCGCACTTTTGGGATATCGTGTCCGCATTTTCCAAATCGCGTCCACACTAAAGGAGGGTAAGTCTGCGGAACTAAATTCGTCCACCCAACATCCTTATAGGACACAAGAGCAACAGTCCGCTTTTATTTGATCAATTCCGCTTTTACGAAGACGTGTCCGCACTTTCGTACAGACGTGTCCGCACTTTCGTTACGTCCACCTTTCGTTATTACAAGCATTATAAGCAATATAAGAGAAGACACGCGGACTAAAGTAGTAATAATAAATTATTGTTTAATGATTATTTTAAAAACATAAGGTCTCGGGACCAAAGACATCCTTCCAAATAAAAATAATTATTTGTAGAGAACTCAGGCGGTCCGGAGTCAAATCCGGCCCTTACAAATTGGCATCCCTGGTGGGGAGGATTGTCATTGTTTATAAAATTATTATTAATAATCCATAATTTTACAAAAATTCCAATTAAAGATGGCGAATCTGACTTTGGATGAGATTAACCAAATTCAAGACACTAGAGAGAGAGCCCAAGCTTCAGCTAACTTTTATCATGTCAGACAAGCGGAACGAGACCAGAACATGTTAAATATGTCCACATACTTTCATGATGCTCATTTAGATCAGAGTGTAAATAGAGCGGTGAGTTTTGTTAGTGTGTATGATGGAGAGAATATGAGTTTGAGAGACTTTCTTCAGGATGTTGATAATGGTTACAGTGTTGATAATGGTTTTAGATCCATCGCAAGAACCGTTATTTTTAAGACATGTAATATCAAAACTTAGAGGGAAGGCAAGATGAGCTTCAGATGGTTCTACAGTGGAAACGCTGGTAGTCTTGAAGAAGATTTTAAGGGATCATTTAGCGCTGTCCAAGTCTTTTATTCAGTATCAGAACGAGCTGCAGAATTCCTCCATGCGAAAGAATGAGACTGTCCGTGAATTTTATGGCAGACTTATTTCTTCAGTCAACAAGGTGGTCACTACAGCAAATGAACAAATTCCGGAACTTCCAGCTTCCGCAAATCTTAAGCCATATCTAGAGGCTATGGCAAAGAGAGTTTTTGTGGAAGGTTTGCCACATGCAATATTGAGAGAAGTAAGATCAGCAAGACCTCAGACCATTGAGGAAGCTTTAAAAGTGGTTTTAGAACTGGAGAGGACTATAGTCGAAAATGTGGAAATGCAGGCTGGGCATTATTCTTTTGCAGGGAATGCACTAATGCGTCCTACAAGTCGTGATAGTGGCCAGCTCAGTATTAGTAGAGTGAATTTTGATGAGGAAACTTTCAATAGGGAGATTCCACATCATTATGATCCTAATGATACGTATTTTCCGAGGACTTACGTCAGTGAATCAGGACGTATTGTTGCACCGTCATAGCTGAGCTATGTAAATCCGAATGCGGAATCATCACAGCCTACTGGAATACTGAAAAGATCGAGTAGTCCAGCAAATGTACAACAGTGTACTAATTCCTGTTGCCAACGTTCAACTTGTTCTAAGCAACAAAATCATGGTTGTGGACATAATAATCAGAATCATCATTGCTGTGGTAGATCCGCGGTAACATCATGTGGTTGCCAGGCTCAACAATGTTGCGGTCCTCAAAGGAACTATAACAGACCTTGCTATTCACATGGTTATAAGTCCCAACAATCCAATTGGAATGATAATCAGAGTGGACATCAAAGTAGAAGTTATAATCAAAATAATAATCAATCCAACAAGCCAGATTATATAATCCAAATGCACAGAGATCTTCTTCTCCGCATCAAGAGAAGAATTTAAACTGGCAAGGAGCTCGCCGAAAGGACGCGGAAGTGAGCTCTTCACAGATGACGCGTCCCGTCAGTCCGGTAATCCACAAATTGGACTAAATTTAGTAGCAACAATCAATACGATGATTGGACATTGTCCATCCATTAGACTACATATACCACAGTTAGGGGAGGAAATTATGACTTGTATGATTGATACGGGTGCTTCTTTGAATGTGGTAAAAGAGGAAGCATTACTAGATGGTATAGCTAGAGATTATGATGTTATTTATAGTATTAAAGGTATATCACCTCACAGTATACAATCACTGGGGCGAGTATTTTTAACTATAAAGGGTATAGATCATGAATTTCAGGTAATTCCAAAGAATTTAATGTTGCCTGAGGGAGTAATACTTGGATCGCCTTTCCTGTCAGAAGAAAAGGTAAATATAAGGTTTGGAGATCAAAATGTAATTTTGAGTAGTCAACCAATAAGTCCAATACCATTTGTAAGACCGGTACGGGATTTATTGAGGAAAACGGACTCTGAGGTTGGGTATTCTGGTCTTCAGGTGGTAAATAAGGAAAAAGATAATGTGGTTGTGTTGCAGGAGAAAGCTGAGACAAAAGTTTGTCTTAAATTACCACCGTATCAAAGTGTGCAAGTAAAAATCCCGTTCACTGCGGACTCACAGCGAGGTGATGCATATCTTTCGGAAATCAAGACAATTCCAGGGGTATATCTTGGAGACAATGTTGTGACTAATAACCAGGGTTTCTGTTATGCTATGGCTGCGAATTTGTTGCCAGAGCCAGTGGAAATAGAGATAACTCCACAATATTTGGAGCCTTTTGATTTTAGTGACGATAATGATCTTCTGGATTTTCCGTTGGAACGTGATCCGCCTGCTGATGAGCAACAGAGGTTTGAATTAATAAAGGAAAAATTATTAAAGGAACATCATTCCAGGCAAGAAGCTAAACAGATAAAAGAACTCATAATTAAGTATTCTCATTTGTTTTATTTGCCAGGAGATCCACCTCCAAGAACTTCCTATGCCAGACATCAGATCAGGACAACAGATGAGGTTCCAGTGAGAGTAAAATATGAAAGAGCACCTCAAGGTTTGGATGAGGAATTATATAGTCAATTACATAAGTTGATTGAGGCAAAGGTAATAAGATCTTCAAAGAGCCCGTATTGTAGTCCAGCAATGATTGTGCCAAAGAAATCTGGACCTGATGGTAAGAAAAAGTATCGTTTGGTGATAGATTATCGGAAGCTCAATGCAAAGACTATTAAGGATGCTTACCCTTTGCCCAATATAACAGAAATATTAGAGCAGATTGGTTGTGCAAAGTATTTCTCAGTTTTTGACCTTGCAATGGGTTTTCATCAGATAGAGATTGAACTAGAAGACATTGAAAAGACTGCTTTTAATACCAAGTATGGGCACATTGAGTATGAGTATATGCGCTTTGGCCTTTCCAATGCGCCCCCTACGTTCCAGAGGTTAATGGACAAGGTTCTATCAGGTTTGCAAGGTTCAGAATTGTATGTATTTTTAGATGATATAGTTATTTATTCAAATAATCTTGAGGAACATGAAAGGAAAATAAATAATCTGTTCGACAGATTGTCTGAAGCAGGTCTGAAGCTTCAAATTGATAAATGTCAATTTTTAGTTCCAGAAGTTAAGTACCTGGGACATATCATCAGTAGTGAGGGAGTTAGACCTGATCCAGAAAAATTGGAAGCTGTGTCTAGGTTTCCAACTCCAGAGACCCAGACTAATGTAAGACAGTTTCTTGGTTTAGCAGGTTACTACAGAAGATTCATTGAAAATTTTGCTTCTATATCACGGCCTATGAACAAAATGTTAGAGAAAGGTCTAAAATGGGAGTGGAAAGATGAACAACAAAAGAGTTTTGAAGCCTTAAAGAAAGCTCTTTGTGAAGCTCCTGTTTTAGCAGCTGTGGATTTGGACAAGCCGTTTATTTTGACAACGGATGCAAGTGATTTTGCTATAGGTGCGGTTCTTTCCCAAGGAGAACCCGGACAAGATCATCCAATAGCATATATGTCCAGATGTATGAATAAAAGTGAGCGGAATTATTCCACTACTGAGAAGGAATGTTTGGCAGTGATTATAGCGGTAGAGTATTTTAGACATTATCTTTATGGACGACATTTTACTATTTATGGCGACCATGAGCCATTGACTTGGATAGATTCAATCAAAGATCCAATGAGTAGACTTAATCGCTGGAGATTGCGGTTGAGAGGTTATTATTATACTTTCAGGTACAAGCCTGGACGTCTGAATATTAATTCGGATGCTCTGTCACGGAATCCAGTGGTAAAGTCTACTGATAAGAAAAGTAGTAAAAATGATGGTAAAGACATAAGGGGGGAGGTGTCTTTACTACCTTTGGTACCTAAGCCTACCAAAACTTCCTTGGCAAGACAAAACCTTGCTAAATTGTCTGAGGACGAAAAATCAGATGTAACACCTGAGCCTGCAAGGAAGAAACCTGGTAGGAAACCTGGGTATAAAGATCCGCTACCTACTGTTCCTAAGGGCATGGAAGGAGGACAAGCGGATTTGAATGCCAGTACTATAGGAAAAAGGTTGAGACAGCGTAAGATGGAAATGCCAAAAACGGTAGTATTTTCTGATCCCATTTCTACAGTATCGGAAAGCAAGAACTCGTCTGAAAGTGAGGACAGAAATGTGGATCCTAGAGAGGATGCTCCTATACCGTCTTTGGATAAGTCCGCATTACCAAGTCTTGCAAGAAATTTAGTTTCTCCAGATTCGGAAGCTTCAGGTAGTCAGGAAAATTTGGAAGATAAAAGTCCTGGTGAGAGTGATGTGGAAGAAGTTATGGCTACCGAGTCTGTAGGAAATAAAAAGACTTTTAAGAGGACGGTCAAACCTCCGATAAAGAGTATATTAAAAAATCAGTTCCAGGATTCTTCTTCTTCAAGTGATGATTTGGAGTTAATTAATGGACCATTACAGTCTGCTATGCGAAGATCTGCAATTGGTAGTATCCAGGACCAGTCCAGCTTGGAGGTGTCGGGTATTGATAATCCCAATTCTCTTATTTGGGATAATTATGTTCCAGAATATAAGGAATCTGAGGATGATACAAGCCAAGATATCGAAGAGTTAGATGAGATTCAGGACTTTCCATTGAGAAATGCCAAATCTATGTCTTCATTACCTTTGAATGGTAGTGAAAAGACTAAGCTCACTGAACAGGAGAAGAGTTTAAGAGACAAAACGATTAATGAAACTTTAAGAGAGTGGGCGTTGGATTATGCGAAAAGAAATGCGAATCCTATAAGAGCTAAATCGCCTATAAAAGGGTACAGAGCCAGTTCCACGGCTTGGCCAGACGTGGAAAATTTGGAAGACGAGACAAACTGGCGAAATTTGTCACCTATAGAACAGGTGGACAGTGAGGAGGAATGCGATGTTCCTGTAATTGCAGCTGTTATTTCAAAAGGGGTAGACAGGAATGTCGAGGCATTACCAGCTAAAGTAGAAGAGCCTGCTAAAAAGTCTGGAAATATTCCTAATATTTCTGGGTTTGCGGATTTATTGGGTAAGTCCTTGAAAATGTCGCCGGTATCTTTGTCTGCAGAGGGTTTGGAAGATCCTTATGATTTGAAAAATAATATGAAAATGCTCACTACTCGAGAAGGAGTAACATACCTGAAGGATAATATAGTACACTTTATTTCTAAAGATTTAGAGATCATAAGTGGTACTAATAAATTGCTGGTTGATATTGAAGCCTTACATTTGTTAGATTTAGCTGGACAACATCCTAAATTAGGGGATGTTATTGTTACAGAAAATAGGAAAAGATTCATTTTTAATTTGGTAACAGTAGAAAATTTTAAAGATGAAATAAAACTTAGTATTTTGCGTACATGTTTTAGTAAATTGAAGCTATTAATTAAGGAGAAAAATTTGAAATCCTTTAGAATAGCAAGATCGGGAGAAATTACAGATAGTTTGCCTAGAGGAGTTTTGTTAAATCAATTAAAATCAGTTTTCGGTAATATGAAAATTTCTGTAACAGTATGTCTGGGTAATTGTAGGACTTTGTCGCCAGAACACAGATCAGCTATCTTGCACGATTATCACAACAGTTTGTTTGGTGGACATAGAGGTATGGGTAAAACCTATAGACGTATTCGAGAAAGATTCTATTGGAAAGGCATGAAAGATGATGTCCACGATTTTGTTCGGCGTTGTGAGATCTGTCAAGAACAAAAGCTAGTAAGAGTAAAGACTAGAGAGCCGATGGTTATTACTGATACACCAAGTGAAGTATTTTATAAGGTAGCAATTGATACTGTAGGACCTTTATGCAAGACTACAGAAGGAAACATGCATATATTAACTATGCAATGTTTGTTTTCAAAGTTTTGTTTAGCAGTCCCAGTACCAAATATCAAGGCTATCACGGTAGCGGATGCATTGGCAAGACATCTGATTGCTCAGTATGGAGTGCCAAAAATCATCTTGAGTGATAGAGGGAGAAGTTTCCAGAATAAATTACTTTCAGAGTTATCAGAAATATTTCAGTTTAAATTGAATACTACGACTGCTTATCATCCACAGTCGAATGGATCTTTGGAGCGTAGCCATGCAGTTTTGGCCGACTTTTTGAGAAATAAAGCTGCTAGTAAGCAAGATTCGGACAAGGTGGTTCCTTTCGCTATGCATGAGTATAACACCTCTGTGCATGCTTCTACAGGTTTTACTCCTTTTGAGTTGGTGTATGGAAGACCAGCTAGAGCACCCAATAGGTTGCCGGATGAAATAGAGCTTGAAACCTACAATGAGTATGTGCGAGATTTAACCGAATGTCTTCGGAGTCTTCAGTCTTTAGCTAGAGATAATCTAGTAAAATCAAAATTGAAAAATAAAGAGTATTATGATAAGAAAGCCAGACCATTAAAATTAGAGGTGGGAGAAGAAGTTAGAGTTTTGAAAGAGCCAAGGTATGGAAAGTTGGATAAATTCTATAATGGTAATTTTGTTGTGAGAGAGATAAGAGATAACAATAATGTTGTGGTTGAGTCAGCTAATGGGAAATTATTAGTTAAACATAAAGATAAGCTGGAAAAATTTTATCGTTAACCACAATATTGTTTTTTTTGTTTTCTCTTTTACAGAAGATCATGGTGTGGGTTCGGACTTTTTTTCTCGCTTTTATTCTTGGTGGTCCACGGGCTTTAGCGCAGGATAATCGTGTGAATAATATCACGTATTACCAGCTGGCACCTATTACGAATAATCCTGGTATATATTACGAATATATAGCAGATATTCGTTTTGAAAAGGTCAAGTGGAAAATAGCTATTACGTTGGATTTCAGTAAATGGGAAGACATAGTCTAATATCATAACTAATAATCAATTGAACTTTTTGGAAACATTGCAACTAAAATTGCAAAATTTCTTTTCATCTGAGATAAAGCCAGACGAGTTGGCGATTCCTTATTCCCATTCTTTGGTAAAAAGATGGTCACCTTTCGGCTTTATTGGATGGGGATTTAAAGTTCTTTTTGGTACTATGGATTCTGAAGATCGTGAAAATTTGCATTTAAACGTGGATAAATTGTATGATCAGGCCTCGAATATGTCTGTCCTATTGTCTGAACAAACCCATATTGTAAGATCAAATCTAGAGTCTATTCATGATAAGCTTAAAGCAGACGAGTCATTGTTGTCAGCAGACCATAAAGTTCTTGTAAATTTATTGAATAGAACGGAAATATTTGACAATGAAATTCATAGAACTGCAATTGTGCAAAAGTTGAGTTTATGGTTAAATCAGTTCGATAAATCTTTAGAGGATAGTATAAAGTCTTTGAGAATTTTGTTAGATGCTTTAGAGGCTGCATCCTTGGGACATTTACATCCATTATTATTTGATAGAGTTCTGTTAAAGGGGATTCTTTCAACTATTAATGAGCATGTTTTACCATGGAGTCATGATCAGGTTACAGTTGAAATGCTGCATACAATGTCCAAAACTAGTGTTAGCGCAAGAAAGGGGAAATTAATAGTGGTTTTAGAATTTCCTTTAGCAGAGAAAAATAAATTTTCATACTACCGAATTCATTCCTTGCCAATGAGAAATGAAATTTTGTTTAAGACTGAGTCTTTTATTAAAATTGTTTCGGATTATACCTATATAATAGTATCGAATGATATGCAGCAGTATCTACTGGCAAATTCCGAATTCCTAGACTCTTGTACAAAATATGCGGACAAGTTACATTGTCCACCGGATTTGCCATTTTACTTGGACCAAGAGAATAGTCCGTGTGAGTATTCATTGCTTGCTCGGCCTTCTGTGGAAGTCCTCAAAAGGTGTAGATTTGCAGTCTCGGCGGACAGAATTCCTTATTGGACACGACTATCTAGTACTAATGAATGGTTGTATTCTTTGCCTTCTTCAATTAAGATGAGAATAATCTGCAATGGTGAGCGGAAAGCTGAACTGGAGTTAGATGGTACAGGGTTGTTGGCAATCAGGGATCAATGTCATGGTCGTACTGGTTCCAATATTTTGTATGGTATAACTGTAATTAGAACAAATCAAACTCATCTCTATGAGGCTAAGTTGCCTTTTAATTTAACGATTTTAGAGGTTGAAAATTACAAGGTTGCTCAGTATCATAAATTGGTTCATTTAGAGGAAGCAGATTCAGAGGAACTACGAAGTTGGGCAGAAGGTGAAGATTCAGTCACTTTAGAAAGACTAGAAAAGAAATTTAAAGAGTTGTCGGTACTAAAACGATCTAAGACGCTGCATTCCATTTATGTGGGATGTGCGTCTGTGGGTCCGGCAATATTACTACTAGCCGTATTTATGCTTTGGAAGTGCTGTAGTTGTTACTTATTGCAATGCTGTAGACGGAAATCAGTGAAGGCAGATTTTATAAGAAATTCTGGAAGTAAAATAGAAGAAACCAAGGCAAGAAGATCTCGGATGCGAATTGAAGAGGACCTTTCTTCTGGATTCTCTTCGTCTGCTCCTACCTTACCATCATCATCTAGTGGAAGTGATATTCTCTTCCTGTCCTCTCCGTCGCAATTGGTTAGAAGACCCGGTAATTTCGGCTCCTGTATTATTTCGCGTCCCTTGCCGCTGCAAGGCTCGGAGATTTGACTTGGTTTTAGTGGTTCTTCTAAGTAAAAGCCAAGGGATGTGGATATATTATGGGTAAATGATTTGTACCAGATATTTTGTTGTTACTATTATTTTTTTTTTTTTTTGGTCATTTATTTATTTTAACTTCATTCATTGATATGTTTATTTTTTTTTTGCTTGCTGGCACAGTTTCCGCCAGTCCGCGCCTGATGACAGTGGCAGCAGGAGTGAGGGGAAATTTGTAGTCTCGGTCGCTGTTTTCAATGGTCGGATCTAAAAAAATTTTTAAATAGGAAAATAATTAATTTTAGGTTTGTGTTTTTTATTAGAAAAAAAGGGAAAGTAAAATTTGTTTATGAAAAAAAAATTGTGACTTACGGGAGGAGGTAATTCTTCTATGTATCCTTGGGGATTGATCCTGTAGGTCAATGAATACATCGCCCACAGGTTTTCGTTGCGCTGCTGGTGTCCGTAGTCGGACTCATAGCCGAATACACGGGCGAATTCTACTCGCTCCTTGTGTTCGACTAAAGCGATGACTTTTGGGTCTACTGGTTCGTTAAGCTCCGGGAAGGCCGCTAGCTGTTTGTATTTGCGGTAGCAGGCGTCGTGCAGACGGTCGTGGTCCTTGCAGTAGCCACGTCGGGACCTTGTGTGCTTTGTGCCCTGCCGTGGTCCGACGATTGCGGAACACTGCTGTATTCGCCTGCCTTGGCATTTTTCTTGGAGCCACATGGTAAAGCGTAGAAAAACCGGTACAGCGCACGTGCGGGCGAGCGACACTAATCGATGTAGTTGCCTGTTAATCCACCACTGAAGTTCAATCTCCGCGGGTACCCATTGCCCGGGATGGAAGTAATAATTGATCCACGTTACTACTGTGCGTAGTGAAATTACGCGCCAGTAGTAGTGAAGGTGGAACAGGAAAACAACGAAGCGAGACATGATTACACGATAGCAGTCAATGTATAACTAATGTATAGCGCAGACTTCGCCGCGAGCGAATGGAAAAAATGCAAGTCCGCGATTTCGGCGCGGGCATTGGACTTAGAGTATTTACGTGTGATCGCGCGACTGAAGTCGACGGCCTCAGGTGTGCTGAGTTGCGACTTGTATTTTTTGAGCTTGGAAGCCCGTGCGCGCCGCGAATATGTGAGAGTAGCCTTCTATGGACTTAGGTGGTTATTCTAAGGACCTTTGGGTACATTTTTTTTCGGAAAATCCACTCATCGGATTCGGATGCGCTTGGGTCCATAGATCGGTACTTCGTTAAAAATTTTTGTAAAATTCGAAAATTTTTTATTGTTTAATTTATAACTTTTGAATTTATTAATATTTTGTAAATGTTTTTTGATATATAGGATGCCTATGTTTAGTTGTAAAATTACAAAGTGGTCCGGTTTCGATCCGACCATTATTAAAAAATTTTTTTTGTTATTAACAAATTCGGGATTTTTTTTTATAGGATCCGAGATTAGGCTTAATTAACAAATTAGGTACCAAAATAACAATTTTCGGACCGTAATTTTTTGACCTACGGCCATTTGTTTACAAAAGGTCACTTTCGCTCAGCAAGTCTATGAATGGTGCTGATCATCGGTAGCTAGTCAAAATTCAAAAATTTGCATTATTTTAGAAGTTAGACCTAAATGTTGCTAAATTGTTAATTAAATCTTATGTACATTTTGTTTATGTTTTCTAGAGTCTGTGTATGTAAATTTCAGTTGTAGATATTTATTAGCTAGGCTCCTATAATTATTCAAAAAAATCATATGTATTGTATTGGTGGTATGTATTTCGTATAAGTCCGCGGCGGCCATTTGAAGATACTCGGAAAGAAACAAAGTTCAGCCGTTCCATAACAAAGGAGTCGGTAACCCGTGCAGTGCTGCCCCGCGTGAACTTTGGCCGTGACTAATTAGATTCGTGTTGATATGCCGCGAGGTGCTGCCGCGTCTTGATTTCGCCGACGCCCGCCGCCACGACTCATTGTCGAATTCGCATTTGAATTGTATGCACGTATGCCGCTGAAGTTTTCGATTGCTCTGACAGTTTCTTGTGTTTTCTTTGTTGAGTGATTAAGTGCGTGTACTATCATGAAGGTTACAGTAACCAAGGAAGTTCTAAGTACGGCAGCCCTAGTACTTAAAAGGGCCCTGGACCATTTGGACCGTGCTCAGGAAGCTGTGAAGTTAGCCCAAGAAAATTACTGGAGAGTAGCTAGCGTGGTGAAAAATAATAATAATTGTGCTGCTACGTTAAGGGGACCAACCACCTTTACAATCTGAAATTAAAAAAAAATGTTCAAATAATTATCAAATTGTATAGTTAATTATAATTTAATTGAAACTTTTTCCATCTAATAGTATGTATAAAATACTATAAAAATTAATTTTTATTTAGCTAGTTTGAGCCAGACACACATTCATGTCAGCGTAGATACTGTTCGATGACTTTTGTCACTGTCCGTAGGATTCTAAGGGTACGCTTGAATGAAATGAGTCCAAAATTTTTTTACAAGTTTGTTATAGCATTAGTTTTCGTATGAATGTAGGGATTTTGATTTGAATGAATAGAACGTTTAGAAAAAAAAAAGTGTCAAAATATTTAAAAAAAATGATTTTACAATAATTTTGACCAGTGTGCGTCTAACCTCTTCGCATACGGTAAAGCAAGCTGTTGCCGTCACTACGACTTGCCGCTGAAGACTAGCTGACTACTTGGAGCTGTTGAAGAAGACTTTACCAGAGATCGTAAGAGGGTGTCAAGGTACTACCTGTACGCTATCGGAGGGCCTAGAAATCCACTGAACTCTGCAGGCAAGCTGGCATATTTGCTCCGGTCAAAAGTACTGCTCAACTTCAATACATTGCGACGAAAGGACCGCCAACCAGGGTTGCAAATAATTAATTCATTCTGTAATTTAATTCCATGTTAATTCACGATTCCTTTTGGAATCGTGAATTATTTATTGGATAATTCACGATTCCTTTTGGAATCGTGAATTATCTATTGTATAATTCACAATTCCTTTTGGAATCGTGAATTATTTTTTGTATAATTCACAATTCCTTTTGGAATCGTGAATTATCTATTGTATAATTCACAATTCCTTTTGGAATCGTGAATTATATTTTGTATAATTCACAATTCCTTTTGGAATCGTGAATTATCTATTGTATAATTCACAATTCCTTTTGGAATCGTGAATTATCTATTGTATAATTCACAATTCCTTTTGGAATCTTGAATTATTTATTGTACAATTCACGATTCCTTTTGGAATCGTGAATTATTTATTGCATAATTCACGATTCCTTTTGGAATCGTAAATTACTTTGTGTATAATTCACAATTCAAGTGTATAATTCCCATTACGTTTTTTCGTGTTGTCAGTCCAGAAACAAAATTTCTATGAATTCTTTAAACAATTCTAAGCACTTTTTAATCAGTACTATTTTTTCCTAAAGTTGACGGTTTTTGCATAAAAAATGTATACATATTGTGTATGTTGCAAATTCAGCAATTTTTTATGCCAAAACTTTTAACTTTAGGCAAAATTCGTGCTGATATAAAGATGCTTAGAATTTTCAAAGGATTCACAGGAATTTTTTCCGAGTGTTTACTATTCATATGAAAAAATTTTTACTCCATATGTCAAATTATTAAGAAATTCAAAAATTTATCGTAAACTTATCGAAAAAATTTCTATTAATTCTTTGAATAATTCTAAGTACTTTTCAATCAGTACGAATTCTGCCTAAAGTTAAGGGTTATTGCATAAAAAATGCATGCATATTGTTAATGTTGCGAATTCAGCAATTTTTTATGCAAGAGCTGTCAACTTCAGGCAGAATTAGTACTGATTGAAAAGTTCTTAGAATTGTTCAAAGAATTTATGGAAATTTTTTCCAAAAGTTTACGATAAATTTTTTAATTTGTTAATAATTTGACATATAGAGCAAACATTTTTTTTCGAGACCTAAAAGGGGTAGGGGGTTGATTTTTATTCTAGAATTTGAAGAAAAATAACACCTACTATATGCAAGAAGACCGAATCCCGTAGCTTCTATAGTTTGCGATTAATTCTATTTATTTATAACGTCTATTTCCACGTCTACTTTGTTGCTTGTAAAAAGCAACTTGAAATGAACTTTTTATTAACGTTTCTTTTTTCTAAACTATTCTTGGGTTGGGTTCAATACGAACCTATTTCTATAGAAACGAACCTATTCAGAACACATTTATAGACTAGCCATCACTTGCAAAAAAAAACTGAAAAATTAATTAACTAATCGCTGGAGCAATAATTTTTTACTTTAACGCATCGGGCTTTCGCACGCATATTTCTAATAACCTTCTGCATCTTTTCCTCAAGTTTCATCTGAATACATTGCATTTTCCTATAACTCTCATAAATTTTCACCCGGATTGGTTGAAAATTGGCTGAGATTACTGGTTACAATTTTGATTGATGATATAATGATGAAACTATAAAGCGATGATAAAGCTATAAGGCATTCCCGCGTTGCGGTCGTGCCTAAAAGTACACAATAAATAGACAATTTATATTTTTTATTTCCTTTTATTTTTATTTGATAATATAATAATTCTTTTCAATGTATTAATAGTATTTCCCACGTTTTGGCGTGTACGGTAAGCCGCGACTTCTCATCCAGTTGCGCCGACTACGCCCAGCACCTCTTCGCCAACGTCCTGCAAAAATTTATTAATGCAATTCATTATTAATAATAACTAGCATCCCCCGTAATACAAACGCTACGCATTTGCATAACAGGCACGACCGCGATACGGAGAATTTTAATAAGGTACATTTTGTAATGTAATTTTTTTATTGTAAAACGTCTTAGTTTTAAGTTGTTTGTGAAAATATTCATATTTTGATGTTAAAATTCAATTTTAACTGTCGTTAAAAACGCATTTTTCATTTTTGATGTCAATAGAAAAAAGTTGTATTTTAATGATATCTACAACTTTTCCTTTTAAGTTTTTATTGTAAAATGCATGAATTCAAAATTATGGCCTAAAAACTGTTTTTAGCGATTTTTTGAAGTGACTGTATAATTAACGTATGAATAGGATTGGGTCCAAAATAGGACCGTCACCTTATTGACACTAGGGAAGTTTATGAAAAAAAAGTTGGCTCGATTGGAATTAATTTCGCAGAGATAATCGAGAGCAACTGAAATTTTTCTTAAAAATATCAGTTTTGGGGTTTTATAACATTTTAAATCATTCTGAATGTACAATTATTCTAGTCAAAAATTGTATTTTTAAAATATCTACAACTTTTACGTCGAACGTTTTTATGTACAACGTAAGCCTAAAAAGTTTTATTATGTAAAACGAATTATTTAAATATGGAAATTTGATTTTAGCTTGTTAATTTGAACCCTAAGCATTTTCGACTGTTCTTGTTAATTGGAAAAATTTGTATTTTTTAGAGATGTACAACATTTTCCTTTAACTTTTTTGTGTAAAATGCTTAGAATTTGAGTTATGATCAAAAAACCGTTTGTAAAATTAAGCATAAAGAGCTACCATTTCAACAATTTGTCGGTAATCGAAAAAAGAAAAAAAAACGCTTTTTGGTACATATAAGAGTTGTATTCTCCTAAATTGTCAGCCCGATTGGTCGACAATTGGCCGAGATATCGCTGATTACAATTTTTACGATGATAAAACTATAAGGCATTCCCGCCTTGCGGTCGTGCCTAAAAATAGGTAATAATTATTAAAAATTGTTCTTTGAAAAGTTCTTACCTGATGGCTCACGAAACTGCACATAGCTTGGAGGCTCATTTACTATATCTACTTGTGCAGCGACCTCTTCTCCTTTAACCTGTAACGGTGCCCTTTCCGCTGGTTGGGGTGCGGGCTCCGTGGCGGCTATTACAATAGCAGGCCCGCCTGTTGGAGTCGGGGGTGGCGGCGACTTCAGCTCAGATTGTAATGGCTCTTCGTCACAGCCATCGGGAAATAATTGCGCATTTAATTGCATTACTTTTATGTAGGCATCCTTCTGCTGCTTAACAATTTTTTCTTTTTGTAGAGTTGCCTCCAACAGCTCTTTATATGCCTCCACTTTCTTCTGTGCCAGCTCCTCCACGGTTGCCTTGTTGTCCTATGAAATAAAGTAAAAAATATTAATTTCACGTAAGCCAATATCGTAGTATATAATAATAGTACATTATGATATATGTGACCTAAGTGGCCCATTATTGCACGGCGTGTAAGTAGCGCCCAAGCACAGCGAGAAAATTGGCAAAAATTGATTAAATCTGGATTTTTGGTATTTTTTGACTATATTAAAAAATGTGTAGCCATCCAGGAAAGTGATTTTCAAAAAATATGTTCAGTACATCTTTCTTAGAAAATTTGCTCAGCTTTTAAAAACAAATACCACAAAAATGATATATACATGTTTTAGTAGTCATACATATAATTTAATCATTAAAATTGAAAATTTTCAATGTTTGCTCGCTTGGATTCAGAGAAAAAAATCATGAAGATAGCTATTTTGACTGCAAAAGTATCTATGCTACTCTCGTAATGTCTATTGACCTTTTTCTAATCTCAAACTAGCATCCCCCGTAATAAAAACGCTACGCATTTGCATAATAGGCACGACCGCGATACGGAGAATTTTGATTAGGTACATTTTGTAATGTAATTTTTTAATTGTAAAACGTCTTAGTTTTAAGTTGTTTGTGAAAATATTCATATTTTGACGTTAAAATTGGATTTTGAACTGTCGTTATAAACGCATTTTTCATTTTTGATGTCAATAGAAAAAAGTTGTATTTTCATGATATCTACAACTTTTCCATTTAACTTTTTATTGTAAAATGCATGAATTCAAAATTATGGCCTAAAAACTGTTTTTAGCGATTTTTTGAAGTGAGTGTATAATTAATGTATGAATAGGATTGGGCCCAATATAGGACCGTCACCTTATTAACACTAGGGAAGTTTATGAAAAAAAAGTTATAAATAAGATGAGTTTACATAAAAAAATTTGGATCGATAGGAGTTATCTTCGCAGAGATAATCGTGGCCAACTGAAATTTTTCTTTAAAAATTCAGTTTTTTGAGTTTTATAATGCGTTGAATCATTCTAAGCGTATAATTATGCCAGTCAAAAATTGTATTTTTAAAATATCTACAACTTTTATGTTTAATATTTTTATGTAGAATGTATACCTGAAGATTTTTCTTATGAAAAACGCATTATTGTAATGTCATAATTCGATTTTGGCTTCTTAATTTGAATTCTAAGTATTTTCGAGGTTTCATATAAATAGGAAAAGGTTGTATCTATTTGAGATGTACAACATTTCCATTTAACTTTTTTGTGTACCATGCTTACAATTTGAGTTATAACTAAAAAACCGTTTTTAAAAAATCAAAAAAATGCCCGCATATTTTTTGTATACGTTCGATCTAGTCCAATTTTATACTGGCACTGTATTAACATGGCTATAAGTTATAAAAAAAAATTTAGATCGATTGGGATTTATCTGACTGAGATAAACTTATTACAAAATAATTAATTAAAAATACATGTAAAATTAAGCATAAAGAGATCCCATTTGAACAATTGGCCGGTAATCGCGAAAGTAAAAAAAACGTTCTTTTGTACATGTAAGAGTTATATTCTCATAAATTTTCAGCCCGATTGGTCGAGTTATCGCAGATTACAACTTTTGCTATGGTAAAACTATAAGGCATTCCCGCCTTGCGGTCGTGCCTAAAAATCCATCGGGAGTATGAAATTTTTGAAAATACCTTATATGGCTTCGAAAAAAATACAGCTGAATTGTAAAAGAAATTTAAGAATAAAAGTGTTCTTGACATTTTTCATAATTTTGCTTCGTTTCCGAGCAAAAATCAAAAAATATGCCAATATTTAATAATACATTTCATGCTAAAATTCGGCATGAATATGTTTGCATCAAATTAGGGTACATATATAAAAAATTAAATTAAATTAAATTAAATTAGGGTATATATAAAATAAAATAGTTACCTTTGGCGGCTTTTTTGTGAATAGCGAGTTGAAATTTCCCATTTCAAATGGTCGCAGATGTTTCCGTCCGTGTCTACAGGATGCTCACCAAGCGCTGACTGATGGCATGTACAGGTAAATATCCCAAATATCTTTGACTTTGGTGCCGCATACATTTGTCTCAGGAAAACAAAACAATTTATTCTGTACATACGAGCGGGTGTGTGCGTGCGTTTGTGTGTGCGTGCGTGCGTGTATAATGTATATATATATATATGTGTGTGTGTGTGTGTGTGAGTGAGTGTTTAGCGATTTGCTCACTTGTCCCATAAGTCGTCAAATGCTTCCCGTGCTGTGCAAGGATACCTACATCAGTCGACGTTGCTTCAAGCATTAATTTGTGTTAATTTACACTTTCAATTATTTCATAGTAAGAGCAGCTACATTGGTAAGTTGTATAAATATAATTATAAAAATTTTAAATAATTAATTCCTGACTTCCGTACACAATTTTATTTTAGCCAAAGATTCTATAATTTAATTTTATAAATTTGTATGTAAAATTGTGGAAAACCCATGCTTTTTTCCTTGAAACCGTTTTTTCTCATTTTTAACAATTTTCGAAAATTTCAATTACACCACAGGAAAGGGCATGAGTTAAACTGTAACAATATGCCCTGCCCGAATGTTTTTAATCGCAAATTGCATTTAGTCCGGGAGTCAGGGAGTTCAATAGTGGGATATCGGCCACTTTCTTCTAGATTTTGTTTTATTGTCGAAATATGTTAGTCATAACCTACTGAAAATAACCCTAAGTTTTCGACTTCGGATCTGATCGGGAACATTGTTATTATTGCAAAATAAACTTCAAAAAAGCACTTTTTTTCAGTTTTTCGCGAATAATTCTTTTGCCGCTCATTTTATGCAAAAAAAGGTAGGGGTAAAATTTCGTCAGAATTGAATTTCCAATAAGAAACATATATTTTCGAATGCGATATTAACTTTTTTCATCTTTAAATTGTTAAGCAAAAAATTTTTTTTTTCATTTTTTAATATTGTCATAGTTTTTCCAAAAAAAAGATTATTGACATAGCATAAGCTCTCAAATATGACATTTAGTATGTACAACGTAATAATAGCTGCGTAGTTATAGCAGACACACGTCGGCAGGGTCGAACCGATTCGACTACGTGTATATACGGCTTATGTACTAAAAATTATGTAAAAATTTTTTGTTTAATAATTTAACGATGAAAAAAGTTAATATCGCATTCGAAAACATATGTTTCTTATTGGAAATTCAATTCTGAAGAACTTTTACCCCTACCTTTTTTTGCATAAAATGAGTGGCAAAAGAATTATTCTCGAAAAACTGAAAAAAAGTGCTTTTTTGAAGTTTATTTTGCGATAATAACAATGTTCCCGATCAGGTGCGAAGTCGAAAACTCAGGATTACCTTCAGTACGTTATGACTAACATATTTCGACAATAAAACTAAATCTAGAAGAAAGTGGCTGACAAAATTACAGGACTCCCGGACTAATTAGTTACGAGCTCTCAAAGAAAGTGACCGCATAACCACTTATCTGCAAAGTTCCTGCAGAACCACTTAACTCGAGTAATTTGTTTAGCTTGTACGTCGGGAAAGAAACTATTTACAAATGGAACACTACGGTGTATTCACATCAGATACCTAATCAAATGAGCCGATACTTAGATCATTTCTTTGACATTTCGATCTTACGTATTACTCCAAACATTGAAATCGCTTTTTCTCGAAAACACGAAAATGTCACTTAAGTGATTCTTCCTGTAAGCCACTGATATATATCAATCGAATTTTGTCACACAACGTTGAACGATCCAGAGGATTTTTTAAGAAATCGAGAAAAAAACTGATTTTAAATCGCGATACTGTTATTTACTATTATTGTTATTAATACCTTCAGCAGTGAAAAATATAATGGTTACAATGAATTGTGTATGAAGAAGTCATTAAAACAAAATTGTAATAAATATTAATATTTGCCATTCTAAATTATTACTAAATAAATTCTGGTTATAAATTATTATAGGATTTTTTAGTAAAATGGAATCTGCTCCTTCATCGTCTCAATCAACATCAGCATTTACCTCACCGACATTGACACCGTCACCGAATCAGTCATTTAATCTTACAGAAATAGAGGAATTGTCAGGAGAAGAACAAACATTTTTTCGAAAATGTGCTGAGCATATATGGTTAGACGGAAAATTTTTTACAATGATGATCGATCAATCGAATGCGAAATCGAAAAATGTAGTAGCAAAGTGCGTGTCATGTAACAGCAAAATTAAAGGAAAAGCTGATGTTTCTTCAAACTTTGGAAGGCATCTGAAGGTAAAAAATATACATGTTACATATAAGTGTTGCAGGCGAGGGACTGATCACTCGGAAGTCTTTCGAAAGACTTCCGAGACTCCCGAAATTAAAAAAAAAGGTTTATACCTACCCGACCCTTTTTTTGTAGAGGATGGGTCAGTCGTCGGCTGAAATTTTAGGCTAAATAATTTTGCAATAAGACGCCATTTTGAGATGTCAAGATCGGACAACGATTTTTAAATTATTCGTATTAAAACTCACCTTTAGGTGTTCATCCAATGAAAAAAATTATTTTTTGTGAAATCTGTAGCAATATGAAATTAAAAAAAAATTTTTTATGTTTAACAATTTAACGATGAAAAAACTTAATTTCGCAGTCGGGAATACATGTACCTTATACAAAATTCTATTCTGAACAACTTTTATCTCTATCTTTTTTTACATGAAATGAGTTACAAGGAAGTTATTTACGAAAAGCTTAAAAAAAGTGCAATTTTGAAGGTTATTTTGCAATAATAACAATGTTCCCGACCTGGCCCGAAGTCAAGACTTTAGGGTCATTTTCAATACGTTACCAATAATATATTTCAATCATAAAAATAAAGTTAGAAGAAACTTAATGCAAAAATGCTAACTTGCCCCGACTAACAGTATACTGTTGCTATAAGTCAACGCACACGCTTATACGAATACGTGCGAGTTCAATTTTATTGAACTCGATTTTGAACAGCGTGATTTTGCTTTTATCTATTTTTGTTCAATGTTCATTTTAGTTCAATTCACAATAATAAATTAAGTGGAATATGCAAATTT
Source organism: Philotrypesis tridentata (assembly GCA_018906965.1). Lineage (NCBI taxonomy): Eukaryota > Metazoa > Arthropoda > Insecta > Hymenoptera > Pteromalidae > Philotrypesis > Philotrypesis tridentata. The sequence continues at coordinate 95,755 of JACCIB010000089.1, forward strand.
TTGATTTTTAGGATTCAAGATGCTATTACTTTTCAGATTAATCTTTCATATAAAATGTTAAAAGTTCTTTTATAATGTTAAAAATTAATTTACAAACTTAAATATTATAGAAATATTATTTAGATATTATTCAGACATAGAAATTGCAACTGACGAAGCGCATGCGCATGCGTCAATGTATACTATTCATGATACAAGACCAAACCCCACAGCTCTCTACCAGGTAGTAGACCGACGACCCAATCCCCGTAAAAAAGGGGTGAGTTAGTCCCGAAGACTTCCAAAATCTCCAAAGACTTCGAAAGACTTCCAAAGACTTCCGAGGCAAATTTCTGATTGATCAGCCCCTTGGTAGCAGGTTACTCCTTATTTCTGAATAGCAAACTTTCAAAAGTGCTCGGAGGAAAGTAGGTATCAAAAATAATGAAAAATATCAAAGGTGACAAAAGAAAGTATCATTTTACTCAGGATGGAAATTTCATAAAACATCCAGAAAAAATCAGAAAAAAATGTATAGTATTCTTTGATGAAACCTAGGAAAGGTTTGTTCTTGAAAAATAATTCAAAATCCGTATTACCTAAAATTAATTTTACATCGAAAATTTGAAGTTTTTATAAAAATTTACCAAGAACAGAAATATCATAAAATGATTCAAAGAATACTTTCAAATTGTATAAAAGGCATTTTTCATTTTAAATGAAATAATGACATTTCATCCAGTGCGCTCAAAAATTTGCAATATGCAGAATAAGGTCACTCTAATGTAGATACAATAGACGTATATATGTATGTTATTATAATTATATAGAGAAAGCATCCGGACAAGTATAACGAATACGTGGATCACAAAAAAGCTAAAAAAGACAGTTCAAGAGATGATGTTCTGGGTCGTCGGGGAGCCTTTTCACAAAGTCAATTCGAAGACAATGTCGTTAATTATATTATAGAAAATCATTTACCTGCTCAGACTGTCGAAAAACCGAGCTTTAGAAAAATTTTTGACGGTACATAAGACTTATTATTATGATTGTTGTTGATGTTATTGTGATGATATTAATTCTTGAAATAATACTTGTTTTTAATAGATCTCAAATTAAAATCTGGAAGGAACACACCTTTAAAGCATCTTAGTCGCTACGCAGTTGCGCTAAAAATCGACGACAAGTATGATAAAATTATCAAAGATATACGCCGAACAATGTCAACAACATCATGGATTTGCTTAACAGCAGATGCTTGGAGTAGTACAAACCGCAGATTTTTGGGAGTAACTGCACACTGGGTAGTTAATTATCTGAAAGTATTTACATAATAATTACTATTTATTAAAACTAGTTATTTGATTTTAGATTGACGAGAAAACATTCCAAAGAAAATCAGCTGCTTTAGCATGTCGTCGATTCCCTGGAGATCATACTTTTGATAACGTGGCAAATTTACTGTTAGAAATCCAGACTTCTTTTTCGCTCGATCAATCTAAAATTGTAGCAACAATAACTGACAATGGGTCAAATTTTGTTAAAGCATTTAAAGAGTTTGGTATCAGTGATCGTGATTGTTTTGATACAGGTTTGTAAAATTTTGTTATTTCTAAATCCGCAAATAAAAAAGTATTAACAGCATGTTCAGAAGCATCCAAACATTGTATATGTATGTGGACTGTATGATCAAAAGCCATAGACGGATGTCTATCTATAATACAATTATGATTTCGCATTTAACTTTAGATTGAAAAATGAAGTATGAGAATGTTATATTTTAATGTTAAAATTGAAAAAATTGTGAATACAAGTTTTTTTAATTTAATGACTAAGAAACCTTCATACATACTTTCGACCTTATAATTCAATCTTTGCTCACGTATGACCTAATACCAGCTTTCGGGCGCAATTTATACTCAATAATGGGCAACTTAGGCCACATGTATCTTTTTGTACTTTTATTTTGATTATTATATTAACTTTTCTCTAAAATTGTTAAAATCATTTCGCAATAATGAAGTTCTTTAAATTTTAAAACAGCAATCATTATTCAAAATTTTCAAAATAATAATCGATTAATAAGCAATATTATTTAATATTATAAAATTATAAATAAAGCGTGACAAAAATTAGCGCGAAGCGCTCTATATACAGATTCAGTCTGGTACGATATTTAGTAAGCAAATTTATTATGATTGCAGAATCGCAAAATATTACTAGTGTGAATACAGGAACTCACCGATTAGCGAATCAAGGCGAAATTGCTAATGTCGATAATGATGATGATAATAATGATGATGATAATAATGATGATGACGATGATGATGATGATGATGATGTTGAAGATAACATGGACATTGACGCAGAAGCACATGCAATGGAAGCTTTTGAACGTGATGAAACTTACTCATCAGAATTAGAGGATATCGCAACGATTAACGATGGACTGGCGAACTCCGTAATGCTATCACGTCATTTACGATGTGCTAGCCATACACTGAACCTCCTAGCCACCACAGATGCAACCAAAGTTATTACAGATGATGTGGTTGTTCAAGAAATTCACGAAAGCACTCTTCGCATTTGTAAGGAACTGTGGAAGGTTATGCGTTCACCGAAAAAACGTGAAGCCTTTACAAAATTTCTGAACCAGTCTATAAAACGCCCAGTACCAACTCGATGGAATTCGTTATATGATGCGATAAAACAAATTTGCTCATTGAAATTGAAGTTGATGTCCTACGAAGCTAATGACATTCTGAAGCTTAGTGTGAACTTCCAAAGAGGAGATTTCAGTTATTTGGAAGAATTTCTAAAATGGTCGGAACCGCTTGCAGCTGCCATTGACAAGCTTCAAGCTGAAAATGATTGCTATTATGGTATAACGTTGCCAACATTGATAGGCCTTAAAAGAAAGTGGGAGTTCATGAGCGAAGACCATACCATCGAGAAATCACGGAGCGTTATTACACAGATGATTAAGAAACTGGAGAACCGATTTTCAGATTATTTCAATGTTGTAAGAAATGGAAAATTTGCTGCTACAGCTGCATTGCTTCATCCACGGTTCAAATCATCATGAGTACAATGTTTAAGTTCAGATGCTCAAAAACGAGTAGATGAAATAATACGCAGTGTTTTGAAAGATGACAATCAAACAACATCTACTGAACAAGAAGATGAAGACCCAGATGATTTCTATAACTTTGGTCCAAGTCCAATAAACATTTTACCTCAATCTATTGGCGTTCCAGCACGAACTGTACAAAACGAACTAACGAGATTTCTGCAGCAGCAAACACCAAAAAAACTAGAAATCTTAAACAATTTTCCAAGGGTTAAAGAATTGTTCTTACAGTATAATACTCCACTACCATCTTCTGCCTCTGTTGAAAGGCTTTTTTCACAAGCTACTTTGTTAGATTTGCCAAAGTACAATCGATTAAGCGACATTCATTTTGAAAAAAGAGTCATTGGCAAAGTCAATATAGTCAAAAAGTACTTATAAATTAAAAGTATAGAGATATACAAATGAGTTTTAGCTAAAATAGCAGGCATTTTTCTAATGAAATCAATAATGCCGCCTACACTTTTAAAATTTAGTATTTATTTTTGTTCATTGGTTGAGTAATCGCCTGATTCCAATGAAGTAATGTTAACATTTTTTTCTTAGAAAATTTAGTATTCAGCTTTGTCGATTGGTTGAGTAATCGCCTAATTCCAATGAAGTAGTGTTAACATTTTTTGCTTAGAAAATTTAGTATTTATTTTTGTTCATTGGTTGAGTAATCGCCTAATTTCAATGAAGTAGTGTTAACATTTTTTGCTTAGAAAATTTAGTATTTATTTTTGTTCATTGGTTGAGTATTCGCCTAATTTCAATGAAGTAATGTTAACATTTTTTGCTTAGAAAATTTAGTATTCATCTGTGTCGATCGGTTGAGTAATCGCCTAATTCCAATGAAGTAGTGTTAACATTTTTTGCTTAGAAAATTTAGTATTTAGTTTTGTTCATTGGTTGAGTAATCGCCTAATTTCAATGAAGTAGTGTTAACATTTTTTGCTTAGAAAATTTAGTATTCATCTGTGTCGATTGGTTGAGTAATCGCCTAATTCCAATGAAATAGTGTTAACATTTATTGCTTAGAAAATTTAGTATTTATTTTTGTTCATTGGTTGAGTAATCGCCTAATTCCAGTGAAGTAATGTTAACATTTTTTGCTTAGAAAATTTAGTATTTATTTTTGTTCATTGGTTGAGTAATCGCCTAATTCCAATGAAGTAGTGTTAACATTTTTTGCTTAGAAAATTTAGTATTATTTTTGTTCATTGGTTGAGTATTCGCCATATTCCAATGAAGTAGTGTTAACATTTATTGCTTAGAAAACTTAGTATTTATTTTTGTTCATTGGTTGAGTATCGCCCTAATTTCAATGAAGTAAGTGTTAACATTTTTTGACTTAGAAAATTAGTATTCATTTTTGTTCGATTGGTTGAGTAAGTCGCCTAATTCAATGAAAGTAGTGTTAACATTTTTTTGCTTAGAAAATTTAAGTATTTAGTTTTGTTCGATTGGTTGAGTAATCGCCTAATTCCAATGAAAGTAAGTGTTCACATTTTTTGCTTAGAAAATTTAGTATTTATTTTGTTCATTGGTTGAGTAATCGCCTAATTCCAATGAGCTAGTGTTAACATTTTTTCTTAGAAAATTTAGTATTTATCTTTGTCGATTGGTTGAGTAATCGCCTAATTCCAATGAAGTATTGTTAACATTTATTGCTTAGAAAATTTAGTATTTATTTTTGTTCATTGGTTGAGTAATCGCCTAATTCAATGAAGTAGTGTTAACATTTTTTTGCTTAGAAAATTTAGTATTTCATTTTGTTCATTGGTTGAGTATTTCGGCCTAATTTCAATGAAGTAATGTTAACATTTTTTGCTTAGAAATTTAGTATTCATTGGTTGAGTAAATGCATAGAAAAATTTAGTATTTAATTGGTTGAGTAATCGCCTAATAAATGTCAACATTTAGAAAATTTAGTATTCATATTGGTTGAGTAATCGCCTAATTCCAATGAAATAGTGTTAACAATTGCTTAGAAAATTTAGTATTTAAAGTAATCGCCTAATTCCAATGAAGTAGTGTTAACCTTAGAAAATTTAGTATTTATTTTTGTTCATTGGTTGAGTATTCGCCAAATTCCAATGAAGTCGCTTAGTTTAGTCCGCCAAATTCCAATGAAGTAGTGTTAACATTTTTGCTTAGAAAATACATCTGTGTCGATCCGCGAAGTAGTGTTAACATTTTTTGCTTAGAAAATTTAGTATTTAGTTTTGTTCATTGGTTGAGTAATCGCCTGCTGGCTGAAAATTTAGCGTGTCGCGCCTAGTAGTGTTAACATTTATTGCTTAGAAAATTTAGTATTTATTTTTGTTCATTGGTTGAGTAATCGGAAGCCTTAGAAAATTCTTAGTATTTATTTTTGTTTCATGGTTGAGTAATCGTCTAATTCCAATGAAGTAGTGTTAACATTTTTTTGCTTAGAAAATTTAGTATTTATTTTTGTTCATTGGTTGAGTAATTCTCTAATTCCAATGAAGTAGTGTTAACATTTTTTTGCTTAGAAATTTAGTATTTATTTTTGTTTCATTGGTTGAGTATCGCCAAATTCCAATGAAGTAGTGTTAACATTTTTGCTTAGAAAATTTAGTACTAGTTTTGTTCATTGGTTGAATAATCGACAAATCAGAATGAGTAATGTTAACATATATTGCCTAAAAAAATTTAGTAGTAATTGTTTGTGGCAAGAGTCAAATGAAATGGTATTGCAAAAATGCTATCTGTGATATGTTAATTTATTTAGTGTATAAATGTATAAATATAATATTATAATCTGTAAAAATGAATAAAAATCTTTAGATATTCCTTACAAATGTTTTCGCAGTTTATCCTCATTTTCCTAAATACGCTCCCGCGTTGCGCCTGCTGGTGGCGCGCAGTATGCTGTCTTTGAAGGGCCGTAGCTCTGCAACTAAGGGTCCCACGCAAATTCCACTCCCAGGTGGCCTATATGTGGGGATGTTGCCCTATCCTATAGGCCCAGTATCAGCCCGATCGGAGCTGAATTGCGCCCTGGAAGTGATTCGGTAGGTGGGAGTCGCCGCTCGGCCGCTGTCGTCGGCCGGCGCTCCCGCGTTGCGCCTGCTGGTGGCGCGCAGTATGGTGTCTTTGAAGGGCCGTAGCTCTGCAACTAAGGGTCCTACGCAAATTCCACTCCCAGGTGGCCTATATGTGGGGATGTTGCCCTATCCTATAGGCCCAGTATCAGCCCGATCGGAGCTGAATTGCGCCCTGGAAGTGATTTGGCAGGTGGGAGTTGCCGCTCGGCCGCTGTCCCGCGTTGCGCCGGATTAGTCCAGTCGAATTATTATGAAAAAATGAGCTGAGGTTGCAAAATTCATATCTGCAAAATTATACCCTAATATGATGCGGAAGGACCTAGACAATGATTAAATCAAAAAACGAACCAAAAATTTTGACCGCTAAGTGAGGTATTGACCAATAAGTAGTAAAATTACGCCTTTTTTTAGTTTTTCTCAGCCTAACGAAACGTAGGTGAGTAATTGGAAAACCAATAATTTTCTGTAGTAGAGGAATAAATTATCTATCGATCCATATAAATAAAGTCTAACTTCATGAATTAGTTAGTTGTAAAATTAAGTTTAAACGCGAAAAAACGAGTTTTAGATAAATTTTCATAAGAATCGCAAAATGCAATGTATTCAGATGAAACTTGAGGAAAAGATGCAGAAGGTTATTAGAAATATGCGTGCAAAAGCCCGATGCGTTAAAGTAAAAAATTATTGCTCCAGCGATTAGTTAATTAATTTTTCAGTTTTTTTTGCAAGTGATGGCTAGTCTATAAACGTGTTCTGAATAGGTTCGTTTCAATAGAAATAGGTTCGTATTGAACTCAAGAATAGTTTAGAAAAAAAACGTTAAGATAAAGTTCATTTAAAGTTGCTTTTTACAAGCAACAAAGTAGACGTGGAAATAGACGTTATAAATAAATAGAATTAATCGCAAACTAAAGAAGCTACAGGATTCGGTCTTCTTTGGTAGGTGTTATTTTTCTTCAAATTCTAGAATAACAATCAACCCCCTGCCCCTTTTAGGTCTCGAAAAAAAAATGTTTGCTCTATATGTCAAATTATTAACAAATTAAAAAATTTATCGTAAAATTTTGAAAAAAATTTCCATAAAGTGTTTGAACAATTCTAAGAACTTTTCAATCAGTACTAATTCTGCCTGAAGTTGACAGCTTCTGCATAAAAAATTGCTTAATTTGCAACATTAACAATATGCATGCATTTTTTATGCAAAAACCGTCAACTTTAGGAAAAAATAGTACTGATTAAAAAGTGCTTAGAATTGTTTAAATAATTCATAGAAATTTTGTTTCTGGACTGACAACACGAAAAAACGTAATTTTGCATTAAAATTGTTAATAACAAAAAATTGGACCGAAATTGGGCCTGGTAATTTCAAAATTTGAAAAATTTAGTTATTTTTAACAAGTTAGTTATTTTTAACAAGAGATATTACTGCCTCGTCAACTATGCAATACCGCAATCAATCACCTTCCCCTAGCCTATATGCGAGTTCTTCTTTACCGACCACCCGCAGGTACCGATATATATATCAGCAGGTAGGGGGAGGTGTCCTGACCATAAAAGCCCGGAATCACTGTATGCAAAAAACCTTAATTGGCGTCTTAAACCTTAAGTGTGTTTTTGTTTCTATGAAAGAAATAAAAAATCGCAAATATGGTCCGACGAAATTAAATGTTTTCCATTGCGCTATACATTCGCAAAAAAAATTTTTTCAAAATCTCAAAATTGATCCATTTTGTCGATAAAGGATGGAGGCAACTTATTCGAAATTTTATTAGGTCATCTTCCAAAGCCCATATCTCAAAAACAAATTGGGCTAGGTCAACTTTTTTTACATGATTCGAAGCGCATTGATGCAAGGAATGCACTCATTGTCTCAAAATAATCTGTCTACATTATATTAAGAGAATAAAATCGTATTCCACGGTTTTTAGCTCGAAAACGAAGCAAAATCATAAAAAATGCCAAGAATACTTTTTGTCTTAAATTTTTTTTTAAATCTACATTATCATAAGAGAATGAAATCGTAAAAATCACACCTGTAAAGAATCCCAAATTCTGGCAAAACTTTACGGTAAAAGTTTATTTTAAGCCATTGGGTGAATCCCTTGCATCAATGCGCTTCAAATTATGTAAAAAAAAGTTAACCTGGCCCAATTAGTATTTAAGATATAGTATATTAGTTTTGAAAATGACCTAAAATTTCGAAAATCAGCGTACGTACGTACGTGCTTAGTACGTTTTTTTTCTATGAAAGAAACAAAAGATCACAAATATAGTCCGATGAAATTAAATGTTTTTCATTGCGCTATACATTCATAAAATAAAATTTTTCAAAATCTCAAAATTGATCCATTTTATCTATATAAAAAACGGAGGCGAGTTATTCGATTTTTCATATAATGGTATACGATATTCGTGGAAAGTGTGTTTTTTTATCAATTAATTAAATAATTCCAAATATGAATTAATAGATCGAAAGTTTTTAACTAAGCGACACATTCGTAAAAAAAATGTTTTCAAATTTTAAGAATTGGTATAGTTATTTGCAAAAAACAGACAAGATCTTCGATTTTTGCATATCATATGATGTAAAATGCTTCTAAAGTGTCTTTTTTTACATGAAAAAAAAAATTGCAAATAAAAACCCATAAAATCAAATGTTTTGAATATTACTATGCATTAGTAAAAATATAATTATCAAATGCTTAAAATTGGTCCAGTTTTTATAAATCGATAAAAATAGCAAACTCAAGTAAAGAATTTGATACTTTCACTTTTTTCTTAAAATTTATTTTTAAATTTAAATGCAATTTGTTAAAGATGTAGTTGCTATTTTCGAAAATTAAAAAATTTCAAATTATTGTTTTTGTTAGAAAATGGTCGCTACCTATATTGCGAGTTATACAGATACTTTTGTATTGAAAATAACTATCACCATGAATTTTTTTGTATTGCACTCCAAACTTCTATCATATTCAAATATAATATATTGCATGAATAAATAATTTTATATAATGATAATAATTATCATATACACCATTTTATTTGAATATTACTAGTGTCCAATAATTCGTGTGATTACGAATTAAATTATTAATTATTGAAAATTATGATTTTTCTATCTATGTTTCAAACCCACAAAACCATGCAACAGCACACCCCAAGCTTCCGTAATTTTCAAATATGATATATTGTCTAAGTAAATAATTTTAAATAATCATAAGAATTATTTTAAAAAACATGTTATTTAAATAATTAATAGTGCTTTACAAAATTTATTACTAATTAAAGTATTAATTTAAAAATTTATGATTTTATATATTTTTCAAACCCACAAAACCATGCAACAGCACATCCCAAGCTTCCGTGATATTGAAATATGATATATTGTATGAGCAAGTAATTTCAAATAATCATAAGGATTGTTTTATAGAATATTTTATTTAAATAATTAATAGTGCTTTACAAAGTTTATTACTAATTAAATTATTAATTTAAAAAAATTCATGGTGATAGTTATTTTCAATACAAAAGTATCTGTATAACTCGCAATATAGGTATTTTCTAACAAAAAAAATAATTTGAAATTTTTTAATTTTCGAAAATAGCAACTACGTCTTTAACAAATTGCATTTAAATTTAAAAATAAATTTTAAGAAAAAAGTGAAAGTATCAAATTCTTTACTTGAGTTTGCTATTTTTATCGATTTATAAAAACTGGACCAATTTTAAGCATTTGATAATTATATTTTTACTAATGCATAGTAATATTCAAAACATTTGATTTTATGGGTTTTTATTTGCAATTTTTTATTTTTTTCATGTACAAAAAGACACTTTAGAAGCATTTTACATCATATGATATGCAAAAATCGAAGATCTTGTCTGTTTTTTGCAAATAACTATACCAATTTTGAAAATTTGAAAACATTTTTTTTACGAATGTGTCGTTTAGTTAAAAACTTTCGATCTATTAATTCATATTTGGAATTATTTAATTAATTGATAAAAAAACACACTTTCCACGAATATCGTATACCATTATATGAAAAATCGAATAACTCGCCTCCGTTTTTTATATAGATAAAATGGATCAATTTTGAGATTTTGAAAAATTTTATTTTATGAGCGTATAGCGCAATGAAAAATATTTAATTTCATCGGACTATATTTGTGATCTTTTGTTTCTTTCATAGAAAAAAAAAACGTACTAAGCACGTACGTACGTACGCTGATTTTCGAAATTTTAGATTATTTTCAAAACTAATATACTATATCTTAAATACTAATTGGGCCAGGTTAACTTTTTTTTACATAATTCGAAGCGCATTGATGCAAGGGATTCACCCAATGGCTTAAAATAAACTTTTACCGTAAAGTTTTGCCAGAATTTGGGATTCTTTACAGGTGTGATTTTTACGATTTGATTCTCTTAATATAATGTGTATATAAGTATATTATGTATATTATTATACAATAAGTATATAATAAAGTATATAATAAACAAAATAAATATAAAAATTATTGTTCATTTTTTATATAAACTGTACCATATACCGCGAGCGAAGCGAGCGATCATTGCTAGTACACAAAGTAATTTACGATTCCAAAAGGAATCGTGAATTATACAATAAATAATTCACGATTCGAAAAGGAATTGTGAATTATACAATAGATAATTCACGATTCCAAAAGGAATTGTGAATTATACAAAAAATAATTCACGATTCCAAAAGGAATTGTGAATTATACAATAGATAATTCACGATTCCAAAAGGAATTGTGAATTATTCAATAAATAATTCACGATTCCAAAAGGAATCGTGAATTATACAAAAAATAATTCACGATTCCAAAAGGAATTGTGAATTATACAATAGATAATTCACGATTCCAAAAGGAATTGTGAATTATACAATAGATAATTCACGATTCCAAAAGGAATTGTGAATTATTCAATAAATAATTCACGATTCCAAAAGGAATCGTGAATTATACAAAAAATAATTCACGATTCCAAAAGGAATTGTGAATTATACAATAGATAATTCACGATTCCAAAAGGAATTGTGAATTATACAAAAAATAATTCACGATTCCAAAAGGAATTGTGAATTATTCAATAAATAATTCACGACTCCAAAAGGAATCGTGAATTATACAAAAAATAATTCACGATTCCAAAAGGAATTGTGAATTATACAATAGATAATTCACGATTCCAAAAGGAATTGTGAATTATACAATAGATAATTCACGATTCCAAAAGGAATTGTGAATTATTCAATAAATAATTCACGATTCCAAAAGGAATCGTGAATTATACAAAAAATAATTCACGATTCCAAAAGGAATTGTGAATTATACAATAGATAATTCACGATTCCAAAAGGAATTGTGAATTATACAAAAAATAATTCACGATTCCAAAAGGAATTGTGAATTATTCAATAAATAATTCACGATTCCAAAAGGAATCGTGAATTATAAAATAAATAATTCCAAATTTTTGCAACCCTGAAATCTATTCACGACGAAAATAATCGCCAATTCTAATTATTCGTCCACAGAAATTGAACCTGTCCGCATAAAATGAATTTATCCGCCTAAAATGATCGTGTCCCCGCTACAGATTTTTGTCCGCGTTAAAAATTTGTGTCCGCGATTCTGATATGTCCGCTCTATAATAACGTGTTCACGCTACAGATTTTTGTCCGCGTTAAAAATTTGTGTCCGCGTTAATAAAATGTGTAGTATACCAGGCCACTCAACTCGCTAGCGCGCGATCCACTTTTCGCGTTTTGCAACTTTGCAAATTTTTACCACCGATGGACTTACAAACTGCTCAAATTAAACCGTCATCTGTTCATTCACTATACTTATTGAATTATATGTCCTGACTTTTACTCAATTTGTTTATTAATAATTCATTTTCCGCAAATTTCAATAAATTATCAAATTTAATTCCTAGTTCTAATTGAAATTGCGATTTATCTACTTGCTCAACTTCTACTTTATTATCTTCAATTTTCGGTATTTGCAAAAATAAATCTATTTCACCATTTATTTTCGATAATTGCTCTATTAATTGCTACCTATTGTTCAATAATTTTTGCAAAAATAATTTTTTTCCACTTCTTTTCTTGTTGTGAACAGTGAGCGCTATTGAGCAGATCAAAGGATAGGTCGCTACACAGCAGACCCAAGGAATAATTAGAGTGACCGGTACTAAGCAGGTCAAAGGAAAAGTCGCTACTAAGCAGACCTTAGGAAAAAGAATTAACTCAATTAATCAAATGTTTATCTATTTATCTTAATTATTTCAACTTTACTATTATTTCGATATATGCTCTATTATTTATGCAATGCTTTTATTAAATGAATCACTTGTTCGATTCGTATCGGAACCAATTGTTATGTCCCACCTACACTCTCACCTCATAGGTAGGACATGTATTTGAGGGCATGAAGTATTTTTAATTATTTGTTGAGAGCGCGTATTGAATTATTACTAGCAGCTGGGTTTAGACTCGTTACCCGCTCCGATATGTACTTTTAGTGTATTTATTTGACTTACCTTTTTCTGCTTCACTTATCTTATTTTGCTGCGTCTGCTATCCTCGTCTTTTTCTCTCTGCTTGCTCGTCTTATTTGGATAATAGGTGATAGGTCGTTGAAATGATTCACTCACAGTTTTCTTTTCGAGTATGATTGATAATATATTTGCTTCTTAAATTCACAATTGAGTACTTGGAAGTACAATAAAAATCTCCGCAAATTGACGAACCGCGGGGTACGGAGTTCGGACTTAAACACGAGACTAACTAAAATGAGGCCAATTCGACTCTTTTAAAGCCTGAATTCGTTGACCAAAACTTAAAGTGTAACACTTAATAATCAGTTTTAAAAGTTTAGCGATTGCCAAATAAGTAACACTGCTGACTTGTGTTACTAAATTACAGCACGCATTCAAAATACAATCTTTCGAAATTAACATTGTAATTCTTTTCATGTGTTTTGAATTTTGAAAACTAGTTTAAAATTTGTAACTCATAGATTAAAAATAAATAACGTCGTAGGACGTTACTGTGAGAGGGTGAGAGTGTGAGAGTGTAAGAGAGTGTGAGAGGTGAGAGTGTAGGTGGGACATAACATATTAATTCTATTGCAACATTAGTAGAATTTACTTGCTCAACTGGAAAATCACATTCTCCAGAATCCAGTAATGAATATGTTGTTATATTAGGTAAAGAGGAACCACAATCATACCCTATGATTGCTCCATTTAATTTGAAACACAGTATGAAAATAATAAAATTGATGATCAACATTTTCCTCCTAAAACAAACAAAATATATTCGTTTTTCTTTTTATACATTATTAATTTATTCGCATGAACTGTATTCGATTTTAAGCAAATACTAATTTGTACGGTGTAAATTTATGCGCCCTATGCACACTTGCATTATAATGAAATTGCGCTAATTCCAATAAGTCATCCAACATAATTTTTTTTGTAGATAAATTCTTTAATATTCGCATAAAGGATGATGAGCTCTCTCCAACGAGCCGTTGGATTGAGGCGAAAAAGCAGTTATTTCAGTTTTTGAAAATTTAAATCGTTTCGCTACCGCTTTCAAAAGTTTACTAGTAAAATTTGCACTCCTATCTGTTAAAACTATTATAGGAGAACTAAAAATACAAATAAATCTTTTAATAAATGCATCCGCGACAGTTTCTGCAGTTTGATCCTGTAAGGGAACTACCACTAAATATTTAGAGAGTAAATCTTGAATAGTTAAAATATATTTATTATTATTTTTAGTTATATTTAGAGGATCAACAATATCCATTGCAACCTTGTCAAATGTTTTAATTGATGTATCTGTAATCACCATTGGTTGCCTAGTTTTTACTCTATTCAACTTATTTCTTTGACAATCATCACAATTTTTTATTCTATTTTCAATATCAGTTTTTAAATTTTCACAAAAATATTTACTCCTTATTCTATTGTACGTTCTGTTTACACCTGAATGACCCCCAATAGTACTAGAATGATTTTGTAAAAATATTTTATCTCTATGATGTATATCTACATATTCTATATAATTTAAACAAATAATTATTTTAATCTCACTATTTTTAAAAACTTCAAATAAAATGTCTTCAATATAATCAATCCAATTTAAATTAATTATTTGCAAATCTTTAGATATATTGAAATATATATTTGTTTATTTAACATAATTTGTTTTAATGAACTAAAAATTTTATAAATATTATTTTTAAGCATTATTGCTGATTGACCTACATCTATGCATAATACAAATACTTGATATACATTTAAATCTATGATTTCAATATCATTCACAATTCCCTTGAAAGTAATATTAAGTTTGTCTATAAATCTACTTGTATTTCTATCTAATGCTTGTTTATTTTTATCTATAAAATGTACTAAATTATCTTTCCTAAATTCTATAGATTTTTTTGTAAATACAATACTTTCAGATTTATTTTCACTTTGATTTAATTTTTCTTGATCATTAAATATTGTATTTTTAACCTTATTTCGTCTACTATATTTCCTTAGCTTTTGTTTAATTCGATCCTCATTTAATTTTTGAATTTTCATATCATTAGTCAAAATTTCTTTGCTATTTAAATCTTTCAACTCTTTTGCTTTTTGAGCTCTCGTAACAACATTTACTTGACTATTTTCTATAGGATTTCTAGACAAAGCATCAGCATTCGTATTGACCTTATCAGGTTTATAAATTATTTCATAATCATAATCCAATAGCTTTAAACGTCACCTTTGAACTCGCGAATTTTTATCTGCCGATTTAAATGATAACAACGGTTTATGATCTGTAACTATGTAAAATTTATTTCCATAAATATAATTTAAAAAATAAAATAAATAAAATTAAATAAATGTTTTTACTGCAAACATAATTGCTAAAGCCTCCTTCTCATAAGTATGGTAATTTTTCTCCGCAGCTTTTAAAACTCTTGAAGCAAATGCAATCGGTTGATCTTCCCCAATATTTCCCTGAGAAAGGACACATCCTAACGCATAGCCTGACGAATCAGCTGTGATAATAAAAGGTTTGCTCATATCCGGAAATTGTAAAACCGGCGCTGAAGTTAATGCTTTTTTTAATTCATCAAAAGCTTTTTGTCTAACCTCATTCCAAAGAATTTTTCCTCTTTTTTTAAAAGTTGAATTATTGGTTTTGCTATGTCCGCAAAATTATCAATCAATCGCCTATAATAGCCTGTCAAACCTAGAAATTCTCGAATATTTTTTATCGTTTTAGGCAAAGGAAATTTATTTATAGCTTCAACCTTTTTCGGTTCAGTCCTAATACCATTTTCACTTATTAAATGTCCTAAAAATTCTACTTCTTTTTGAAAAAACTTACATTTACTCGTTTCTAACTTTAAACCTGCTTCCCTTAGTTTTCCAGCAATCAAATTAAACCGTTCGTTATGTTCCTCGATTGAATTCGCTACAATAATAATATCGTCAATGTAAACAAAACAAAATCCTTTTTCTAAAAATCACCAAGTACCGAATTTAGAATTCTCTGAAAAAGCCTAGAACTATTAACTAAACCGAAGGGAAGTACCTCAAATTCAAATCTCCCTAAGGGATGTATACTAAAGGCCGACTTATGAATGTCCGATTCTTTCATTCTTACCTGATAAAAACCTGATACTATATCAATTGTAATAAGATACTTATTTTTACCTATACTATCAAAAATTTCAGTGATATTAGGTAAAAGATAAGGATCTGGAATAGTTTTAACATTTAATTTTCTATAATCAATTACTAATCTCCATTTTTTTACCATCTTTAGTTAGACCTTTTTTAGGAACAACAAAAGCAGGTGCATTAAATGCGCTAGTAGATGATCTTACTAAATATAATATTAATTTTTTAGTTTCAGCTATAGCGATTTTTTTTAAATTATATTCTAATGGAAATTGTTTAACATAAACTGGCTTTTCATCTGTTAAATTAATTGCATGTTCTTCAATATCACAAATACCAAATTTTTCACCCTCTAACCAACAAATATCACTATTTTTTACTATTAAACTTTCAATAATCTTTTTCTTTTTATTAGACAAATGGCTTAAGTCAACAGTGTTTTTCAGTAATTGTTGTCTTTTCTTTTCATTAAAATTTTCATTACTTATCAAATGAATTTCATTTTCTGTAATTAAAGAAATAGAACCACAATGTAGAGTCTCATATCTTTAGGTAATTCAAAATTGAAATTTCCTATAAAATTTTTAGGCATATCTTCAATATCAAACGTTAAAAATTTATTGTATTTTCCAATTTACACAATTTCTCATTAGAATCTAATTCAACAGAATCTTCAAGTATTTTACAGAACGTGGGATAATCATATTCAATAAATTCTTCATCTGAATCAATTCCAAATTTCTTTAAACAAGTGTTTATATTACCAATAAAACTTTCAATATTTATTTTGTATTTACTCAAATATTCAATCAAATTGCTTTTATCACGCGCATTTTTCTTACTTTCTATAATACTAAAATTCTCAATTTTAAAATCATACATTTCTAAGTTATCATTTATTTCACTAACTGTATCAAGGGGCGCTGTAGCACCACGATGGCAAGTATAAGTACTTCAGTACGTACGCCGCCGTCGCGCGCTAGCCAGACCCTATTATACTTTAAACTTGCCCTGCTGGATCCTTGGCGTACGGTTTTCTTTGTAGTGACAGCTTCGTTTCTTACATATGAACCCTTAAATGAAAGCTTGGGACGAAAGTGATAAAATCACATCAGGGTCATATTTTGTGAAATTGCTTCTATCGAAAGAAATTATAAAGTGAATGTTCGGGCTCCTCAATTCTCCTCAAGGGAGAACAATTGTTCGACGGATATCCGGTGACGTAGCATCTACGTATCTAGGCTATAACTTATAGGTAAATTTAATATGACGTACATCTACATAATAATCTCTGGGCTATACATACGAGTATACATACGTATAGATAACTTTATTATACGTTGTTTTTCCGTAGACGACAGACGGTGTTTTCATACAGTGTTATTTATCAACGTGGATATTATTTTGCTATTTTTTATTGCTAAATAGTGTTAAATAATCACATAAATACAGATTTTAAAACAGCTGTGCCAAATATCAAGGGACGCGGTACTTTTGTCTTTACACGGTTATGGAAAAATTGAATTACGAGAACGCAATCATTAATTAAGAGAGTATCATCAGATAAGTATTTCGTTTCATATTACATATAAATATATCATATATATATATAGAATATTACGAACTTCTTCCTTGATTAAATGTTATTTAAATTTTTCAGATTTTTATAAGTTATATTATTTCTCATGTGATGTTATATACTTGAAGGGAATATATTGGAAAACAAAAAATTTCCTGTTTTAGACCAGCAATTGGAATAGAGCAAGGGTAAGTTTTTTATTTTTGCATAATTTCTGATCATAATATAATTAGTGCCATTAATTTTATAACTTTACGTATAATTAAAAATTAAATAGTATTAAAATTTTTCTTTAAAGATCTCAGAATTTAATTGTTAAATAGGTAAAAAAATAATCAAAGACTTGGGTTTAGTACCTTTTACATATTTTTTTATTAATTTTCATTATGATTTTCTTGATTTGCTACCTCAGCCTCTTCTTGAACTTCGTGCGTTGCCACCCTATTTAGCCATTGAGACCTGCGGGTCATTTCGACATTACCCATAGCCATCCGATTTATAAAATCTGCAAGATTTTGTAGATTCTGCTGGTATGGGCTCAATGGTCTAATGTAATATGGTCTCCTCCGATTGCGTCCAGCTCGTACTCCTCTTCTACCTAAAATGTTAAAAGTTTTAATGTTTTCTTTTTTTTAATATTCGATACTGATATTTAACATTCAATCAGTTTTTCAAATGTTTTTTACAATGACCAGATGTTTTTTTTTTAATTTACCTCGGACAGCAATTCTACCAGCTCCTTGATTTTGCTGAGGCTGAGGATTTAGCTGACGCTGAGGATTCTCCACTCCTTATATAAATAAAATATAAATTAAAATTTTATTACATTAATTATTACTTATACCGGTGATTCTCTGTCAGATCCCCTGGCTGAAAATTTTTCTCCCTGAAAAATATATGATAAATTTCTTCTATTCAGTGTCATACATCTTGAATTTTCTCAGATTTTTTTTTCCGTCAAACTACAGATTTTTTTTCAATTTTCAAACTACAGATGGTGAAAGTTGGTCAGTCATATTTAACAAATCATGACAAAAATACCTATTTCCGCCTTTAAAATCATGCATTTATCTTTCCTAATTATTATTAAATTAATCATTGAATTATTTTTCTTCATATTTTTTATATTCTTTTCCATTAGGAAAATAATATACGTAGGTATTTTATAACATAATCATCTAAATAGCAAATTTTATTTAATCAATGGATGAAACAAACAGTTGTTTTGTAAGTATTAAATCAACAATTAAAAATGTTTCTGAAAATAGTTGATGTTAGAATAAAGGGATGATCATTATACGAGAGTTTAACAAATAATTAAATTAAAAAGTAGTACTTAAAATGATAAATGATATTGGTTCAATAAAGTCTGATTATAATTTGTTTTTTCTTACTGTGTACGTCGAATCGCCTGTAACAAAGAAAAAATAATTTATTTTAAAACAAAGAATTACGTTCTTTTATTTTAAAGTTAATTTATTTAAGGAGACTTGAAATATACGTATCTGATATAGTGATAGTTGATGGTATTTTCATATTTTCCATCTTTTCTGTAAGTGCATTTATGCATTGTTGCACATGCGCAGTATGAGTTTGAAATAATATAATTTTAATAAACTTGAGTACTAACATAGATGAGGTTATCAGCTACACTGTCAGCTTGCAGACTTACAATGTCTATGGCTAGCGGAAACGAAAATGTATTGAGACCAGTCATTATATCTAACTAGTATTAATCTACTGCTCATTTCTGTTAGTTTATAACCTCCGCTTGGGTACTCCAAGATTAAGATGAATTATATTATTTAAAATGCGCTAAGAGCTGATAAAACTCATACCACGCGTATGCAATACTTAGTGTTTAATCTAGAACCTGCAAAAAGTTTCAAGTACAAAAATGCTTTTACAGAAAAGATGGATAAGGATATCAAAATACTATCAACGGATCTCACTATATCAGATATGTATACTTTAATTATCTTTAATTAAATTAACTTTTAAATAAAAGAGCACAATTCTTTGTTTTTAAACATATTATTCCTTCTCTATTACAGATGATTTGACGTACTCGGGATGAAAAAGCAACGTATGATCAACAGACTTTACCGTAGTAGCTTTGTTTATCACTGTAAGTTGCGACGGAGAATCCGTCGTTGAAAAGCTGAGTGACTCTCCTGCAGGCACCCGAAACCGAGCAGAAGAATATGCTCTAATGGCAACGGGTGCTTACAGGAGAAAACAGCTGAGCCGTAGCCAGGCGCCGGCACTGAGCCGCGCCGTAGGAGGAGAGAGAGAGAGGGAGAGCGCACGAGAGTAGCAGCCAGCCGAGTCGCCGCCGTGACGTCACGGCCGTCGAGCAGCGAGAGAGCGCGCGAGGAGTGGGAGCGCCGCTGACTACTACACGCGGCCGCGCGCGGCGCGCAGAGCCAGCAGGCGCACCGCTGGGCCGCAGCTGCCGCCATGACACCGCCGAGGAGCACGAGGCGACGGCGAACATAGCCAGCGCATGGCGCTACAGCGAGCGGCGCGACGAGCGGCTGAGCCGCGTATATTGTAGCAAGCGCGTGCGTATGTGTGTGTGAGCGCGCGCAGCACGGCGCGTGCTGAAGAACGTATGGGTGCGAGAGAGACCGCACGATGCGGGTAAAACACAGCGCTAGAGAGTGGAGGCTACCGAGCCCCACAGACGTATGCGAGGCCGATATTGGCGGTCGGAGTGGAGGCAACGGGCTTCTCCACACCGACAGAAATGCGCGTACGCGAGAATGATTACGCCAGAGCCGAGAGGGAGAATGACGCCGAAGAATGAAATCATGAATGTCGTACGCGTTGAACCAAATTAAATAATAATAAAATAGATGAAAATAACAATAAATAATAAGGGGTCGTTGCCCGAGAAATCATGTAGAGTGACAATGTGAAGGATGAAGAGTGCAAGTAAGCGGACAGAGCGAAAGAGAAAATGTAAACCGTAATTACCGCGACAAGTCACGTGATCGCCAGAGCCGATGTACGTGGGTGTGTGATAGCAGGAGAGTGAGCCGCGAGCCGAGAGAGTCAGTCGCACGTACGCAGTGAACTAGAGCACAGCTACGAGCAATCCGTAGAGTTTTCCAGAGTTTTTTTGAGTTTCCGAGAGTTTTTTGAGTTTTCGCCCAGCAGCCTTCTTCACCCGCGCACAACCGCGTCTCGACTGTATTCGCGTCGTCGATCCACAGAGTACGAGACAACGGCCGTACGCGAGGAAGCCTGCAGTCAGTGTTGTAAAGTAATAATGGAAATTCAGTACAATTCTAAGTGTTAAAATTTATATACCACAAATTACCGGCTCAAGCGACCCGCGAGATAAGGAGTCTCAGCCGAGGCCTGAGCTTGTGAGTGAGCCATCAGTGTCGCGTCAAGGCACCCGCACACCCCGGAAAAATAACAGACGCGACCTGTAGCTCGACTCAGGACCGCGGAGGGGAAGGCCCCAGCGCGAGCGCGAAACACTCACGCGGGAGACGCACCGACGTGCCTCTCTCTCCTCTTCGTATCGCCCGCCACAGCCACCAGCCCCGCCGTGTCACAAAGTATTATTTTTGAACGTATTAAAAGGATTTCATCTATTAATTAAATGAAAAAAAAGATGTGTAATTAATTATTACATATATTCTTCTCCTGATGGAAGAGAATATAAAAAATGTTAGATGTTAATTAATCAAATATAACTTAAGGTGATACGTGTAGGTAATAAATTAGATTAAAATATTACAGGATTTTAATCATATAGTAGTTTGCAAGGCTTCATGGAGTTAAATAATAAAAATGCTGAGACACGTATCTTCTGATCCAGAGCAACGGAAGTGCTTAAATATGGCTAAAATCTAGAGTATAAAAAAGTGTTAAGAATATTTTGAACCTTCATGCAATTCAACATTCATGCAAGAAAGTTTCTACGTTGTTGAAGTGGATATGAATAATTCATAACTTTTTCTATCGTCTCCTGGGAGGTAGACTTTCAGGCTGTACGTCGAAAGGGATCCTTATAAATAGCGGCTATAGCTGGAATATCTATCAAGTTTAGATCAGAAAAAAGAAGATTCCTGTAACGAAGTGAAATCAGTGAAGTGGAAAAATATTTTGAATCAAGAATTTTTTATAAGAAAGGCTGGAAGAACTCAATTGACAAGATACTTTCTATAGATCTTACTCTTTATATTTATAAAAAACTAGACAATAGCTGGAATATCTCAAGTTTAGACCAGTAAAAAGAAAGTTCCTATGACGAAGTGAAATTAGTAAAGTATTTTGATTCAAGAAAGTCTCTAATAAATTTCATGGATAAAAAGTATTTTATACATTATCTATGAGACATGCCAGAAGAACTCAATTGACAAGAATAATAAACATTATACTTACGGAATAAAATTAGTGAAGTGGAAAAATATTTTGAATCAAGAATTTTTTCTAAGAATGCCGGAAGAACTCAATTGACAAGAATAATGAATACATCCATTTAATAATGGATCACTAAACAAGTGAACTTTAACAAATTTTATCCAGTGTAATCAAATTTCATGAATAAAAAATGTTTCTGACGTAACATGTATTATGGTTACGTATTCATAAATTATTTATGAGAAATGCCGGAAGAACTCAATTGACAAGAATAATAAACATTATACTTACGGAATGAAATTTATTAAATGAAAAATTAGTTCTGTTCAATTGCCAGAGAGAAAGAAGTAAAATCAGCTTCCAGATCATGGATCTGTTTGCCTTCTTTTCAAGGGAACTGTACGTTTTACTATCTAGAAGATAAAAATAGCTAATGAGTTGTGAAGCCCATTAGTCCAAGGGATACTATGATAAATATTAAATTGATACCATTGACTAGATTTAAAATATCAACATTTAAAGGTTTCAAAATTATAATATTCAAAACTAGTCAATGGTGTCAACTTAAAATTGATCATACCATCATTTTGAGTGATGGGCTTAATAACTTATATGTTCTTTTTTTCTTTTAAATAGCACAAGGTATACTTCGCTTGAAAAAAAGAAATCATCTACATTCTGGAAGCTGGTTGTCCTTTCTACTCTCTGGAAATTGAAAAGAACTAAATTTTCAGTAAGTAAATTAGTCACAGAGATTCCATGACAACTTCCAGGTTTATCCATTGGACGAGCTTTGAGTTTTGAAATTTTGAAAGATTTAAACTTTGATTATTTCAAAAGTCGTCCAATGAATATGTACACGTTCTTAAATTTATTTTGTGTTTAAATGTTATGTTTTATTTTTTCAGATTTTTATATATATTACTTACAGTCATAAATAAGGCTGATTCAGTAAAGTCTGCTGTTTATAAACTTTTTTTTTTACAAGTTCATCGGATCACCTGTAACAGAGAAACAATAATTTATTTTAAAACAAAGAATCATGTTCTATTTTCATAAAGTATATTTATTTGAAGATAATTAAAATATACTTTCAGTGTGAAATCCATTGATAGTATTTTGATCCTAATGCCATCTTTTCTGTAAATGCATTTTTTCACTTGAAACTTTTTGCAGGTTCTAGATTAAACGTTATTGCACACGCGTAGTATGAGTTTTAGGGATTTTTAATGCAATTTCAATAATATCATTTGTGATAAACTTGAAGATCCATGCGGATGTTATAAACTAGCAGAATTAATCCAACAGTAGATTAGTACTTTAGGTTAGAGTGTTAGACATAGTTATAGTACGAAAGTTGGTTGGCACCAAGTTATGGAGATATAGAGATCCCTATAACGAAGCTATGAAGTATTATAGTCTACTGTCGGTTTCTGCTAGTTTATAAGGTTCGCGTGGATCTCCAAGTTTATTATAAACTATATTATTAAAGCAACAAAATGGGTATATGTAACGAGAAAACTAAAATTTAAATAATGTAAATAAAATAAAAGGGTAATTCGCAGTTCTTATTTATAATGTTAGTATGTTTATTAACTGAAGTATCGTTGCGCGTCAAACAAAATGTTTGTGCCTAGGCTAGGCTTTCAAATTGAAATTTGGTTTATGTTAGTATTTTATAAATAATTCAAAGCTTATGTTGTAAATTTTGTTTATAATTTGGTAAAAAAATTTTTTGGGTTCTCTTGATATGCTGATAGGATATAATGCTTGTGTGAGCAACGACACAAGTTTTCACTAGTTTGCTGAAAATAACTAAGTTTTTTGGAAGATTTGATAGAGAGAGGGAAAAAAAATTTTAATTCCTTTGACAGACTGTCAGAAGATAATTTTAATAAATTGTGAGCTTATAATGAGTAAACGTTGGCAGATGAAGTATAATTGATTTTATTTCGAACCGAAAAGGTAAAATAGTAGTTTGTTATTAATTTGTTATTAATTTAATCGTCTGCACACGGCGTGAAAACAGAGTCTCGTTTGAGGTTACGAAGTAACCAAAAGACTGAGTCTGCAGAGGAAATTAAATATTATATTTCGTTTAATTTCGCGACACTGAACTTTTTGCCAGCCACCAGAGTCGTCGGAGCAACTCGGATTTCGCCGACGGCCTGTCAGATGAGTATTTTTTTTAGTGTTAAATTTTTTGCAAAGTTTGCCCCTTACACGAAGGACTTTGCTTTGTGGATATTCGATATCTTTTCTCTTCTTTTTCAGTTCTACAGCAGCTGTGATTTTTACCAGGATTCAGATGGCAGTGCTGAGAATTGGCAATTTGGTTTTAAATTTCGACATGGAATGCCAAAAGCTTTTGAGCTTGAGAAAGAACAGGATAAGTTTAGTTAATTTGTGCAAAGTGAAATCAACCAAGTTGTCGTTCCCCTTTTTTTTAAAAGTGTCGAGAAATGCAATACTTGTAATCAATTAGTTTAGACTCTGTGACTTTTAGTGTGCGTAAGTGTTATGTGGAGTGTGAAATTTGTGAATTTACCGTTTCCGGCAAGCAAGATATAATACAAATAGAAAACTATGGAAGCAATGTTTATGTGAAGTGCAAAATTGACAGACTTAAAGTTTAATTTAATGCTTGTGCAAATTGAGAGATATGTTTAAATGCGTGCTATCATGGCTAAATTTCGTATGTTTGTGTGACGGACGCAGACCAGGCTCTGGTTCTTATGTCACACAGCCTGGTGCAACGAGACTGCACTTAAATCCTCGTTCAGGAGGCAGCTCGTTATGCACAATATGTATGAAAATGGAATATTTAATGTACAACTCGTAGTCCTGGTGCCTATGTCACACGACTAGAGTTCATTTGTTATGTGTCTACAATACAAAAATAGTAATATTAATGTTTAATAGGAAAAAAATGATTGTTTCTACGTGTTGTTATTTTTTATATCCCTGTCACTCTCTGCTACAACTTATTTTGAAGGTGATGGGCCCCCCTCGCACTATTGGTTTTGTAATTTTTTGCTTGAGACTCGACTTTTGTGCCCACTCATACTTTAATCAATTTCAGTTGATATGTTTTGTAAAACTTAGTTTTTGCAGCAAATACTTTAAAATCACGTTTGGAATTAAAATTTGAATTTGAATTTGCAAACAATTAAATTGTGGAATTCTTGCTGTTCAAGTTTAAAATAAATTGTCAATGTTGCAGTCAAAAATTTCAAGGCACGATGTCTGCTAAATTTTGATTTGATTAGTAAATTACTTTGTATTGTTAAAACCAAACTATGCTTGCATGAAAATATTATAACAAATAATGGAGTAGAAAATAAGAGAATGGCTAATAATAATTGTGGGTTGTTTTTCACTAATCTGATGTTTTCACTTGTTCTCAGTTGAGCATTTATTCTTACATATGCTTTTACTTATTCTCAGCTTGAATGTTCCAATGGGGAGATTCTAATGCAGCTAGACTAAATTATTAATAATTTCTCTACAACTATTGTGGCGTGAATCTCCAAAACGCTTTGTGAATTTGCCTGATTTGCACAGAATAATTCTGAAACTTTCGAAAGGGAAGATTCTCAAAAATTCAATTGATTTTTATTCCACTAAGGGGCTGAGCTAGACTATTGCTAAATTTTTGTGCTTAAATCGTGGCGTGAGTCATCAAAACGCCACAAATAAAAAATATTTAATAAACTTATTCAATTCAAATTAACCTTTTAGTTCACTTGTTTCGTTTGTCGCTCAACGTCAAGTGAAATTTTCAATTTATGTGAAACCGTTTCGACTCTTGCTAAATAATTTTTCACGCAAAGTTTGTTTACGAGGATATACGCGTTACGACAACAAAATTATAATCATATAACTGCCATAAAAATTCACCAAAATTTACCGTCACTAATGTTAAATTTGCATTTAAATTGTTTTCAATACAAGGAAATGCGAAGAATCGAAATTTGAAACGATGCGCGCGATTGTAATGGCGGACACTGACGCTGAGCGTGGCTGTGGTGCCGTGCGCACTACCCACGCCGCTCACAAAGATGGCCGCGCGCGCGCTCCGGAGCGTTTAAATTTGTCTCGGCGCGTCCCGACGCTACACACGTAATTTTCTGGGTTTTTGATTCTGATTATTTTAACACAATTCCCGACGATCGCTGCTATCCCTCCGGGGCCTCCACTGATTTTGTTTTCTGTTACGAATTCACGCACGCGAGCTTGAGTCGAAAACGAAGAACGGGAGAGCACGCGATCGGAAAATACGCGGGGTGTTTAACTGCGCTTTGGACGAGCGCAATCGGAAAAATCACAAGTTCGACGTTGATAATTCGTCGGAATGTCACGCGGGTGAATGGTTTTCATGCACCAAAAATAAATGATTATATCTATTATGAATTCTTACCTTGATCGAGTGTAGTGGCTCAGCTGGGCTAGAACGGCAAAGATGATGTGTGTGAGGAACAGCTCGGAGTGCGTCAGCGGGTTGGATCCCAAATCGGAAATCTCGTCCGGATATTGTAAATTAGCGAAAATAAATCGATTCACGACCGAATACCTCAAATTCTATTTATTTTGAAAGTACAATGCACCACTCGGGCTTCTAAAGATAATTATCTAAAATGGCGAAGATTCTAAAATTGCAAGATATAGCTCGAGGAAACTAGAGTAAATACGTCGAGTCCGCTCGAAGGCTCAAGACGCTCTGCCGGAGGGCATGCAATTATGCATGGGAGAGAGCGCGTCACTTTCTCTCCCACTAATTGTTTTTACCTCTCCCCCATCCCTCTCTTCGCTTCATTAGCTGCTTCGCTCTCTCTTGCACTCGTGAACTTCGGGTGAAGTCCGGTGGCGCATGGAAGGGCGAAGCGCTTGGTCAGCGTTTCGAGGGCTGGTGGAGAAGTACCGCTATCGCTCGTCTTTGTTCGACTTGGCGACAGTTAGGCGCATACTTAGTGCACTTCTCTAATGTCTTATGCGTTATGCGACTTTGCCGATTTGGTCGTTCGGCATCGGCACATAACACAAATTCTATTCAAGCTTTCTTCAATCAAGTTTGATAATACGTTACCATTAATAATAAGCAATGCATTGTTCATACGTACGTGCAGATAAATATTAACAGTGAAGTCGATAGAAAGTATTATCTTGACTGAAAATCCTTCACTAATTTCACTTCGTCACGGAAACCTTCTTTTTGCTGGTCTAAACTTGATAGATATTCCATCTATTCTTGTCAATCTAGTTCTTCCGGTATTTCTGATAATTAATTTATGAATACGAAGCCATAATAAATGTTACGTCAGAAACACTTTGTAAACATAAAATTTGATTACACTGGATAAAAGTTGTTACAGTTCATATATTGACTGATCCATTATTAAATGGATATATTAATTATTCTTGACAATTGTGTTCTTCCAGCATGTCTTATAAATTATTCTTGAATCAAAATCGTTTTTCACTTTTATAATTCCACTTCGTCACAGGAACTTTCTTTTTGCTGGTCTAAACTTGAGATATCCAGCTATCGTCTAGTATATGACATTATAAACTTTCTTGATTCAAAGTACTGCTTTAATTTTACTGCGTTACAGAAATTATTGGCAAGCAATTATTGTTTTTTATAAATATTTCCCAATAAATACATGTGAGACCGATAGAAAATGTAACACATTTTTTGTTTTTTAAGATCACACACAGAAACCTTTTCATTTTTTTTTCAATATGCACCAATGATGTTTGGTGTATAACCTCCTATATAAGAAACTTGTAAAATCCGAAAAAAATAAATGATAACATTTAATCAAAGAATAAGTTTATAAAATTGTATAAATGATATATAATATATGATATATAATATATTTATATATCATTTTTTCACTTCACTAGCTTGTCACGGAAATTCCCATCCTATAGAACTTGATAGTTGTGTAAGCTCTTAATGGAAACAGAAAATATCTGAAAAAAAATAAAAACATTTAAACAAAGAATCATTTTACAAAAAGTTTATGGTTATTTTACTGATAGATATCAAAATAAAACTGAATACTTAACTAATAAAATTCTCTTAGTCATGTTTATGTTATTGTAATCTATTATTAATACAAACTCGACTTATCGACTTAATTATATTTCACTGTTATAACTAAAATATCTAATTAGGTTAAATAGTTAATACTACTTTTTATAATATTTAATTAGAAACTGTTAACTGAACAAGTTGATTATTTTATGATTGTATGTAAACACTGTTTCATTGTGAAAGATCGTCTGCATTTGCGCAGAATGTACAAGTATATCTATATGATGCATGATGATCTATATAAAACGGAAGTACGTAGTACTGACGTAACCGAAATTACATTAATTATTCAGTGTTCTCTCTCGAGAAGAATTGACCAGTCCAATCTTTCACTTTACAATAACTTTTGATAGACGCTATTATGCAAAATATGACCCTGTTGTGATTTTTTAAGTTTTGTCGAAAGCTTTCATATAAGTGCTAATACGTACGAAACAATGCTCTTAATGCGAAGAAAACCGTACGCCAAGGTTCCAACAGGGCAAGTTTAAAGTATATAAGGGTCTGGCTTGCGCCCGACGGCGGCGTACGTACTGTCGTACCTCATACTTGCCGTACCTTATATTTTAAAGGAAAAATATAGTTTTCGGAGAACTTACATATATATTAATTTTTTATAACAATAAGACATTTTTTTCTTCTTCAGAATCTAACCCTGTTATAACCCCTTAAGTCGTCTACACGCTAATTCAAAATTACTATCAGATTTTGATTTAATCATTTACTGTTTCTTAAAATTTTTAATATTTCAAACGGCGAATGGCTTCCCGACACGAAAAGCGTATACGCATTGAAGGGAGCTCTCAACCTATGGCGCTAGTCAATGCGTAGATAGTGCTGTGTTTGATGCGCGTAGTTAGGCAATCTGGCAACGCTGTGCTTCACGCCGCACGCATAGAAAAAATACGGAAAGGTGTCTGCAGATGTTGTAGTTGCGCACGTGCGAATCATGTCTGAGCCGCAAAAAGAAGATAAAAAGAAAAAATTTTTCTGGAAAGGTAAACGAGTAACAGAGAAAGTGTATAAGAAGAGATGCATCGACCAAAAGTTAGGTAAAAATTTGAGAAACATTTATGGGACGAAGAATGGCACTCATAACCTCAACGAAAAACACCTAAAGGAACACAAGAATGCTCAAATC
The DNA here is from genome assembly GCA_018906965.1 of Philotrypesis tridentata. Classification (NCBI taxonomy): domain Eukaryota; kingdom Metazoa; phylum Arthropoda; class Insecta; order Hymenoptera; family Pteromalidae; genus Philotrypesis; species Philotrypesis tridentata. The sequence continues at coordinate 124,841 of JACCIB010000089.1, forward strand.
GTTGAAGTAGAAGGACGTAGAATCGTGCACTGGAAAACTCTTGGACAACAGTTATTCTGCAGAAAATGTAAATGTGTGCTCTCTATGTTAAACATTAAAGCAGAGAAACAATTTGGATTAGCTTCTGTGTTTGATATTCTATGCGAGCAATGCCAAGTGTGTACAAAAGTGTCAACGGATAAACTGCATTCCACTACAACAGTTTGTAGTAAAGAAGCTAAAGAAACTGCCAAAGAAATTCATCATTCATCCACAGAAAAAGATATGGTTTCTATGATAGATGGTAAATTCTTTGACGTCAATACCAGAGCTGTTGTAGGTTTGTACAATTTACATTGTATTTTCCATTTGAAATGTTTAAGATATATAAAATTATTAAAAAAATCAACATGTATATTTATAGGTACACTGAACGCAGGTAATGGAAACACACACCATAATAAATTGACATCTGCATTGAATATTCCTGCTATGAGTTGGAAGACGTATAAACGTTATGAGAAAGAGGTTGGATTAGCTGTCGAAGGTATGGCCCATGAAAGTTGCTTACTCGCAGCAGAAGAAGAACGACGATTAACAATAGAATATAAGGATAAGATTAAACAATTATTGTAAGTTAAATTGTACAGGTCTACATTAGTCTTTTTATGAATTTTCATTTGATCAATTTATTACTTACCAATGATTTTTACAAATAGTTTTAAATTTATTATTTAATTATACACTAATTTTTTAAAAGTATATATTTTAATGAACTACAAATTATAAACTGATTTTCTAAATTATATTTTAATGAAATACGAATTATACACTGATTTTTTTAAATTATATATTTTGATGACCTACTAAGCGCAAATATTTGTGATTTTTTAAAAATAAGAAATATTTATAAGATATCGAGCATGTCTGTTAATCAATTGAAATCTTGATTTATACAAATAAATATAGTAAGAAAAATAAATTGTTTCTGTTCTTTGTAGGCCTAGTCATTTGGATGAATCTTTTATTTTTCCTAGGTGAATGGAAATGGAGAGCCTGTTACTGAAAAAAATACTGTAAGAATAGCATCATCGTTCGACATGGGCTGGATAATGAGAGGAACTGGTCGAACGTATGATAGTATCTCTGGCACTGGTGCATTAATAGGCTACTTTTCAAAAAAAGTTATATCATACGTTGCTTTAAACAGAAAGTGTAAGATGTGCGACATAGGGCATTTAAAAAATGACCACGATTGTCGTTTAAATTTCTGTGGGTCTGCTAAAGCCATGGAACCTCATGCTGCAGTGCAATTGACGAGCAATAATTCAATTTTAAAAACCGTTAACATTGAAATTGGAATTCTAGTTGCAGATAATGATAGCAGTTCGATTCATGCTGTTCGCAATGCTTCAAATCATGAGGTAGTGAAGCAAGCCGACAAGAATCACACTGCTAAAGGAGTTACCAATGCGCTTTATAAAATTAAAATCAGGCACAAAGAACTCACTGCAGAGTCGATTAAATATCTGCAAAGATGTTTTAATTATTGCGTTTCAAAAAACATTGGGAATGAAAGTAACATGGCTGCTGAAATTCGAAACATTCCAGAGCATTGCTTTAATTATCACGATAACTGTGGTGGTTGGTGTAAATTTAAGATTAATCCAGATACATATACACATACTGTGATAAACGAGGGCTTTAAAAGCGAAAGTTTGTTGTTTGCATTAAGACACATATTCTACTCTTTGGCTAATAAAACTAATTCATTTGCAGCAGGTGCTTCAAGCAATCCCAACGAGAGCTTGAATGTTGTAATTGTGAGTAAAGCTCCTAAGAGTAGAATATACGGTACATCCTCTTCAGGCGATATAAGGATTGCATGTGCTGTGCTGAAAAAAAATAATGGAGAACAGTACATTTCTCAGTTATCTGAAAAGCTGTCACTATCGCCTGGAAAACACAGCAAGAAATTTGCTTTACGAGGAGATATTTATTCTAGAAAAAGATATCAAAAATCTCTAACGCGAGAATTTAAAAAGTGGCGTTTATTTTTAAGAAAGAGAAAGTCTGAACTAAGAAACCAAAAAGAGATTTTAGAAGGCAGTACGTATGAATCCAATATAGGACTCTTTAATTTAGAATCGGAACTTCCGATAATTAGTATAAATGATAAGGAACCGATAGTAATATTGTTTGACCTAGAAACAGACGGCTTGACAAAGAGCTGTGATATACTGCAAATAGCAGCGAAGTCAGGAAATTTTACTTTTAACGTATACATTAAGCCTACTCAAAGGATAAATGAAGAGTCTAGTGCAAAGACTGCTTTGCGATGTGACAGTGGATATTTAATGCTTCATGGACAACTTGTGGAAACTGTTTCCGCATTAGAAGCCATGATATCTTTTTATCAATTCTTGTCTTTATTTAAAAAGAAATCCATCCTAACAGCCCACAATTGCACTTTTGACTACGTGCGATTGTTACAAGCAATAAAAATGACATTCATGGATAAATATTATTATTCAATTATTTTGGGTTTCTCAGACACTTTACCACTGATAAAAAAATGTACTAATAAAAAGGGTAAAGGAGAAAATACTTTAGAAACCGTTACAAAAAATATGAATATCGACATAAGTAACGCTCACAATGCTCTCGACGACGTTATTATATTAGACAAGGTTTTAGAAAAATTTAATATATTACCAAAGAGTATTGTAGAAAATGTTTTAACTTTAGAAGATATAGAAAGAAAAGAATTGTTATTTAAAGAATTACCTAATGCTTTAAAAAAATTGAAACCGCTAGATACATGTACTTCTCTAGCAATGAGAAAAAAAATGATTTCAGCAAATATTACGTATGAAATTATTATAGATAAATATGAGAAAGAAAAGTTTGTTGGTTTAAAAAATTTATTAGAAAATGTTACCGTTTGTAAACGAACTATAAACAAAATCAATGAGTTTTTAGAAAATTTGTTTAATTTATTATTAGAATAAAAAATGTTCATTCTTAATTGTTGTTATTATTTTGTTAATCGTTAAAAGTTATAACTTTCTTATTTTCAATTAATTATAGACGTAGCATGATATACCTACGTATAATATACATCTAACCACGAGCGGTATTTGAATGGCGCGCGACATACCTAACCTCCCATACACTGTTGCCAGATTATTCGCTTTGGCAGACTATAAGAAAACATATTATTTACATGAACTTTAATTCATTGTTGTTATTTTAAGTACCCCAGACGGCTTTGGAAGGTCAATAATGAATCCTTGATTGTTCTTGTACTACACAAAAAAGTTTTCTTACAAACTAAGCGTTAAATGCATTGCTATTAGAAAATAAAAATTTCGAATCTGATGTTTCCCATAAGAACACGTGTTAAAAAACAAATAATTGAAACATTTATTTTTCAGTTAATAAGTACCCTAGCCTCCTGAAATTTCATATGGTTATTTAATAAGCATAAATAGTGTCTCATAAAAAATCTCAGATTTTTCACAGCGTTATTTATTTTAGTTGAGAACTCCCTTAAAGGCACAATTAAACTAAAACTTTCTTTCAAACTTTTTTTATTTTTATTTAACTTATTTTCTTTAAAGAAATGAACATGTTTAATTTTTTTTAATTACGGTTTTTTTCTTCAACTCAATTTCGAGAATAAGCAAAATTTTGCTTGAAACAGCTACAGATCTGACCGCAAATTAAAGTGTTTCAATTGACCGACATACTCAAAATAAGTATGGTGCTCAATTTAGAGGTAGCCAAATCGACAATCGAAAGTGAAATTGCAGAGTGGGCATGGAATAAGTCTGTACCGGAGCTGCACCACACAATAACTGTACTCAAACTACGATTAGATACAGCGAAGACGATAAACATAGACAGGTTAATTAAAAGACTGCGGCGATAAACAGCAGCCGATTTCGTACCAACGGAAGAGCCCTCAGTAATCGCAACGTCCAGAAGAGATTTCCGTGGCCAACAAAGAGTCCTCGCACACGAAAGACTATCGCACAAAGCAAAATTGGCAATCTGCAGATATTTACACCCGAACGGCGTAACGCAAGATTACTTCAGCTTGTCAGGCGTAACATTACTGTCATCAAGCTCACCGTTACATCCTAGCAGAATGGCAGCACATGAGTATAATTAAGACGATTCTTCAATCAGACAAACACAACCAACGGCTCAAAAAATAGCGAACTTCATTGACCTGATGGAAGAATGCGTTACAGCAACCACGCCGGTGACCGTTACGACCACCACACAAATCATGGTGATAAAAGCCGCTGCGATAGCACCAACTCATGTGACCTACACAACCACAGCACTCCAGACATTGGAGCAACCAAGAGTAGATTTGCCAGATACACTAGAGGATCTGAGAAGACAATTCGACTACACCTTTGCTGAGGAACGGCGAATCTGGTCGGCTTACACAGATGACTTACAGGACAAACTAGATCGACTCTAGCGTTTGTGGATTTGGTAGTTTGGTCGATTCAGGCAAACGTACACATGCACATCCAAATCCGCTAGCGACTACAATACAAAGTCCTGGAGTAAGATTCCAGGATACATTTTAGACAATAAACACTCAGCCTACGGCCAGCAGTACACAGATGCAGCAGAATACAGCGAACCCTTTCATGTTATAGCGAATAAAGGGCCCCTTTTCACGGCGGAACAGCCATCTTTCCAGCCACACTCTCCATTTACGGCGTGAGGCGGACTGGCGACATATGCTGTAAACGAACAGACAGCCGGCAAGTATGGCGTACCCGGGAATGCAACGGAGAACGCTTGTACAATTCTGGCGAACTGGAACCCCAGAAACACGCGCGACGTGGGGAAAATCGCGCGTGAATCGAAAGTCACGTTCGACGGAGAGGAATCCAGTTGCATTGAAGACTTCCTCCAGAAAATAAAAGAAAACAGAAGGTCGTCTCACCTGCATGAAGTAAACTCGCTAAACGCCCTGATATACATAATGACAGGCTTAGCCCTAATATGGTGCCGATTGACAACCCAAATGGACAAAATAGGAAGATTTCGTCCTGGCTGCCAGAAGAAGCTACGAAGTCGACGAAGACATCCAGGTTTAAGTACTGGCAGAAGCGCAAGCCCGCAAGCAAGGGAGCAAGGAAAAGTCCCAAGATTACATTATGGCCGCGCTGACCATTTTGAACCAACTGCCAGCCCAGCCGTCGGAGATACTGAAAATTAGAATGCTCCATAAGAAACTGCTAGTCGAGATTAAAATGCTCGTACCACGGGAACAAGTCCAGGACTTAGATGTCCTTCTTAGGCTCACGAAGCAAGTGGAAAAGCTAATACACGAGCGAGACCATTACATGCCTCCTCCAGCTCCAGACACGTGTTTGTTGCCGCAATTGGCATACCGTGAAAAGCAGACGACGACCAGGAAACCGAGCGCCATACAGATAGCAAGTGTCCAGCTCCCTTTATAGCTCCCTTCACGATAGCGATGCTCAAGGACGCCTTGGCGGAATTTAGCGTAAGCATAACGGCGCCAAAACAACCGGAGTTGCAGTCACCCAAGGCGAAGAAACGCGGTAATTCCAGCCGCAAGCCAAAGGCGAAAACGGAAGAATCCGTGACTATTACGGACGTCACAGAAGAGAAAGCACCACCGGTCGAGTCCAAACCGCGTCAGCCAAAGAGCATGCATAAAAAGGATCAGAAAAAGAAGGGAAAGTGTCCTGCTTCCGTGAGTTGCTATGGCTGTGGATGGCTCCATTACGTTACCAAGACCTGTCCTGAGTGCTCCAAACGAGGACAGGGTAACGAAACTGGAGGCAATTAGAGCAGGCTACTACAGCTTCCGAATATGATGAGGCATCCCTCGCAGCTCAATCCGCCGAACTGTCCAACGTAATGCCATTATATGCGAATTATAGCATATAATGGCACGCGAGCTTGCCGTTCACCATTCTCGGACAGACCCGTACTCTCAAGGTCATGATTGTAAGTTCTTTAGACGCAGAGTGTGCCTGGGGAAAGACTTCTTAAGAGATTTCAACGCTGTCCTCCTTCCTCGACAGAATGTCCTACAAATAGAGGGCACCGCGGAGACCGTATCTTTAGAGCTCGCCGCCCTGGTCGAGGGGGAAGCGGATGCGCTAGCTATGGTCGAGTTGGCCGACGTCTCATATGCTCAGTGAAATCACTTAGAAGTGCTTTTGAACAAGTGGCTTGTAGCTAAAGAAGCAACGCTGGGTTACCAGCTCATTCAGCATGCTATACATGTGGGCTACGCCAAGCCAATAAAACAGAGGTGCTATCCAGTCTCCAGAAAGTTAGAGGAAGAGATGCATGCTCAGGTATTGATGATGTTAGAAGCCGGAATTATTAGAGCGAATGGTCCAGCCGTGTAGCCATGGTGAGAAAAGCGGATTGCACATATCGCTTCTGTGTGGACTACCGGAAACTCAACGCTGTTTCCAAGACAAGCGCCTACCCGCTACGTTACATGGATGCAATCCTAAGTAAGCTGCAAAGGGCTCGTTATATTTCGACGATTGATTTAAGCTCCGCGTACCAGCAAATCGCCATGTGGCCGAAGGACGCACCCCTCACCGCTTTTACGGTGCCGGGTCTCGGGCCCCTCAAGTTTACCCGCATGCCCTACGGCGTTGCTGGAGGGCCCGCCACCTTCCAGCAATTGAGTGACAATGTAATCGGACAGGAATTAGAGCCCCATGCTTTTAGCTATCTAGACGATATTATAATCGTCACAAAAGACTTCGATGAACACCTGCATTGGCTCGAAATGGTGCTTAAAAGAGTCATGATAGTCTGGTAGTCAGGGAGTTCAATTGTGTGATATCAGCCACTTTCTTGTGAACTTAGTTTTATTGTCGAAATATGTTAGTTATAACCTACTGAAAGTAACCATAATTTCTCGACTTCGGATCTGATCGGCAACTTTATTATTATTGCAAAATAAACTTCAAAATAGCACTTTTTCAGTTTTTCGTGAATAATTCTTTTAACACTCATTTTATGCAAGAAATATATAATAACGGTAAAATTATAACGGTAAAAGTTCTTCAGAATTGAATTTTTTTTTGATTTTTGATATTGTCACAGTTTTTCGAAAAAAAAAGATTATTGACGTCGAATAAGCTCTCAAATATGACATTCAGTATGTACAACGTAATAATCGGTATCCTATCTCGATATTTTAAAACGGCGTCTTATTGCAAAATTATTTACCCTAAAATTTCAAATTCATTTCCAAATTGCCCATGAAACGATAACCAGATCCAACCGCCTTTAATCAACAGCTTATGACGTACTTAATAAACGCTAAAAAGAACGTTTTAAAATAATTATTATTGAACAAAATTTTTAACAATAAAATGCATCTTAAAGTATGTAAAAAGCCATGAATTTTCATATAAATTTTGTCAAGATCGGACCAATAGGAATCGACGTTTTTTCAATCGATGATTATTTTTTGTTGAAATTCAGCAAAGTGCTTGTTTAAAAAATACTTTAAATAATGACATTTTACACGATAGCTCTAGATGCCTTAGTTCGTTTAAAACGGCTGACGAACAATGCGAATTCAATGCGGTGGTGGGGGGACCGCCGCGCGGCGGCGGACAAGATTCGTGCACTTTAGTTGTAAATCGATTACCTCGGCAACTAAAGCTGCTATTGATATAAATTTTTGTTTTGATTTAACGTGTTTTTGTCTCAGCTTTAACGCCACGTTAACTAAATTGTCATCAGGGCAATGCGAATGCCCAAAATTTCCATGTTTTCTAAAAAAAGTCCTTTTTCTGCTACATACACAACATTTACACAACCTTCATATACATTGTGACGTGGTACCTTTTCCGTCCTTGGGGAGGCGTAGCACCACGTGATGACACCTATTCAGGTTAACCGCCAGCTCGTATTTTATTAATTAATTTGGACGCCCGAACTCGCGATCTAGTACTCTTATGCGGCCGGCTGGAGAACTCCTTGTGCTCTGGGTCATGGGCGAGAGGTGCAGGGAGGGAAATACGCAAAATGATAGAACGCTACTTATGTAAAATAACACTTCGTAATTTATTTCGAAATTAAACAATATTGTATCTTTAAGTATGTGTGAATATGTGTATAACACAACATTCAAAGACTTTGTCCCTCGGTGTTCTTTAATATTTTATAAAAGAGTCTATCGATCTCTCCGAGGCAAGTGTTGGGAAAAAGGGTAAAAATTAATTTATACCATTTTTCCTTTTGTTTCAACGTTTCGGTGAACACTGTCACCCTCTTCAGGAAACTGTCAATTTTTATTTCAATAAATAAATGAGCACAATACAATTACAATATGAGACAAATTATGACTTACATATAGAGGAGCACAACAGCCTCTAGATCGAACATGTTTCTTCCCCGGCCAATCTCAGGCGGGGGAAGGAGAAGCGAGAAGCAAGGAGACGGACTATTATTGTTCCGGCTTCCTCGACTACTGTTTCAATAATAAGGAAACAGTAGCTGTAGCCAACGCTTTTATATCAGCGAGGAGTCTCGCTAATTTTCGAGCGGTCTGTTTACAAGTGACGTCAGTGCTCGCCGCTCTCATGCATGTCTACAAATTTTAAAGTCGTCTATAATCCATTTTGTTTTTCAATCGGTGTAATAAGTGCGTATACACGTTATTGAGTTTCTGTGTATCTTCCATTTTATTCATACCATTATCCTGCATTTTTATGTGTAACATTTCTGAAACAAGTCTTTTATTCAAATTGTTTTCTTTATCTTTAATATTTATTTTTTCAAAATTGAAACTATGATTGAATTTATTATTGTGTTCATGTATGACGTTGTTTTTAGATTTTTTATGCTCCTCAATACGTATACACACACTTCTCTTGGTTTGGCCCACATATGTAGCCGTATAAGTTGCAATGTAATAATTGTGGCGAGCATTGATGTCACTTGTAAACAGACCGCTCGAAAATTAGCGAGACTCCTCTCTGATATAAAAGCATTGGCTACAGCTACTGTTTCCTTATTATTGAAACAGTAGTCGAGGAAGCCGGAACAATAATAGTCCGTCTCCTTGCTTCTCGCTTCTCCTTTCCCCGCCTGAGATTGGCCGGGGAAGAAACACGTTCGATCTATAGGCTGTTGTGCTCCTCTATATGGAAGTCATAATTTGTCTCATATTGTAATTGTATTGTGCTCCTTTATTTATTGAAATAAAAATTGACAGTTTCCTGAAGAGGGTGACATTGTTTACCGAAACGTTGAAAAAAAGGAAAAATGGTATAAATATTGTATCTTACTCGCGGACGCGTTTACGTCCTCGGGCGAGCTCTCCGTCACTACGCGGGCCGGCTTTAAGGTTAGAACTCGCGGCGGGGAGGTATCTCAAGGAAACACTCCTACCTGTCTCTAATTCTCGTACTCCTTGTCCTCGCGTACTGACGATGCCTCGTACCCTGTGGAAGCGCTCGCGAAAGAACTAATTACTGCTCGGAAAATGCACACGGGGGAAAGTATTCGGGTTGCTCTGGTGGTCGCCTTGGATGATTCACTTTTGCCTTGCTAGTCCAATGGATACTTCGATGCTCTTGGGTCCAAGCCGTGCTCGATACTAACTCTCTCTTCACGCTCGGCAACTACGCCGGTTCGCGGCGTCTATCGCTCTCTCACTCGCACTCACGCATTTCCGTCAGATCGCTCTCTCGCGCCTATCATACATTTACACGCTTCCTTCCCTCTCGCTTGCTTTCGCCTTGGCTGCCGCGCGCTGCTACGCGCTGTATTCCCCCACTCTCTCGCTCTCGCCTCGTGCTGCTGACTGCTCGCTTGCTGCTCTGTAAACACCACCGAGTGTAAGATTTTCGTATCTTGACTGGGTGGTGTCCAGGCGAGCAGCTATCGACGGTATCCCCGTCACAACATATATTGAGCAAATAATTATTTTCATGTTTGTATGTGCATGATATATGCGTGTAAAAGTTGTTTAAATAGCAGAAAAGGATTTTTTAAAGAAAACATCGCAATTTCGGGTGATGAATGAATGGGTAATGGCGTTTGCTTATTCTTGGTGAATGAGCAACGCAAGAGGCGGAGAGATGACGGCGAGAGACGAAAAAGACGACGGACTTCTTCTGCTCCAAGACGAGAGAGAGAGGAGGAATTGGATGAGGAGAAAGTCAAGGCCGGCATAAGGACAACTATCCAGCTTTACTCAGGGCATCTAATTCCACTCGTTATCGTAAGCCGTCAGACGCAGATAACGGTGCGGCGGGGTCTTCCTACGTGAGCGTCTGATGCAGCAGGACCAGCGCAATAGATGTTCACCTGCACCGCATGTTAGCAGTAAAAAGCAGCGTAGCGCGTCCAATGTAACAGGAGCTTCAAGAATCAACGGCCGAGACAGACGGGAGCTCCAAGAGTTACATCGTACTTCGCGATTTATTTGTTATCTTGATAATAAATTAATTGTCTGCGTGTTGCCTGGCTATCTGTCCGAACGAGCGTTTGAATTTCGCGGCTGTCTGCTCCAGCAGAGTTAGAGTAGTCGAGGTGTCAAGTGCGCATGCGTAGCGATCGACGAAGCGTGAGGCGTACAAGTCTATTGCAACGCGAGAGGGCGGGCCGTCAGCCCAAGTGAACCGATCAATCGGCGAGCACGCCGAAAGGCGACGAGGGAGCGCGAGAGTCCGAAGCGCGCGACACGCTGTGTTGTCTACTTCGCCGTATCCTCATTGTATCTAGTATAATATTAGTTTAATTTGCGGAAATATAGCGGATTCGAGCTGTCTTAGCGTGAGTCAAGCCTGGACTCGAACAATCGACTGCCTTAATAAGCATTGAATTATGATCGCGATATTTGTAGTAAAATAAAGTAATAAATCAATGTTAATTATTGATAGCCGGCTTCTCATTTGCGATAATAAGACCCGAACCGCCCTCTCTCCTACCGGTAGTTTTCTTACTTCAAATAGTTCAATCAGAAGTTTTCTTACTTAGTTCAACCAGAAGTTTTCTTACTTCAAATAAATACACTACAAGAGCACCAATTTGAAAGTTACACAAAAACTTGTGCAGAGAAAATTCTGAATAAAAAGTAGGTCATACTGGAAAGCAGACAACTCTACTGATCTAAAGCTGGCTGGCTTCCTGTTGTATTTGTACATGATTTGCATGTGATTCATGTTTATAAAAAAAATGAAAAAAATTGTATGATTTTATGCGTTTCAGTAGAAGTATAGTGATGCAGTTTTTGTGTGTTATTGTGTGATGTAGGGTTAAGCATATATGTGTAGTGAAATGAAATACAGGGGTATGGTTTCAATGTGCAGCAGCTGTAAGAATCATAGTCTGGATGATTTCTCCGAGCTCGGCGTGATTGCAATGTAGCTTCTGTTACTTTCTTGTCGGACCAGAGAAGTCTTCCTTCATCTATGTTCTTGGCCCAGTTGATTGCAGATGATCCAGGTTGAGTACTAAGCCTGCTTATGATGTCCAGGATTCCAACTTTGCCGTCATTGAATGAAGAGACAGCAAGGTAGGCTCCAATTTCCAAAACTGCAAGACCACTGTAACTGAGCTTGGGGATGATCTTCCGAATAGATTGTTTGAAGCCCTCGTTGTTGTTTTGTGTGTAGCTAACGCATCTCTCAAGCAAGCTAGGATCCGTCAAGGCTCAATTGCATCCATAACAGAAAAGGAATGGATTCTTTGTGGTGAAAGTTCTTCAGGTTGTTGTTGGCTTTGGTTACCTGCTATTTACACAAACTTCGTGTTCCTATTGGGCAAAGGTGATATTTGGGCTCCTGAATAGTTGTCATGGATGATCTTGAAACGGATTGTATCTCAAAATTATCATTTACACCAATTTTCTTTTTCCGATATGTTGATGACATTGTCACATGTGTCCCAACAGCAAAAATTAATGAAACACTAAAAACATTTAATTCGTACAATAATAGATTACAATTCACACATGAGATTTTTACGTTTTTTGGACATTTTGTTAATAAGAAATGCAGGTAAATTATTGACTAACTGGTGTATCAAACCTACCTTCTCGGGCAGATTTTTAAATTTTCAATCTAAACATCCGTTGTCACAAAAAATCGCTATGGTATACGACCTTGTGCACAGAGCAGGTAAACTATCAAATCCTTGCTTCCACAAGTAAAACATTCACCTTGTAAAGAAATTACTAACTGAGAATAATTACCCTGCAGATTTTATTGATGAAAACGCAACAAAGCGACTCCGTACTATAGAAATTTTTAGACAATCTGGATGAACACAAAAAAATATGAATTATAAAAATATTGTAAGTCTACCATACGTCAGTGGCTTTTATGAACAATTACATTATTCTTTAAAAATCAACAATATTACAACCATTCCCAAAATACAGAGTAATATGAGCAACATAATTATAAAAGGGAAGGATAAAAAACAAAATGAGTTGATGAACAGAAAAAATAAAGAAACAATGTCATTGCATAACACGCTGCAAAATTGAAACTATGTTTGAAAAGTATGAAATTAAAGACAGAGAAGCTAAATTTAATAAGAGGCTCATTCCTGAAATGTTATAGATACACATGCAAAACAATGGCATGGCCAAAAGAGAAGAGACACAAAATTTCAATAATATATTAAGACGGTAATGCAGGGAGCGACTGTTGATAAACGACAGCAGTCGGTAAAAGACCGACCAGATGGCGCTAAAGGACAACACAGTTCAAGTCACGTCACCAGGCGGCAGCAACAAGGCACACAGACGGCGGAGAGAAGAGTATAAAAGGGCCAGAGAAACACGAGGAAAAGCACTCTCTGGCTGGCGAGCGCTAGGAGCAGACCCCTACCTAGATAGGTCTCTGTCTTTCTGGTATCTCGGAGGTACGCATTGGGAAGTTACGAGCTGTTGCTCAGACGACCCGTGTGAACCTATCACACCCCCCGTATACCAACGTGACCGCCAGTATTGTTCACGCGAATATTAATAAACTTTTAATATGAGATTAATTAATTGACTTTATTGAATATTCCTCCTTACTTGCGGTGGGTGACCTTCGTGATCTTCAGGGATTGAAGGGTCATTCCACTACCAAGTTATATCCAGGAGGTGACTGGTCGATTCCCCTTTCTCACGCTTGGGCTTTCGAGTCAGTCATTCTACTGCACCAGATATTCGCGAGCAAGTGAATAGTCTGGAAGCTGCATGTGTCTAAGACTGCATGTGTGCGCAGGATATAGTAATCCAAACCACATCCAGTCGAGCAGCATCCCCTATGCAATCTCTGGTATAAAGCTCGCTTAGGGGTAGGGATTGTTGACTATTAATATCCAACGTGCACTCCCCTACTAAACCTTCTTCCCTACTAATAGACCTCTCCCGCCTTAGTAAGGGAGAACGTCACAATATACACACGGATGATCGGCACGATGATTATACACATGTATAAGAGAATTAAATCCAATGTCACTTGTAAACAAACGCTTTGAATAATCGATCGCGCTTCGGAGTATATATATATATTAAGTTTGTTACCAGCACCTTCCGCACTTCCGAAGCCAATTGTCGAGTGACAAACATCGATATGGATTTCGTATACTTGTTCTCAGTTTAGGAAAACCAAAAAATTTTTTTGAAAATCTGACGCTGCTTTAATAATGTAAGTCTTTAATTCTGTGATTTTTTTGTAAATTCTTTATGTATTTTTAAATTTACGAAAATAAATTCTTGACAGTTTTCCTGATGAGGGCGAGAATGTTCGCCGAAACGTTGAAATGAAAGCTTATTCATTTCTTCCTTCACGTTTGCCTCGGGAAGATCGATAAATTCTCCAACATCTGTGTTATAAATCTATTACTTTTCTAATTCCAGACAGAAAACCAAAACAAAATTGTTTGCAGTATTTGTTACAAATAAAATTAGCTCTGCAGAATTTTTTTACCAAAACTGGTTTTATACTAATTTATCGATTAGTATCCTTCGCTATCTTTAATTTTTCATGTACAAAAATAATCTCTATTGCTTGGTCGGTGAAGATTACACCCTCCATTAACCAAATATTTCCGGAACATTTTTCAATTTTCCATTGTTATGGGTTTTTGTATAAATTATTAATCGTGTTTAAAGTTTACAGATAGCAGCAAAACCGAAAGCATAACTTAAATCGTGAAATTCTAGTGCAGTCTATGTAAAAATCATCTTATTTTCACGATTTAAATTTTGCTACTCTCAATAAACTTTAAATACGATAAGTGATTTATACAAAAATCCATAATAATAAAAAATTGAAAATTGTTAAGGAAAAATTGTGTTTATGGAGGGTGCGATCCTCGGTGTAATCCTCGTTAGAACCAAGGATCTATCCACCGGTGTCATAAAAGGCTAAATCCTCGCTTTACGAGGGATATTAGAAAATAATTGGCTCTTTCAATTTTCAAATAAACAAAAATTTAAATAAAAGTAATATTTGACGTACCCACGTTCATGTGTAAAAATTCCTTATAGTTATAAATCTCGAATCATAAAAATCGGATCACTTTCACTTTTCTCAATTCACAATACTGTATGTGACGATTATTAAACTAGTTTCATTATCTCAAGTAATTACCATCAGATTTTCGTCATTTAAATTCGATCATCTTTTTCTAATTTTATACATCGTTTACAAGCATTAATCTTTTTATTAACCAGTTATTTTAATTCAAATTTAATTTGAACAATCAAAATGAGCGCTCATAAAAAGAATACGACGGCAGAGGACCCCGGTCTACCCACAGATCAAGATAAACGCGGTCTAAGCAACGTTTGGTACTAGGTAGTGAACACGTGCTTCAAGTTTTCGCCATCTTTTACTAAGAACATAGTACTGTTTGCAACGCAGTGGCTACCTACATGTTCTGCCGGTGAAATGCATCCGAAAGGCGGAACTTATTTTCAATTATTTTTTCAAAATTTTTTAAACATTGTAATCATGACAAATTTTCACATCGCTCGTAGCAGTAATCCCAAAGTGATTTCGAATATACGAAATCACAGCATTTTGAACTTTCTTGATCTCCTTAAGGGGGAATCGTTATTGAAAAACCGAAAAGACGTCATTCACAAATTTTTATGCGTGTTTGATCATATGAAATATTAGAAGCATATTTTGAAAAATCTAAACAATTTTCTTCAAAATAATCAATCATTTCTTGTTTGTTACAGATCAAAAATGAGTTTCATGACTAATATGAAAAAAGTATTGGAAGAAACTGACTCTTACACTGCAATAGAAGCAGAAACAATTCATCAAATAAAAATTGATATTCTCCGAAATAATGAAAAAATTAATAAATTAGTAAATCAGTGTATCTAATCAACTCACGAAAATTTCAGTAAAATTTGTAAAGATTACGCATTAAAGCATTTGAATTTTGACTGAATTGCATATAATTGATGAAAATCGAGAAAAACATTAGAAATTATTTAAAATAAGCAAGCTGTCTCGGGACAGCTGACAGATATGAAATATCGAATTTAATAATGATTGAAAGAAATTTATCGCAAATGAAACAAATGCATACAAATAAAAAATTTTTACATCAATAAAAAAGATTAGAATATTTGCTGTACTGCATGGATTTGTAGTTAGACCCGACTAGTATGGTGGCACCATGGCGAATATAAAAAATATGTCCTTGACCTCTGTGACCTCTCTTCCACGTCACTTTAGTCAAGTACATATTTGTTCACACTCTCCATGGTGCCAAAACCACTTGGGAGAGACCCCCTTCTCCCTCAATTTTTCTTGCTATAATAGCGAGGTACTTTGACACCTAACTTTCACAGCATCTCAGATTTTTCTTAGAACAGTGAAATTTGTAGCTCCTCGAGTAGAAAAGTGAAACATTAATTTTTTTTTCTTTAGTGGTTAGAGCTTTATTCCAGGATTACAATTTAGCGTATACGTGGGAATTTTTCACCCATTGCCATGAATCTCCCATGAATTTTCGTAACTCTGCATCAATCAGAGAGGACGCTCGCTCGCTCGCTCTCTCTCTCTCTCTTTCTCTCTCTCTCTCTCTCTCTCTCTCTCTCTCTCTCCCTCTCTAGTAAAAAAAATTATAGAATGCATTAGAGTAATGCATTGGATACTGTACTTTTTCTTAATTTTATTGGCGAATTTAACCGTATACACTGAGCACAGAATATGCAATACAATACAATAATACAATTGATTTTGTATATGAAATAGTTGAAAAACCGAGCGAGAATGGGCTAATTGTATCAGGAGCATATGTAGAACAAGAAAGTGTTAGCTCCAGATAATACGTGAGAGAAGAAGAAGGTATGAAGATGGGTTGGTGCTCTAATCTAGCGAGGGATAACTTATCACGGCTACTCTACACGCCTTTAGTCTCTTGAGTGGCTAGTGAAATCCTAATCTCGGACGAATGAGGAGTCGGCTGGTCAAGCGAGGCGATGATGATTTTTCTAAGTCCATTATAATGGCGGACATAGAATATAAATAAGCCACCTCCTTTATTAATATATTAGCCTATTCATTAACACATCTTTTAACTATAGATTTGCATAAATAAATCAATGAAATATTGGTGAATATATCGATGAACATCGGGGAATCCTTGCTGAACATGAAATGCGACACCACTTCAAAATTTGGGCCTGGCCCACCCTTATTTCTACGGTAATATTGATAGGAAAAAGGGGGTAAAGGGGTGTCTGTTTAGTAGTGGCCTTCCAATACAGATACCGCTAGATGAAATTTCATACCATTCAATTTTTATTTGGCCCACCTCAATATCTTCGAAGATTATGGGTAGATTAATTCGTGGGATAATCAACTTTTGAAGTACTCCCCATAAGCTATGCAACGACATGCGACACGAAGCGATTGGCTTAGTTTGAAGAATTTCCAAATTTTTGTAAAATCTATCAATCGCTCATATCTCCGAAACTAAGTGACCCAATAATTTCGCGGGATAAAGATTGTATGGAACACAACTCAGAAGCTATCCAGTGACCCAACATCCAAGCCAATCGGTTGATTATTGGTTATCGATTGATTCATATCTGTGAAACTATTGATCAGGTAATTTCGCGGGATAAGGATTTTATTAAACAAAACTCAAGAGCTATCCAGTGACCCGACTTTCGAACCAATCGACTGAGTATTGACGACAAAACGATCGATCTATCGATGTATTTATCACATAAATACATAATGAATAATAGGTTCTTAGAGTAGAGAAGATCTTACCTCACCGAGCGACAGCACCAGTCTGACAACTTTTAAACATTTATTCGAATAAATAAATAATTTTTGCTGATGTAGTAAACGCTGGATGGGGCGACATCCGCGCCATCTATTTCACTTTTTTAGACTTCTGCTGAAAGTGTGGTCAGCACTATATTCGGTTTCATCTAAGAAAACGTGGTCAGCACTATATTCAGTTTCATCTAAGAAAACGTAGTCACCTCACCTTCATCTCCTCTAACGTATCATCGGAAGCTGCCACTTTCTCGTTCGACATATACTCCTAACACAATTAAACCTTTCTCGCTCGTTTTTCGATTATTATAAATAAAAAATCGATTGTATTATTGAGTATATATTCTGTATTTGCTGTACACGTTATCATACAACAATAAAATAATGAAAAAGTACAGAGTTTTCGTTGCAATTTTTGCTAATGTAGCTGATTGGGCGACATGAGCATCGCCTATTTTACTCACCCACACTTCTCGAAAGTGTGGTCAGCACTATGTTCAGTTTCATCTAAGAAAACGTGATCAACTTTTTACGAAATCTCGATTGAGTTCTTGAAAATGTGGTCAGCATTATATCCAGCTTGAACCAAGTTTTAGCAAATGTGGTCAGCATTATACTTCTTTAGGTTTCAACTAAGTTCTCAGACTCGTCAGCAAAACACCCCTCTACAGACCAAGATTTGTGACCTGCTGGCACTATAAAAGCGGCCGAAGTAAGGCAGTTAGCCATCACACAGTGTCCAGCAGTAGCGGCAGTAAGTTACATCAGAGACTACCTTCAGCAGTAAGCCAGCGAGACTTCCATACTAAGAGAATATCATGATCAGCTATAAGCGGGTATGTTCAACGAGATACTCTGACAAGAGGCCAGAGACTCATTGAAATTGAGAGGTATTTAATACATTTTTAATACATAAACGACGTACGGTTAAATATATTTCAAGGGTATATACTTATATTTTATACTTAATCCACTAGAATCAAGCCTGACTGACCTGCACATCCATAGACGAATTGACGAACTCACGGCCATGGTTATCAGTTTAGTGAATAAAGATAAAGAAAGAGTGCTTCTTGAAAATGGTCTGCTTAAAGAATTCCGCTTATTAACAGCTGAGCATGAACGTGTTCCCGATTTACTATTAAAACTCCAAAATGAAAGTGGCGGTCATTGTGAATTTACTAATAATGTTATTAAGTCTGTAGATAAATATGCTTTAAAATTAGATAAGATGCGCGCACATTTATGCTTATTTATGGCTATAACTTTAAGTAGATTAAGAAGTGTAGAGCACGACATAAAAATTATTAATATGGACATTGATGATATATCGGAAAGTTTATCTAAATTAACTTTAGAATAACGTATATTATTATTGTAAAAATAGATAGATAATAATAAAAAATCAATTAAATTTACACTGTTTTACATCATTAACTATACCTCAATCTCTTTCTTGCTCAGATTAACCCAGCCCACACGTGATTGGTTGGTAGACATTGTCTTGTGCATCTAATTCAATAAGACCACACTACTAAGCTGTTGAGCCGTAGCCATGAAAAATTTCTGCAAGATATATATATATATATATATATATATATATATGGATGATTCTCTGACAAATCGAGCGTGCCATTACTTGACATTCGCCAAAAATATTTAAAATCTTTTTTAGTCTATGAGTGCCCCTAGACATTCTTTATTAGTCTATGAGTGCCCCTGAATTTCTTCAGATGTTTTCCATCACTTTCATTTAAGTTACAGAGGCTCAAAGTTAGCATAGTAAGCAATTTTTGCATTTTTTGCCTATTTTCGTTAATTTGTAGCTCCCCAGGAAAACATTTTTAACGATAAATACATAGAACATTTTTTTTAGAAAATTTGCTCTAGTTTAAGGAAAAAATATTAGCAAAGTTATATATATGTATATATATGTTTGCTTCTACGTATAAACCTTTTAAGCCTTAAAATAAAGTTTTCAGCTTGATCGATCATCAATATTGAAGTCACAAACATTTGAGAAGATAGTTTAACTCATTATAAAAGAACTTGTGAAAGTCCCAGAATGTCAGAGACGTTGGTTTCTCTGTGAGAAATAAATGTAACAGCTCATTTATTAAAAAACACAAGTTTATTCAAAAGGACTTGTTTCACGCATCACAAAATGTAGGTAAAACAGTGAAATATTAGCATAATCCATCGAAATTTTGGTGTACTATATTATAAAAATGCTATAGAGTATCCCTATATAATCAGTTTTAACATTTGTAATAATGAAAATAAACTAAACAAGATTTTATACTTTGAAAAGCGCACCCGGGTATCATATACTCAATATATAATAGTTTCAAGGATATTTGAATTACATAAAAGTCAATAAACAATTAATTATAATGAATATATCCATGATCATGATTGATTTTTATTTAGTTTTATTTAAAAACAAATTTTAAAAAGCATTTTTTAAGAGAGAGCAAATTAAGCTCTAGCAGAAGGGACTATCTCTCCATCTCTCTCTAATAAATGCATAAATGTAGTAAATTTAAACTTTAGACCAAATTAAAAAAATTTTAGGAAAGATTGACGGTAAAATAAGTAGATGAGAATATTCTATGGGATCTAGCGAACAAAACAGAGTAGGTGAGAAAAACCCAAAAACATTCATTAGATGTGAAAATAATGTTGTAAAAGATAAACATGCAGCAACGGGAAAATGTTTGTGTCTTCCGGTAAGGAAATCTTTTTTATGAAATCGCCTAGAGAACTGCGACTTGACATCTGAGTTAAAGAACTTAACGACGAATACGCACATATGAATATGTTGTACATTATTTTGTTTATATTAAGAGTTTATAATGTTACAAGTGAAATAATGTAGCTCGAAGCCCGAGGCGAGCTAAGCGGGTTACGCGCATGCGCGAAGAGTCGAGAGCAGCTGGAACTGCAGCGAGCTACATTTTTTCGCTTGTAACCTTATAAACTTTCAATATAAATAAAATAATGTATAACATATTCATATGTGCGTATTCGTCAATAAGTTCTTTAACTCAGATGTCAAGTCTCAGCTCTCTAGGCGTTTTCATAAAAAAGATTTCCTTACCGGAAGACACAAACTTTTTCCCGTTGCTGCATGTTTATCTTTTACAACATTATTTTCACATCTAATGAATGTTTTTGGGTTTTTCTCACCTACTCTGTTTTGTTCGCTAGATCCCATAGAATATTCTCATCTACTTATTTTACCGTCAATCTTTCCTAAAATTTTTTTAATTTGGTCTAAAGTTTAAATTTACTACATTTATGCATTTATTAGAGAGAGATGGAGAGATAGTCCCTTCTGCTAGAGCTTCAATTGCTCTCTCTTAAAAAATGCTTTTTAAGCTTAATGCTTGTTAAATAAAACTAAATAAACATCAATCATGAGTATGGATGTATTGATTATAATTAATTGTTTATTCACTTTTATGTAAGTCAAATATCCTTGAAACTATTATATATTGAGTATATGACACCCTGGTGCGCTTTTCACAGTATAAAATCTTGTTTAGTTTATTTTCATTTTTAAAAATGTTAAAACTGATTATATAGGGATACTCTATAGCATATTTATAATAAAGTACAACAAAATTTCGATGGATTATGCTAATATTTCACTGTTTTACCTAAATTTTTTGATGCGTGAAGCAAGTCCTTTTGAATAAACTTGTGTTTTTTAATAAATAAGCTGTTATATTTATTTCTCACAGAGAAACCAAGGCCTCTGACATTCTGGGACTTTCACAAGTTCTTTTATAGTGAGTTAAACTATTGATGATCGATCAAGCTGAAAACTTGAATTTAAGGCTTAAAAGGTTTATACGTAGAAGCAAACATATATATATATATATATATATATATATATATATGACTTAGCTAATATTTTTCCCTTAAACTAGAGCAAAATTGCTAAAAAAATGTTTCCCTGAGGAGCTACAAATTAACGAAAATAGGCAAAAAATGCAAAAATTGTTTTCTATGCCAACTTTGAGCCTCTATAACTTAATTGAAATTGTTGGAAAAGATGTGAAAAAATTCAGGGGTACTCATAGACTAGTAAAGAATGTTTTAAAAATATTTTTGGCGAAAGTCAAAAAATGGCGCGCTCGATTTGTTAGAGTATCACTCATCTATATATATATATATATATCATCTACATCATGAACAAACTACGTCTATTGAGAATTGTGGTGCAAGTCTTGAGCATAGTGGTGTTATGCGAGCCAGCAGCGCGCTTCTTCTGCAATGATAAGTGGCGGCGATCTTTGAAACATTGCTCGATCGACACCCTTCTACAAAGACCCAAATATATAACAGATTTCTATAGTCTGCGCACTATTATGATTTTATTCAAGTGCAGTTTCTTCGAGAGCGAGGCAGATATTATTCTTGTTCTTGTCGAGTGTATCCAGCGTCGTGGAATGCAGTCGGCCTGGCAAGTTAGGGACATCATGCAGCAGTATTAACTGATTTTAGGTAATTCAAAACTTTTCAAATTCATATTAGATAAACGAGAGAAATATGTAAATGTTAACGTTTTACAGATCTCGATAATATGATGTTTGATCTCGAAGGAGATGCCATGATAGAGCTTGTTGAGCTGGATGATAATGATGATGATGACGAGGTGATGTTGGAAGAGAAGCCAGAGGCGGCATTAAATCTCAAAATGGCGCCTGCCGTGTCACACCAATCTTCGGAAGACGTGACCATTTGCAGTGTGAGTGAAATTTCATCCACTGCTTATTCGATTGCTGCTCTGAATTCAGGCGAATCAAAAGTGATCACGACTGCTGAAGTTATGAAGATTGATGCAGCGTTGATCATTAATCCAGAGCCATCTACGTCGTACATGGCAAGACCTATTAAGGAGAATCATGACGATGACGACGATACTGTTGATGCTAACATTAACATGGGGATCAGCGTTCCAAAAAAAGAAGAAGAATATGATGATGGTGTAGTCTCCGGTGCATCGTCATCCTCGCAATCTTCAACCTATTTTGCAAGTTCTAGTACTTTAAGTGGTGACCAGACATCCCGACATGATACGCATGATGGTGACGATAAGGACCAGACCACTGCATGTCAGCATTTCATGCGTTATTGACAATCATAGCAGTAGCAATAGTAAATGGCAGAGTACATACATAAAAAATAGACAATTACTTGCAAGAGGGTGGTGGTAGTGACGGTGGTGGTGGTGGTTTTGGTGAAGAACCAGTGTGGCGGTATGTCATAATTCATTCAGAGAATACAAAATACTATCGAATATTTTGTCTAAATGATCGCGAGGCGATCATCAGTATTCATCGGACGCCACCATTCAACATAGACGTCTCAGAGTGGCTAAGTTGCGATCTACAGAAGATCCACAGGTACGTGTCTAAGGATACTAGACCCACCGACTTTATCGGCATGTCTATAAACTCGGCGCAGTTTTGTCACGGCGTTGTGTGGATTTCGTATAGAAAAGTGTGAGAATTGCTTGGAAGCGATACACTCGAACTCTTGGAAAGCGTTTCGCAAAGTAATGACGGACTTGAGATTGACGAGGCACTGACAATCACTGTCAATACGGTGTTGGTATCTCAGGGACGCCGTCGCTTCGCGTTCACATCCAAATCTGTCTTCAAACGCTCCATTCTGAACATTCGAAATACGGATAATCTCTATCTGGCTAGATCACTCGTGAGCGCGCATATCCACGCCATTCGTGGTTATGCTCGCACGGGATATCTCCAGAAAATGTCGTATAAAGTCAGACAGGGCAATGGCAAATTTTAAAAAGAGAGGGCTTTAAAGTTTTGTAATAGCGCTAGAGTCATCGTACCTGAAACCGGCTGCAGTCTACCAGAGATAAAACTATTTCAGGAGTATTACGCCTGTTTAGATGTGTCTATAGTCGTGTTTTCATTTCAGGCATTTGCTCGTGATGATAAACCATTTTACGATGATAGCGAGTATGTCTCCAATGTCGGAAATACAGTCAGATATACTCTGTACATCATATCTTATAAGAACGCGCGAGACCATCAGCCCATTTTGAACTTGGTAGCAGCAGCCGGTAGTCGGGGTTATTGTTTGTCGTGTAATAGAAAAATCGTGAGTGATAGGAAGCATCGATATCCAAATCGATGTCGTAGTTGTCTGCAGAGTCCATCTTGTGTGCGTGACCCACGTTTAGAGTGTTCGCGATGTGGTTGAATGTTTTTCGACCAGATTTGTTATTTCAATCAACTGAAAGCCGATTTATTTGATAAGGGTCACACGGTATGCGAAAATTTGAAGATCTGCTCGAGATGTTGTAGAACTATTAGAATTAGGAATACGTCTGTATACGTGTGAGAATGTCTATTGTAAAATATGTAACCGGATACAACCAATCGGACACTTATGCTTTATACAGCCTCTTACTGCAACATATCAGAGCAGTACTGCAAGAGAGAAGCAGACGTTGAATGTATTTTATGATTTTGACACGCAGCAGTCGGACACTGTGGTGGGCGATGATAGAACACGCACACACGTTGTGAATCTGTGTGTTGTACAGCAGGTGTACAGTGCGTGTCTGCTCGAAGAAAATATTTCAGAGTCGTGCAATTTTTGCGGGAAACGGGAGTACGTGTTCGCGGATGAGCCGGTCAAGCAGTTGATTGATTTTGTTCTGGCGCGCAAAAAGATTTACGTTCTGTCATTTGTATAGCCCACAATACTCAGGGCTTTGATGCATAATTTATTTTGAAACATCTGATCGAGCGCAAAGACTTTCGCGAGACGCCAAGCCTACTTTTAAACGGGTTTAAATAATTATGATGCAATTTGCGCACGTGAAGTTTCTCGAATTTTGACAATTGCAGTTTATTTTTCACAGAATTTGAGAAGACGATAAATGAATTGAAAAATGCAGGTGGAAAAGTTGATGAACGAGAAAAGTTAAATTATATGCTGAGAACATTACCCGATTCACTAAGCTATTTTGGAGATTTAGTAGATACAATGCAAGAAAGTGATAGAAACTGTGAATTTTTAAAGAATAAAATAAACATGTGGGAAAGCCGAAATACAGAAAAGGATAGCGGAAAGAAAAAAACAAGTGTTTTTCAAGCTGAACAAAACAAAGATAAAAACTGTTTTGGATGTGGCAAATTTGGACATATTATGAATGAATGCCGAAACTCATGGACCAGAGGAAGAGGCAGCAGAGGCACAGCGCACTGGCGAGGAGGTGCGCATAATCAACATCAGCAGCAACAACAGACACAGCAGTTTCAAGGTCGCGGAAGCAGAGGTGTACAACGAGGTTACTATCGCGGAAGCAGAGGTGGACAACGAGGCTACTATGGTGGAGGCAGAGGAAATCAGAGACACGATGCGAGGTATAGTGAAAACGTCAGCGATCAAGTGACACCAGAGTCACTTTTAGCAGAGGTAAAGCGCGATGATGCATGTGACGCGAAAATTTATGCTTGCGATACAAATAAAATAGATTGGATATTAGATAGTGGCTGCTCAGACCACATAGTAAATGACGAATCTTATTTTCATGAATCAATCACTTTAGAGAAGCCAATAAGTGTAAAAGTTGGTGATGGTAGAATTTTGAAAGGTACAAAAATCGGTAAAATCATAACTTATTTTAGTGCAAATAGAGTGTCAACTAAGGTAGAAATATCCAATGTATTTTACGTTAAAGAAATGGATAAAAATCTGTTAAGTTTTGCGAAAGTAACGGATAAAAATAAAATTATTTCTGTTGAAAATACATCGAAAATATATAATAAACAAAACAATTTAATTGCGGTAGCTTACAAAGAACATGGATTGTATAAAATCAGTAGTTTTTATCGATAGTAAAGAGTGTTATATCGTAGAAAAAAATAAAAAAATTGAAACACAGAAAGAAAGATATCATAGACTGTTAGGTCATGTTAATTTTAAATATCTAGAAAATATGTGTAAAAATAAATTAGTGGATGGTATGCCAGAAAAATTAGAATCAGTAATTTTGAAATGCGGTACATGTATTCAAAATAAAATGCATAATTTGCCTTTTGCAAATAATCGAACAAGAGCAACTGATATTTTAGAACTTATACATACAGACTTGAATGAGCCACATAAAACTACGGGATTTGATGGTTCACAATATTTTCTAACACTTATTGATGATTATAGTAAATGCGCGTTAGTTTATACGATAAAGTCAAAGTCAGAAGTTTGTGAATGTTTTATTGACTATATTAATAAAGTTGAAAATATTACTGGAAAAAAGATAAAAAGATTGACATGCGACAACGGAAAAGAATATTTAAATCGAGATTTTTATAATGTTATAAGTGAAAAAGGAATTTTGTTAGAACCTTGTCCTCCATATATACACGAATTAAATGGAACAGCCGAAAGATATAATAGAACAATAATGAATACAGCAAGATGTTTGTTACATGAAGCTAATGTAAATCGTAAATATTGGCCAGAGGTAGTGCAAGCGGCAGTTTATTTAAAAAATAGAACAATTGCGAATACTATTGAGAATAAAACTCCTTTTGAAATTTTCTTTAAAAAGAAACCGGATATTAGTCATTTGCGATTATATGGTAGTAAAGTTTTTGTCAGAGTACCAGAAATTAAAAGAGATACGAAATGGGATAGAAAAGCTGATGTAGGAATTTTATTAGGATATGATCACGTTGGATATAGAATTTTAGTAAATAATAAAATAGTCAGAAGTAGACATGTCAGAAGTAGACTAAAAATAAGAAAATTTTAGATTTGAAATGGGTATTCACAAATAAATCTGATAATAGAAAAAAGCCAGACTTGTTGTAAGAGGTTTTCAACAAACTGAAGTACTTGAAGATCTATATTCACCAGTAGCTAGAATTCAAACTTTAAAATTACTACTGTCTTATTGTTGCAAAAATAAATTAATGATTAATCAAATGGATGTAGAAACAGCTTTCTTAAATGGTTATGTAAAATCAGAAGTATTTGTGAAACATCCTAAAGGCTTTGATGATGGAACAGATAAAGTTTGTAAACTAGAAAAAGCATTGTACGGTTTGAGAGAAAGTCCGAGAGCATGGTATGAATGTTTTGATGATTATTTAAAGAAAATGAAATTTCAAAGAAGCGAAAGCGATTATTGTCTATACGTTAAACAAGAAAAAGAAGACATCATTTATTTAATTTTGTTTGTAGATGATTTATTAATTTGTGGAAAAAATAAAAAAATAATTGATGAAGTTAAGCGAGAATTATCAAATAGATTTGCTATGAAAGATTTAGGGGAAGTAAATACTTATTTAGGGATAAATATTAAATATAATTGTGAAAAAGGTCAAATGACATTAGATCAGAGTGATTATATAGACTCATTAGCCATAAAATCTAATATTATAAATGCGAAACTGTATAATGCGCCAATGGAACAAAATTTGAGTTTAGGACCCGCACAGGCAGCATCAAATGATTTAAAATATAGAAATTTAATTGGAGCATTATTATACATTAGTACAGGAACAAGACTAGATGTAAGTTATAGCGTCAATTATTTAAGTAGATTTCAAAATAGTTATGATGAATCTCATTATAAATATGCATTAAGAATTTTAAAATATTTGTATTTAACAAAAGATCTTAAATTAACCTATAAAAGAAATGAAAATGCTGAAATAATGGATTGTTTTGTTGATGCTGACTGGGCTGGAGACAAAAATGATAGAAAATCAACGACTGGATATGTTATAAGAATTTTTGGAAATGTTGTATACTGGAAGTCAAGAAAACAAGGTAGTGTTACAAAATCATCAACAGCTGCAGAATATGTAGCTTTATCAGAATTAGTGAGCGAAGTCAAAGTAATACAAAATCTATTAAAAGATTTTAAAATTAATATCGAAAAACCAATTAATATTTATGAAGATAATTCCGGAGCAATTGCAATAGCAAAATTTGGAAATTTGACAAAAAATTCAAAGTATATAGAAATTCATTATCATTTTGTAAATGAAAGTTATGAACAAGGAATTATAAAAATTATAAAAGTCGATTCAGAAAATAATATTGCAGACATTTTAACAAAGGCCTTAGGTCGTAATAAATTTGAAAAATTTCGAAATATACTAAGAATTGTTTGAAATAGTTCTATCACATAAATTTAAGGAGGTGTGTTGAAATTATAAGTTTATGCTTTGCACAGCAGTGCAACGAACTTAGGAAAATGCGGACAATGCTGAATTGTCAAATCAGCATTTTATAACCGAGCGATTGACCGCTGAGAGGAGTCAGTTTGTAATGTGCTTTTGTATCGGGTAGTAGCAGTGCTAAGATGCACTGAGTAAGATATTATAAATAAATGTAATTAATAAATATTAAATCTCTTCTCCTATACTTAATTTTTCACCATATTTTATCACTTACAAGTATCAAACTCCCGGGGGCGTAGAATTGACTGTCTGCAAAGTCAAGGATATCCGATTGGATACATCGGCGATCGAAAAAATTAATTTTAATTGTATACAAAAACTAGCGAGTGGTGAGATACCGCCAGTATTTCACACATTCGACACCATAAGACGGGCAAAATTTCACGATCTGATAACAAGTTCGGAGGGTAAAATTTTTTAACCTATTTACTGTAAGCGACGCTTTGTAACTACCGATAAGAGCTATCCATATGGTTTTGTAAGAACGTGAAAAAATAAAAAAGTTGATGCGCGAATCGACCAGCGCAAATGCCGTCAATCTATTTGTCAAGGCCAGCCATCATTGCAAACTCAGCGTGTTCCTTATCTCGTAGAATTTCTTTCATTGAGGTCTGCGCGATATATTAGCGAGAGTAACAGTGGTAAAAGAAAACGCATCAATACCAGTATTTCTCTGGCAAATTCCTCGATAGCCTCTGTTGCGCGACCTACGAAAAAATTGCTCAAAGAATCTGCTCTCTCCAATAGAGTGAAATAGGAGCGTATGGACCTGGAAACATAATGCCCCAACTATCAACTAGCAGTGGTGGTGGTAGTGGTGGTGGTGGTAGTGGTAGTGGTGGTGGTGGTAGTGGTGGTGATGGTAGTGGTGGTGGTGGTAGTGGTGGTGGTGGTAGTGTATTAGATATGCTAATTAATTGAATACCGTTTGAAATGCATATGTCGGGATACCAGTTTCACGGACCGGGCAATCATCTCGAGGAGAGACTAGCACGTGGTGAGATCAGCATAAACCCCTCGACAGACTCTCTCTTGAGCACGACATTCCTATTCGCAGAATGATGGTGGTCATGGCAGTGGCGCACGTACTCGAGCCGATCGACGTCTTACAGAGCATGTGTTTTCGCTTGTGCTATCCGAGACGTCGAACAGAAAGGAGAAAAGTGTTGCTCTACTCATTGTTTTATGCATGGTCGGTAAAATCACATTGGATAAGGTTTATCGAAAAATCAAGAAAACCTTTAAACGTCCACGCAAGAGGCAGAGGAAGTCAGTCGGCGGTAGACGACAGCCCGGGCATGAAGTCTAAGCTCGAAGAATTATACTATGGCCTACCAGCTCCAACAGCATACACAGGCGGTGCTGGAATCGTGCAGGCTGTGAGGAAAAAATACCCCAGGAAGAAGGTGAGACAATGGCTCAAGAGTCAAGATACACACACGCTGGATAAGCCGGTGCGATATCACTTTCTTCGTCGCACTTATCGGGTATTCAGCCCCTAAGAGCTGTGGGAGACTGATTTGGCTGACTTTCGCGCTCTCAAGACAACGACGATTATGCCTACCTACTGGCCGTCATCGACGCTCTGTCGAAGTATGCGTGGGTAGAGCCGCTTCATAATAAAGCGGCCAACTATAACATAATATACTACATTATAATATAATATACTATAATATAATATACTATAATATACTATACTATAATATACTATAATATAATATACTATAATATAATATACTATAATATAATATATTATAATATAATATAATATAATATAAACAATAAGCTTTGTTGATCATCACTATTTCTTTTAGTACTAAATTTTTTTGATAGTTGGCGCTGTTGTCAGCATCCCCACTTCTATGAATATCCCTTCCCACAACCGGCAGTCAGTCGACTGGAGAAAATAGTTCTCACAATATCTTTTTTAGCATTATATATTATACTCTATAATCATTCACTTATTAATTCTATATATTGATAATTCATTTTATATTATTTATATAACCATTTATTTATACATTCTATATTGATAAATCATTTTATATTATTCATTTCTACAATTAGCTAATATATCTAATAATGTCTTCCATTAAATATATTGAAAAAACTGTACAAAGTTTATGGAAAACATATTTTAAACAAGATATTTCGAATGTTGAAGACTTTATTAGATGGAGGGATATAGCGAAGTTAGCATTAGACAATATCAAAAAGTCTATTCAAAGTAGTCCTGATTTAAATAGATCCGTTTTACAACGATATCAAACATGCATTTGTCATTTGATTTCACTAGAAATTAAATTCAATAGTCTTATAAAAGTTGGAGGTAATATACAAAAACCTCTACCATCAACTATTGAACAACAATCACGAGAGGTTAAAGGTGTCGAATGGCGTTCTATTCAATCTGCTTTTAAAACGCGAATTCAAACAGCTGTAATTGTTAATCGTATTCATGTAGACATGGAAACTTTTCTAACTGAAGCATATAAACTTTTGAAACTGCAAGTAAAATCACTTCTTTCAGTACATAATGCTTTAAAAATTGCGACCTAGCAATAATGATTGCTGCGTCGTGATCATTGTTGCACGGCCAGCTGACTCACTCTCGGCGAGTTGACAGCTCCTAGAGCGGAGCCAGCGCTCGGTGGCGCTCACAGGAGTTGCCTCTGACCGACCGCGTGCGGAGCGCAGGATGTGAGATCTCGAGTCACACCTGCGCAGCGCGTCAGCGCTCGGGAGGGGGCATGGCAGGAAGCGAGCCGGCGGCCGCGGTTACATGCATGCGGTGGTGTGTAGAAGGGAGAGCGCGAGTGTGAGCGTGAGCGAGAGAGAGAGTCGGCGCGCGCGGGAGAGAGACATTTGGCGAGAGTGGGAATCGAGTGCGTGCGAGAGAGAGAGAGAGAGAGAGAGAGAGAGAGAGAGAGAGAGAGCGCGCGTGCTTGAGAGAGAGAGAGAGAGAGAGAGAGCGCGTGCTTGAGAGAGAGAGAGAGAGAGAGAGAGAGAGCGCGTGCTTGAGAGAGAGAGAGAGAGATGAATATAGTGGCGCGAAGTTGACGGCGTTTGGAGCGCTCAGAGTTGACTTTAGGTTGACTCGCGGACGTCATAAAGACGTATAGAGGAATATAAGGACTAGGCATCTTTGGTGACTCGATATATGTAGCCCTATGGTTTACTCGAGGATAGAGGATTTTCAAATATCGCGCGGCTTACAGATTATCTATAGGTGGAGCCACTAGATAGATATCGACATGATTGATTGATTGATCGATATCCATAAAGGGGGCGCGAATTTGTATATTGAGGAAATACATAGAGGACGTTAATTGATTTTCTAACCAATGATAAAATTGGATTTGGAAAAGAGGACGCTGGGGAAAATCACGGATAGGGGAATAAATTAGTGGTGGTCTACTAATGGCCAATAGAGGATTTATTTCAGATAAAGGACCAATTGGAAAATTCGGTGATCAGATCGACGCTTCCGTGAAGAAGGAGGCCGGGTGGGAAAAACGCAGCATCCTTCCTCGGACGAAGCGTCGACCGCGTCACTCTGTCGGCGGACGCCTTGGTGGTAGTCCGCACTCTGATTCCGTCACTGGCAGTTGGTGAACAAAGTCGTTTCTCAGCAGTTATCGTTTTTCTTCGTTCCTTTCTTTTTGGAAGCCATCTTGGTGCTGTTGGAGATTTTGTTGAGGAAGCTCGGAAGAGGCGTTTTTCTTTGGAGGCATTGTTGTGGAGGAAAATTGGCAGAGGAGTTGTGTTTGATTCGTTTCATAGAGGAGATCGGTAATATTTTATATTACATACTTGTGGTAGATAATTGGTTATGGCGGAGATGATCATAATAGAGGATTGAGGCGATCGTGGCGTACAGGAAATTTCGCGTTTCCAGATCCTGGATGCTGATTTCCCTTTGATTAATTAGAATCATTCGTGGAGGAATTTTCGCGGTCCCATTTTATATAGCATTATCGAGCAGCTTTGGAACTAGTGATATAGCCGCGTGCCCATGATCTTATTTCGAGTCATTCCAAATTTGTTTGCACAAATAATCAACTGTAATAAGGAAAATAGAATATATCCGTAATTTATTATCCAATTTATATTTGTGTTTAACAATTTTCGACCTAATTGCCACCACACTTCCCGCTTTTCACCATTGCAGGAATTTCACGAGCCAGAGGAAAAGAAGAAAGCCGCGTATCTTAGAAATATTTTGTAAATAACTGGAATCCCCGTGCGGGCGGGAAATTCCACGTTACAAAATAAACACTGAAATGGGAGCTCAGTTTGCTACAAAAAAACAAAATGTAAAGGAGGAGGAAATTCAAACGAAATATTTCAATAGAAAATTGTCTGTATTTATACTACAACTAATCTCGATTCTTGGTTTGAATATCATATCAAAAAAGTAATTTTAACAAGTATTTAGATGAGTGTGTATACACTATCTAGTATGATTTTATCCCTCGGTTTGTTATAATTCTTTTGTTGTTATTATCGATCTCTCCGGGGCGATGGTTTTGAAAGGGTTTAAAAAATTAAAACTCCTTTCTTTTAAGAAACGACGTTTCGGCGATTATTGTCGCCCTCATCAGGAAACTGTCAAAAATTTTTTTTATTACAATAAACATACAGACTTTAAAATAAACAGAGTATTACATCGAAAGGGCGATATTTTTGAAACTTACATATTGGAGCACATTTGATTTGTGTACATCTCGATAATCCTTTCCCCCGGCTAGTTAACAGCGGGGGAAGAGAGAGACCGAGTGACACAGCTATTATTTATACACTTTGTCAGCTACTGTCTCGGAAGTGAGGAAGTAGCCGGCAATCGTCGCTTATATAGTGCGAAAAGTCTTTCGCGCGGTTTGTTTACATATGACGTCACGCATCGCCTCATCCTTTCGATGTATACAAATTTGATTTTAAATCTTAAGCTGGTATATTAAATGTGTGTACACGTTATTGAGTTTCTGGGTATCCTCTTTCTTATTGATACTGTTGGAGTGGTGGAAAATTAGTGAGGTTGTTTTTAATAATAAGTAACTTTATTACAATGTGTGATGTGTCGTCGGACACGACTGTCTCCTTCCGAGACTTACAAGCGAGAGAGAGAGAATGAGCGCGAGTACAATATATGCGAGCGCTCTTCTCTATAGTGTATATCTATATATGTGTGTTTACATACTCGTGTATTCGCGTTTTCGGAGTCGCGCTTGTCTCGATGTACAAAATCATATATATACAAGAGATGGCGCGACCAGTATTAATTCGTAGAACAACAAGCAAAGAGTATAATATTTATATAATATTCAACACGCCTCCTTAAATTTGTATTCTTTGCTTTTACATTCAGTCTTGTCGCTTTTGTAATTTTCAAATATATTTAATGCTTTTCTGTGTTTTGTGAACTTTTCTCTATTCAAACTTTTTGTTAATATATCAGCTAGATTTAACTCTGAATTTATTTTTATAATATCGATTATTCCATTTTCATAATATTCATTAATGTAGTAATATTGTACTTCGATGTGCTTTGAATTTTTTGTATAATTTCCAAACTTTGCAATCGCTATTGCACCTGAATTGTCTTCGTATATGTTTATTCTTTCATTGAATTTTTCTTTAAACATTTCACTTAGCAGATTTTTTACAAATATTACTTTGGTTACTGCATCTGACATAGCCGTATATTCTGCAAAGATTGAACATTTCGTTACATTTTTTTGTTTATTTGTTTTCCAATAAATCAGATTTCCATAATATCTTATAATATATCCAGTTGTGGATTTTCTATCTATATTGTCTCCGGCAAAATCTGAGTCTACCATGCAATCTAGTGTATCACATTTTAAATTATTAAAATACGTTAATTTTAGATCTTTGGTATTCACTAAATATTTTAATACTCTCATAGCATATTTGAAATGAGTTTCATTATAACAACTTTGGAATCTACTCAAGTAGTTTACACTATATGAGATATCTGGTCTCGTACCAGTACTTATATAAAGTAATTCTCCTATTAAGTTTCTATACTTTATTGACTCATTTTGTTCAGTTGCTTTTTCTAATTTTAGACTCGTCTCCATAGGAGTGTTATACAATTTTGCATTTTCTAGATTATACTTTGCAGCTAAAGATTCAATGTATTTTGTTTGGCTAGTGTCATTTTGCCTTCATTCTTATTATAATCAATGTTTATTCCTATGTATTGGTTGACTTTTCCTAAGTCTTTCATTTCAAAATTTTCCATTAATTTTGATTTTATTTCATTTATTTTATTTCTATTTTTACAACAGATTAATAAATCATCTACGAAAACTAGTATATATATTGAATCTCTGCTTGCATTATTTACATATAAACAATAATCATGTTTGCTTCTCACGAAATTTAATTTTTCCATGTACTTATGAAAACAATTATACCAAGCTCTTGGGCTTTCTCGTAAACCATATAATGCTTTTTGCAATTTACAGACTTTGTCATTTCCTACTTCATAACCTTCTGGTTGATTTACATAAACCTCTGATACTACTTCACCGTTCAGAAAAGCTGTTTCTACATCCATTTGATCAATAAACAAATCATTTTTACAACAATATGATAATAATATTTTAAGTGTTTGCATTTTTCCTACGGGTGAGTAAACGTTTTATATATGTTCTCGTTGTTGAAAGCCGCGAACTACCAATCTGACTTTATAGGTATTATCGGTTTTTCGTCTAAATACCCATTTGACATCAATGATTTTTTTGTTTAATGGCTTATCTACTAATTTCCAAGTTCTATTTTTCTTTAAACTTTCGATTTCTGAATTCATTGCAATTTTCCACTGTTTTGATTCGCTCGAATTTATCGCCTCCTCGAATTTATGAGGTACATTTGCATCGATGTTATTTATATAAATAAAATGCGCTATAGGATCACCGTATCTATTTACAGGACTTTTCTTTCTTTTTGACCTTCTCGGTTCTTTCAAATTAATTTCGTTTTCATTTTCACTATTTATATCATTTTCATTGATTTCTGTAATTAAATTATCTCTACTTTTCTCGAGAGAAGAAGTAGGGATAAATAAATTTTTGTTTGTGTTGCTGACAACACTATCATATTCTTCTGAATCGCTTTCAGAATTTGCCGATTCACAACTTTTATGCTTTTCATCTGATTCGTTAAGACAAATTATTTTTGTTTCTTCTTCGACAACCTGTACTTGTCTCGTGTTAATGACTTTGTTATTTACTAAAACTCTCTAACCATTTTCTGTATAACCTACTAATATTCCTACTGTTGCTTTGTCATCCCATTTACTTCATTTGCAACTACAATTAATTCTCTATTATTGTTATAAATTTTCGCGCTATCATTTCTAGCTACTATCGTATTACTTGCAGTTATTTTTGAAAAACTTAATATGTTCTGCTTTATGTCTTTTGCAAAATAAACATTTTTTAGATTTACATATTTTTTACTATAATAATTTTCAAAATAAATTTGTATATTTCCTACTTTTGTAGCTTTGAGCGTTTTACCGTCAGATAATTTGACATCTATCGGTTTTTTCAAAATAACAGAATTTTCAAAATAATTATCATCGCGTACAATGTGATCGGTACAACCGCTGTCTAATAACCAAAAGATTTTCTTTCGATTTTCGCTACCGTTACAAGCACTTTCTAAATTTACCTTATTTGTTTCTGGTGTATATACTTGCGTTGACCATGACTCGCTCGCGTAATCTTCGTGTTGCTCTTTCGTGCTGTGCGATGAATGTTGTCCTCTGCCTCGACCTCTGCCTCTGAAGCCTCTGTTGCTGCCTCTGTGACTACCTCTTCCTCGCTGATTTCGACTTGGTTGAGTGCTGCAGCTTTGACCTTGCTGTTGTCCAGTCCAACAGTCTTTTTGCGCGTGGCCATATTTTCCGCAATTATAGCAATTTCCCTTTATTTTCGTGTTGAAAGTGCTTACATTGCTTTTGCTATCACTTTTGTTATTGTCTATGTTATGTAAATTTTTTTCTTTTATTTTCGATTTAACATAATCGACCGTATGTTGTTCTTTGGATATCACATCAAGAAAATCACCAATATAACTGTAGATTGATGGTAGTGCTCGAAGTAAATAGTTTATCTTTTCTGCTTCTGTTATCTTGCCGCCAGCACTTTTAAAATCATTTACGGCTTTTTCGAAGTCTACGAAAAATTGTTCGATTTCGCTATAACTTTTAAGTTTGATTTCTTCTATTTTATTTCTTCGCAACATTTGTAAGGCTGTTGACTGTGTTATATACATTTTGTCAAACCTTTTTATCATCTCACACGCTGTTATGCATTCACTTACATATTCAAGCTGCTTGTCTGAGATAGCACTTGTTATAATTGCACGTGCTTTGAGATCTTTTTTCTTTCAATCAGCTTCTGTGTCTGAAGCAATTCTTTCTCTTTTTATTTGCTCTTGACATTCTTTATATTCAAGTAAGATCATTAATCTTGTTTTCCAACTGGTATAATTTATACCGTCAAAAATTGGTATAATTATATCTTCAACTTTTGCTTGAGACA
The DNA here is from genome assembly GCA_018906965.1 of Philotrypesis tridentata. Classification (NCBI taxonomy): domain Eukaryota; kingdom Metazoa; phylum Arthropoda; class Insecta; order Hymenoptera; family Pteromalidae; genus Philotrypesis; species Philotrypesis tridentata. The sequence goes on from JACCIB010000089.1 coordinate 160,958, forward strand.
TTTCGTATTCACTTATTTTTGTGTAAATTTCGTTTCTCAAAACACAAACTTCTTTGGTTATTTTTATAACTTTTTTCAAAATTGTCTTTCTAATTTTTTCACTTAGTGTTTCCTTATTTTCTTCGATCATTAATTATTTGTGCAAAATCATAAAATTTTCCATGTGCTCTATCACATCACTTAAACACGTTTTATGTGTGCCGACCGTAATCTCTTCGCATCACACTTTTTTCTTCAATTTTGTCACAGAAATGTTTTTATCAGTCTCTTCTAGACTACTTTTATTTGTTGTTTTCACTTATATTTCTTTTTGAACTCTTCTTAGTTCAATTATTTTTCACTGGAACACTTTTGTATTTTCCACGTGGCTTTCACACCTTACTAGCACATTTTAATATGTCTTACTGCACTTTTTTAAAAAAGTCACAGTACGGCATAAAAATTTTCAAACCACGCTCTGCTACCATGTTGGAGTGGTGGAAAATTAGTGAGGTTGTTTTTAATAATAAGTAACTTTATTACAATGTGTGATGTGTCGTCGGACACGACTGTCTCCTTCCGAGACTTACAACCGAGAGAGAGAGAGAATGAGCGCGAGTACAGTATATGCGAGCGCTCTTCTCCATAGTGTATATCTATATATGTGTGTTTACATACTCGCGTATTCGCGTTTTCGGAGTCGCGCTTGTCTCGATGTACAAAATCATATATATACAAGAGATGGCGCGACCAGTATTAATTCGTAGAACAACAAGCAAAGAGTATAATATTTATACAATATTCAACAGATACCATTATCTTGCAAATGTATATGCATCATTTCCGAGATCAATCTTTTATTTAAATTGTTTTCTTTGTCTTTTATTTTAAATCCTTCAAAATTAAAAGTATGATTGTACTTTTTACTATGCTCGGAAATGACACTGTCCTTAGATTTTCTATGTTCTTGAATACGTGTACACACATTTCTTTTTGTTGCATCCAATGTTATAAACAACATTTTTCTCTAGGTGTTTCTCTTTTTTATCCTTTCCGTTCACAATAATATTGCACATATTACTGTGTATTTTTGGAATGGTCGTAATGTTGTTTTTCTTAAATGAATGTCGCACCCGCTCATAGAAACCATGGATGTATGGTATGCTAATGTGATTGTTATATGTATTGTTTTTTTCACATTGCTCTGGTTTTTTAATCATTCTGATTGCAGATAGTCGTTTTTCGATGTATTTTTCAACGAAAACAGAGGGGTAATCATTATCGAATAATAGACATTTTACAATATCAATGTTTTTCTGATGAAAACATTTATCCGATAACTTCACCGCCCTGTCAACTAGATTATATACCATGACAATTTTTTGACTTACCGGATGTTGCGAATTAAAGTGCAAAGATCTGCCAGAGAAAGTTAGTTTCGTGTACCAATCAGTTTTTATTTTATGTGTTTCATTAATCAATAATACGTCCAAAAAACCTATGGATTTGTTCACTTCCATTTCATGTGTAAATTGGAGTCTGCTCTTATACGAATTAAATATTTTTAACGTCTCATCTACTTTTCCTTTTGGAATACAAGTAATGATATCGTCGACGTAACGGAAAAAGAACACAGGTTGATAAGTTAATTTTGAAATGCACTCCGTTTCGAGATCATCCATAACAATGTCAGCGAATAATCCCGAAATCGGGGAGCACATAGGTGTACCAAAAAGTTGTTTATAAAATTTACCATTGAATTGGAATTATGTATTATCTATAAGTAGACTACAAGCATCTAAAATCTCGTCAAGTGGAATTTCAAACTTTCTCGCTATTTGTATGTATCTATTTTCAATACTCTGCATGACTAGTGTTTTATCAATATTTGTATATAACGATTTTACGTCTAAGCTGACAATACAGTGGTCATTCGGAATGTTTACATTTTTAATTTTTTCTATAAAATCATAACTATTTTTTATGTATGAACGAGGTTTTTTAATACTATTTTGTAAGATTTTAAATAAACATTTTGATGAAAATTATGTAGATGAGCCTATTGTTGAAATAATAGGATCTTAGAGGGTGGTCTTTCTTGTAAATTTTTGGTAAACTCTACGCTTTTGGTAGACATGTATCAGTTTGTGTGAAAAACTGTTTTTTATATTTTTTACCAAAAAAACCATTTTCACTCCACATATTTGTTAGCTTCTTTACATTCGATTGCAATTTTGACAATGGATTTTTTTTAATTATACTGTATGTGTTAGTGTCAGCTAAAAGATTTTCCATCTTATCAATATAATCGTGTTTATACATCGACGTTACGTTGACGATATCATTACTTGTATTCCGAAAGGAAAAGTAGATGAGACTTTAAAAATATTTAATTCGTATAATAACAGACTCCAATTTACACATGAAATGGAAGTGAACAAATCCATAGTTTTTTTGGACGTATTATTGATTAATGAAACACATAAAATAAAAACTGATTGGTACACGAAACTAACTTTCTCTGGCAGATTTTTGCACTTTAATTCGCAACACCCGATAAGTCAAAAAATTGCCATGGTGTATAATCTAGTTGACAGGGCGGTGAAGTTATCGGATAAATCTTTTCATCAGAAAAATATTGATATTGTAAAATGTCTATTATTCGATAATGATTACCCCTCTGTTTTCGTTGAAAAATACATCAAAAAACGACTATCTGCAATCAGAATGATTAAAAAACCAGAGCAATGTGAAGAAAACAATACATATAACAATCACATTAGCATACCATACATCCATGGTTTCTATGAGCGGGTGCGACATTCATTTAAGAAAAACAACATTACGACCATTCCAAAAATACACAGTAATATGTGCAATATTATTGTGAAAGGAAAGGATAAAAAGGAGAAACACCTAGAGAACAATGTTGTTTATAAACTTGGATGTAACGATTGCACGGCTACATATGTGGGCCAAACAAAAAGAAATGTGTGTACACGTATTCAAGAACATAGAAAATCTAAGAACAGTGTCATTTCCGAGCATAGTAAAAAGTACAATCATACTTTTAATTTTGAAGGATTTAAAATAAAAGACAAAGAAAACAATTTAAATAAAAGATTGATCTCGGAAATGATGCATATACAATTGCAAGATAATGGTATCAATAAGAAAGAGGATACCCAGAAACTCAATAACGTGTAAACACATTTAATAAACCAGTTTAAGATTCAAAATCAAATTTGTATACATCGAAAGGATGAGGCGATGCGTGACGTCATATGTAAACAATACACTATATAAGCGACGACTGCCGGCTACTTCCTCACTTCCGAGACAGTAGCTGACAAAGTGTATAAATAATAGCTGTGTCACTCGGTCTCTCTCTTCCCCCGCTGTTAACTAGCCGGGGGAAAGGATTATCGAGATGTACACAAATCAAATGTGCTCCAATATGTAAGTTTCAAAAATATCGCCTTTTCTATGTAATACTCTGTTCATTTTAAAGTGTGTATGTTTATTGTAATAAAAAAAATTGTTGACGGTTTCCTGATGAGGGCGACAATGATCGCCGAAACGTCGTTTCTTAAACGAAAGGAGTTTTAATTTTTTAAACCCTTTCAAAACCATTGCCTCGGAGAGATCGATAATAACAACAAAAGAATTATAATTTTAACAAGCATGGAAGAATTTCAAGAACGAGACTCTGGTTGGACATTAAAAACGATTGTAGGCTAGTCCATTAAGGGGTTATGACAGTGTTAAAATTTTGAAAATACCCATTTTTTTTTATTCACTTTTTTCATAGTTAATAGTCTGTAGAATATGGTCCTGAAAGCCGTTTTTGGCTAAAAAAATTTTCCTCGAAGATATCAACAAAAAACTAACAAATCTGTTTCAAGTAAATTTTTGAAAAATCGTGATTTTTAAATATTTTAATTAGGCCAAACTTGTGGAAAGGATTGTTCTAACCCACTTTTTACAGAGTAATTTCATGAGAAATCTTACTGAAAATATGACTTCAAAACCGTTTTACAAACCGTTTTTTTCTCAAGAGTTATTAATTTATTTCCGTAAAATAAATAAAATCTGTAAAATGAATTTTTCTATGTGCGATTTTATGTTACTAAACTCAATGTGTTAAAGTAAATTTGAATTTGCCACTCGAATAGGTTGTGCCTCACAGCGTCTGGTCGAGAATGAAGATTTCTGTTTGATCGGTATAGTAGAATTTTCTGTAAAGCAGCAGAAAGCAGCCAAACAGCTGTTTTTCATCCAAGATACTAGATCAGTGCAGTTAGTCTGCTAGCTGCTGTAGCAATGCTTATAACCTTAGTGGTGTTGCAAAACTGCAAGAGCTTCTGCAGAGTACAAACATTATTCAGATAAGTATTGGAAACTAATTTGTAATAACAGTGTTCATAATGAGCTTTTTCTTTGTTGGTATATTTTTTGCTTTTAGGTATACGGGTGCAAGCCAGCAAAATGGGAGCTTATATTGACTGCCTGAAGTATTATTTTGCATACTTTTTAAGAACTTGAAGTGTATTTAATTATGGTAAGTATTGTATGTAACTGTAATTCATAAACATAACTTGATTATGAATAGCTAACGATCATTTTTATTTTATTTTCAGCTTCTAAATGCTATTATCACACAGCATGATAAGCGCGTACCATCAAATATACTTTATTGTATGTATATTTGAGTACCAAAAGTAAATCAATGTATGCCGGATATTTTCTGTAAGTATAGCTGAGTTCATTTGAATGATTTACATTATAAACTTTAAATGCCTTATACTCAAATTTAGTTTTTTCATGCTTTTTGTGTACTTGCCGCAGCTTTCTGAAGGAACCGTACTATCAATCATGATGAACCAAAGTGGGAAACCTTCTTTATGAGTATGGTCACAAACTGAGTGGAGCAGAATTGACAAAGGTAAGTTCAAAGTGAATGTTACGTATGTTTACATATGTAACATTCACTATAATTACTAATATTGGCAATATATGTTTAATTAATTATATTAATTTTGTGTTTTTCAGGAATCTGTTCCACTTAGTCTGAGACCAGACTCATAATGAAGATTTGGCACTTTGATTCAACAGGATTGATGGTACGGTTCCATCAGAAACATGCGGCAAGTAAATGAAAGTGATGAAAATCATGATTTTTGGTAAGCAAATACCTTTAATTGTTTTTAAATGTTACACTCACTTTATGCATATTATTTATGCATAAAAGTGATGTATAATACTTGCATTTGAAAGCAAAAATATAGTTTTTAGAGCACCTATATATCTATTAATTTTTTACAACACTAACAATTTTTCTTTTTTTTCAGGTTTTAACACTGTCATAACCCCTTAATATAAACAAGCACAATCCTATTAAATCATGTTCATACATTGAATTACCATCATACATAGCAAATAAAAAGCTTGTGTTAATGTTCAAAATCATGATAATCAGTGTTTTAAGTGGGTTGTTCTAGCAGCTCTTCATCCAATTAATCATAATTATAAAATACAAAATTATAAAAAATATAAAAATGATCTTAATTTTGATGGTATAAGCTTTTGAGTTGAAATTGAAAATATTCAGAAATTTGAGAAACAGAATATTTAAAAAAAAAACAGGTTTGAAACGTTTCCATGTCACGTAACGATATTAAAACGAGATAAGCACGTTAATCTTCTACTGATTCAAAATCATGATATTGATGAAGAAAATGATGATCAAAAGCTCAATAATCAAGATAACGTTAGTTTGAAATTTCATTATATATGGATAATAAATTTGTCTGCATTGATTAGAAGTCAAATAAAAAAAAATCAGAAAAAATAATATCTTTGTGATCGCTGCTTGCATTATTTTGTTGATAAGATTAGTCTTAAAATTCATGAGAAGGACTGTTCGAAAATAAATACACGTGCAATTGAAATACCTCAAAATAATATTCTGAGATTTAAAAATTTCAAACGAAAAGAACAGGTTCCATTCATTATATACGCCGACTTTGAATGCATATTTAAATCAGTAGAAGATGATCGAGTATTTCAAGAACATGAAGCATTAAGAATTGGAATGTATTTAATATGTAGTTTTGATAACGAAAGATCAATGTATATGTCGTAAAGAAAGAAAACAATCGAAGCTGAAACACCTACTCAATGAATTATAAAGCAATTTAAGAGGTTATGCCTGAGTTAAAATCTTAAAAAAAATCGATTTTTTTTTATTGACCTTTTTCATAGGAAATTATCTGTAGAGTACGATGGTGAAGTCCGTTTTGCCAAAAAAAAATTTGTTGGAAAGCTGCAGATTCAAAACTGAAGGCATGCGAATAGCTTATTTTGAAAAAACCGTAATTTCCACGTTTTTATTTGTCAGTGCTATGTATCTGAACATGATTATTTTTAGCGCTGTTATCGCTTCTCATATATGATATCTTTATGATATTTGTATGTAAAATACAATAAAAATATCTATTATGCATTAAAAATTCGTTAAAAGATATTAATAAAATGAGCAAAATTATGCAATATTAGAAATTTGCAAGGTTGCTCATTCTCATATTTGCGCTTTTTTGTTTACTTAAACTGAAAATTTATAAAAAAAATATTTTATTACATATTATCCTTTGTAAGAAACCAACTAGACACAAATATTTGCTAAGAAATAAAGTTATGAAAGTAATGAATTTTGAATTTGGCGCTTATCGACTGGGCCATGCGATATTCTTTCGGAAAGGTTATTCGTCTAGATACCTGTTTTATCATACAGTTCAGGATTCACGAGCAATAACACTTTCTTTGAATTTTGAAACCTTATACTTTTATTCTGCATTGCTCAATATTATTAAATAATTAATTTTATAATATTGATAGCATTTGTGGTTAAGAAATATAGTTCACAAGTAAAAAATTTGTGATCAAGATGAGTCCAGACTCAAGAAAGAGAGTTCCAGGATCATCAGATAGAAAAAGAAGATTTGGATGAAGAAAGAGAAGATCCCAGATTTTTAATCTGAAACGACAAAAAGAAGTTCCAGCATCAGCATCGACATCAACATCTTTACAACAACCAGAACGAGGAACAGCAATCACTTCAGCACCTACACCTGATACAGTTCCTTCGTCATCCAGGGCACGGAGTCCAAGATCTGCTGTGCAAGCTTCATCAGGTACTTTAGCATCATTTATACAGCCAGAAATTCCTGTGTCTAGGTCTAGACAAAAATTAAAATCTAATTATTTAGAACCTAGTGTTATTCAAAACAGGATATTTGATGTTTCTTTGCTTCTGCCTGGATTACAGCAATTTCTGGCTTGTAAAGCTTGTGATGGATGTGTTAAATTTGATGAAGTTGATGTACGAGGTCTTGGTAGCAAGTTAGCCATCACCTGTACTTCGTGTAATGCAGTTGCTTTCATTAACTCTAGCAGAAAAATTGGAAAACAGAGTAACGCATATGAAGTGAACAGACGTGCAGTTCTAGCCATGAGAATTCTTGGTCATGGACACACTGGTTTGAGCACTTTATGTGGAGAAATGGATTTCTCTACTCCAATTGTTCATAGTAATTTTGACAAAATTAATCAGGACTTGAAAGAAGCAAGCCAAAGTATAGCAAAGGAGTTGATGAAAGCAGTTATGCAGGAAGATTGCAGTGGGGAAAATCAAGAGCATGATCGGCAAACTGTATCAGGCGATGGTAGTTGGAGGAAACGAGGACATTCTTCCCTTCAAGGCGTTTCAACATTAATACGCCATGCCAACGGAAAGGTGATTGATTTTGCTCCAAAGCAATCATTTAGCCTAGCTTGCGAAAAACATCCAGAAGAGGATACAGCTCAGTACAAGGAATGGTATGAAGCTCACCAACAGAAATGTTCAGCTAATCACGAAGGAAGCTCTGGCAAGATGGAAGTGGATGGCATAGTAGAAATGTTCCAGAGATCCGAGTCCATCCATGATGTAAAGTACAGAAATTATGTTGGAGACGGAGATTCCAGAGTCTTGAAAGCACTTTCTGACGCCAAACCTTATGAAGATTTTACCATCACAAAAAAAAGTGTGCGTGGACACGTTCAGAAGAGGATGGGCTCGAGATTCAGAAATATGAAGAAAAGCTTAGCCGGAAAAAAACTATCTGATGGCTTGGGCATTGGTGGAAGAAACCGTCTAACTGCTCAAAGGATTGATCAGTTGACGAAGTACTATGGCAATGCTATCCGAGGCCATAGTAATTCTGTTGATGAAATGTCAAATGCTATTTGGGCAACATTTCATCACAAGAAATCAACAGATGAAAATCCTACTCACCACCTTCGTCCACAGGGATCAAGATCTTGGTGAAAGTGGCAGAAAGCCAAGGCAAACAACAACTTGAAGAACTTCCACCATCGAGATATCATTCCTACTGCCATCATGAATGCAATTGAACCAAAACAGTAATGAAAGTTTTAACCGATCTGTTTGGAAGCTCATCCCCAAGCATAGTTTCAGTTGTCTGACAGTCCTTGAAATTGGTGTCTATATTGCAGTCACTTGCTTCAATGAAGGCAAAGCAGGAATGCTTCAAGTTATGAACAAATTTAGCGTCAAACCAGGATCCTCTGCAGTGAACTGGGCAAAGATTCAGAGTAAAGAGCAGCTTCTCTTGTTAGACAGAAGAGGATTGGAGTCCACACTATAGGCACGTCGAGCCAGAAGGAAAAGAAGTCATCAGGATGACGACTCTTACAAAGCTGGAGCTTTCTAAACATTACACAAAAATACTCACACCATACACAACCTCACAAGTAAATATTAAATATAATTCATAACACAAACGCTGAAAACATTTTTACAATTTTTTTTCTTTTTTTTAATTTTTTGTTTCATTTTTTTTAATTTTAAAATCAAACAATTTTCAATTTGAAACAAAAAAACACATAACAGCATCAGCTTTGTAAGCAGTCTGTAGCTGGAATGGATATAGGTCAAAGAGAGAGAGAGAGGGAGAGAGAGAGAGAGAAAGCTAAACAGCTGATTAGTGTTGTCTGCTTCCTTTCCATCAGCTCATCTGGACTATTTTTTCTAACTTTCAACTGGACACTTAATGGTAGTGCTACTACTTCTATTCATCACATGTAAGTATCTAAACTTATTTTTTAACAATAAAAGCATTTCTATAACTTAATTATAAAAATGTTTCAAATGTAGAAAAATTACATTTTTTTATGATTTTTCATTTTATTTTATTTCAGATGACTGGACACGAATAAAGCTTTTGGACCATCCTCAAAATTTACAAAGATGACCAGGATACACTTATCATTCATTTACAAAAGGTCCAGGTGTGAAGAAAAATTGTAAGTATATTTTTTATCATTAAATGTTCAAGAAAACTTTAAATGCCTTTTTCTGAAGTTTTGAATTTTTATGATCTTAGGTCAGTTGCCGCAGGATTATTCAGGAACCATAAGACCAATCAAGCTGAAATTTTATCAGCGGTTTTCGCCTGATTTAAAATGTGTTATAGCTAGAAGGCTGAAATTTGGTATAAAAGCTTGTTTTAACATGCTAAAACAATACATGCAATTGAGTTTATCTAAGAACGTATAGTTTTGATTTTTATAGTTTGTGACGAGTATCGTCACGCCGCATGCTATTTATTAAATACCTATGTTTGTATATATTTGCATGTGAGGTTCTTTCAGATGTTCCCGCGCACCAGAGCTGTATGAGAGCTGATGGGTTTGTGAACGCGTCGCCTGGTGAGAGAGTGCGTGAGAGAGAAGCTTCTAGCGTAACGTTAGGTTAGACGTTAGATTCGATTCGAGCATCGAGCGCGCGAGCCGTGAAGCAAAGGAGCGGTCTTCTCGAAATTAATAACATTGTTGCTTGGCATTTATTGTATAAAGATTGCGATCACGCGTGTGAGTGCCACTGTTTTTTGTCGAGAGAGCGTACCGCATACGAGATAGCTGGACCGAAGCGAGACCGCAGTTTACGGCTGATTACTGTAGTAGCGTCCTTCGCATTACTGTAAGTATCAGCTTCTCTCTCTCACTCTCACCAGCGCGTTCAACAATATCAGCTTCCGATTGACCGCGAGATTGTGCGCTAACAAAGCACATTTGTACTTTTACTCTGTTACAATTTTTGGATAATATAAGCAGTAGCCTTTTACCTAACGTCACGTGTGTATTTCATTTGTGAGTTTATGGTTTTCCCTGTTCCCCTTTTTCTAAAACCCACGGAGAATTTAAGTAGAGTAAATCTACATTTAACGCGGACAAACCCCGTTACATTGGCGCCCATCAGTGGTTAGATTTAGCTAGAGCAGGGAATAATTTTGTAGGAAAAACTTAGTGCGAAATCGCGAGTGTTCGTTATAGGCGGATAAGCGTGCGGAGATATACATTGCGTGTATAGTGTAGCGAGCGAGCGCGAACGTTGCCGAGTGTTTACATCGCGCGGCTAGACTTGTCGTCCGCGAACGTAAACATTGCGCGCTTCCAGCTACCGAAAATTTTAGCATTGGCGGAAATATTATTTCGGGAAATAAATTTTATTTTCTCGTTGCGTGATTTATATGATAGATGTCTGTGATTAGTCAGTATACGTAATTACTGGATTAATAGTAGTATAGCGAATCGAATCTCAGATTGCGATTATACTAGGGGAATAATTTTTTTTTGAATATTATTGATTGAACAATTAAGAGTAAATAATTGTTTTTCCCTAGTGATATTAAATATTATTTTTATTATTTATATTATTTGATATAATTGCAGTCAAATCGACTGGCTAATTTTTCTGATTTATATATTGTGTGTGATAGCGTGATTTTGGCGTTGCTAACAGCTATATAGCATACGCGCTCAGCTGATTGTATGTGTGCGTGTATCAGTGTATCACCGAGATAGGTTTAGATACAGGTATACTTTGCGGAGTGTATTGCAACGGCGAAGCGTGGACTAACCGGCAGGGTAAATTACTGTTTAAATTTGAAATTTGAAATTGAACTTTATTTCTCGGTGTAGGTTTATTGAATTTAAATTGAGATTATTGACGAAATATTTTATTTTATTTTGTTTGTTCGTGATACGATTTAAGCGAAATTTTTTTCAATTTAAATTTTAAAGGAAGTAAACTCTTAATTCGAGTACAGCTCGGTAATAAAATTTTGGTTTTTGTTGTAAATTTTATTTTGGAATTTTCTTTCGAATCGGAAAATTTTCTTTTGAATTTTTTTTTCCTTGTCTGGTCGTAGTTGTGTTGATAAATTACATAAGTGTAATTTGGAATTACACAGATTGTCGAACGAAGGAGGCTGTGACTGAATTAAGAGCGACACGCGAAATAGGTTATTGTTCAATTATTTAAATTTTGGTCATTATTAGTTTATTTCTTTCGTAATTTGTCTCTTGTATATTTTTTTGATTTCGACGAAAAAAATTCGTTTAAGTTAGCGAGGTCGCATTCAAAATTTACAATGGCGATGCGAGTAAATATTTTTGCGGAAGCAGATCAAGAAATTGAGAGATGAGCAATATCATTGTCAGAAGATAGACTAAATGATTTATTGCGTAGATTTGAATTGATAACGGATAAAAGTAGGTACAGTAATATTGGTCGGTTAATTAGGCGTTTGCGCGGTGATTACACTGCGTATGATTTTGTTGTGACGAATGAGCCTAGCGATATCGCGATGTCGAGAAGAGACGCAACTTTTCAGAAGATTATTTTGAGAGAAGAAAATTTATCAAATGAGACGAAGTCAACGACATGGGTACGATTGAGGTTACCGACGACGTTAGAATCAGAAGCATCAGTTTTAAATGATTATGAAGAACAAGATGAAGAGACGTTAGATGACATTTTCCAGATACTCAGGAATAATGATCTAGAGTCGACCAGAGTTTCTAGTGAAGAAGAAGTTGACGTTTCGGGAGTACATCCTATGGTTACAGTAGCGGATGTGTATACGGAAGCTGAAGAAATGGTAGAGCTTCAACAGCGAAACGCTTGCACTAATATTGGTGTCGATAAAGATCAAGTTGACTTAGCAGATAAAAAAGCAGATCAAGATAATCAGGATGAAGTGAAAGCAAAATTACGACAAGAATTAGCTGAACAGCGCGAGTTGGCCAAAACCTCAGAGGCCAGATGGAATGCGCATGCTGCTGGAATGGAAAGATCCATGGTTGAGCTGAGCGGCTATTACTGCAAATTAAAAGAAGACTTTGAGAAGTTCCAAGTTCAATTCAGAGATACGTTTGTGGTGCATAGAGAACCTGATGCTCATAGCACGAAGTTGAACCCGAATGCGACAAGATTTGTGTCCGGTCATACAGTTCAGGAGGCTGGAACGAATGAATTACCATTAAGTACAGAACCCCAAGGTGTGTCTCGGGGGGGAGGATCAGCTGCTTCGACGAGTAAGGCAGTACATGAATATTCGTCGATGTCGAGACCAACGTATCGTGACGTTGGAAAAATTGCTCGTGAGTGGAAAATCCAGTTTGACGGTGGTAAAGATAGTTGCATTGAAGAATTTATTCAAAGAATGAATGAATGTAGGGCGTCATCGCATTTAGATGATACGGATTCATTGAATGCGTTACTCCATGTTATGACGGACGGAGCGTTAATCTGGTGTCGACAAATGCGTCAAACTTGGAAGACTTGGAAAGATTTTTGCAGTGATGCTAGGCAAAGCTACGGTATGGACCAAGACATTCAGATGAAGTTATTAGCGGAAGCGCAGGCGCGCACACAAAGAAAAAATGAACCAGTACGTGATCACATCATGGCGATGCTAGCGATCATGAGTAGGCTTGATGATCCGCCGGAGGTTGCGGTACAGCTGAAAATGATATATGATAATATGCTGGCAGAAGTTAGAATGCAAGTGCCTCAAAGGAAAGTGAAGAATATAGGAGACCTTATAATGTTGGCCAGGAACGCTGAAAAGCTGATTCATGATAGAAATCACTATAAGCCTCCTCCATCACCTAACAGATGTTTATTGCCGAAACTGGCTTATAAAGAAAAACCTGTTCAGGAGACTTCGGAGAAGACTAAAGGCGCAGTACCTGTTGCGACGATCGCGGATCCTGGCGATATAGGTGAAACTATAAGGGTGGCAGTGCGAAATGCTATTGCTGAGTTGGGGTTACCCTCAGCTTCTACTTCACAAGGGCACCGAGGTAAGAAGTCTATCTCTAAAGGAGCGAAGTCGCAAGCGAAGACAGCGACTACAGTATCTGACAGTCAATCAGGAAAGATAAGTGCTGTTTCTGAAGAGAAGAAAGATGCTCCTAGGAGGTCAAGAAGTGATCATAATAAAAACCAGGACTCTTGGGGTCCGTGTAAACCTTTTGTTAGATGTTATGTGTGCGGATGGCCGCGACATACAACTAAAACTTGTCCGGAGTGCTCGCAGAAGAAGAACTCTGAGGATAAGACGACTGAGAAGAACTCAGAAGACTCGGGAAACGAGAAAGGGAGCAAGTAGTTCAGGCCCATACTTCTCGTATTATTGTGGCGGCCTCCCAAGAAGCAAGTCAGGCTACTGAAGAAGCAGTGATGCCTGTTACAGTATTTGATCCATCCAATGTGGACTGCAGTCGCTGGTGGATGCCAGTGGTCATTGGTGATTTTCATTTACGAGCACTGTGTGACTCGGGAGCTGCGCGCACCGCTTTAGGTCCGATTGGATTACAGATAGCTTCAGCGCTGAAAAAAGCTATTGTTCCGTATACCGGACCAGGTGCGAAACTCGCTGATGGACAGCTCGTGCCGAGTTACGGTTATGTTCAATTGCCGTTCACAGTGTTAGATCAATCGCGAATCTTAAATGTTATGATTTTAAGTGCACTCGATTCCGAATGTATACTCGGAACAGATTTTATGCGAGCATTTAACGCGATTCTTTTACCTAGAGAGAATAGATTACAAATAGAAGGTGTCACCGAATCAGTTCCTCTAGAGATTTCTGCTCTCTCAGAAGGAGTAGCAAGCGCTCTCGCAGCCATCGGTTTGGCCGATGTAACCTCAGAACAGCGAAAACGCCTACAAGAGCTGTTAGACAGTTGGCTTCCAGCTGGGGAAGTACCGTTGGGGTGTACACATCTGATCCAGCACAGTATTGATGTGGGGTCTGCGAGACCAATTAAACAACGTTATTATCCAGTGTCAAAGAAGATTGAGGAAGAGATGCATGCTCAAGTGCTAAAGATGTTGGACGCGGGAATCATACGCCGTTCTAACAGCAGCTGGTCAAGCCCCGTAGTCATGGTCCGCAAATCGGATGGTACCTACCGATTCTGCGTTGACTATCGGAAGCTTAATGCTGTTACAACCGCGAGCGCGTATCCGTTGCCATACATGGATACTATTTTGAGTAAGCTTCAGAAGGCGAGATATATTTCTACCATTGATCTCAGTGCAGCATACCACCAGATACCAATGAAGGAAGAAGATATTCCTTTAACGGCATTCACAGTATCTGGGTTGGGTTTGTTTGAATTCACCCGTCTACCTTATGGGGTAGTAGGCGGGCCTGCAACTTTTCAAACGCTGAGTGACCGGCTCATTGGACCTGAATTAGAGCCGTACGCCTTTTCCTACTTGGATGACATTATCATCACAACCGAGACTTTCGATGAGCATCTGCATTGGTTAGATGTAGTTCTGAAGCGAATCGCGGAAGCTGGGTTGACGACTAACCGAGGTAAGAGCAAGTTTTGCTGTGACGAAGTTAAATATTTAGGCGTCATTGTGAATCGTGAGGGATTTCGTCCAGATCTTCGGAAAGTTGCACCGATTCTGGAGTATCCGGTTCCGAATACTCTGACCAAACTGAAGAGATTCATGGGAATGGTTTCCTGGTAACGGAAGTTTTTGGATCGGTTGAGCGATGTCGCGGAGCCGTTGAATCTAGTGCTACGTGGCAAAGCAAAATTCACTTGGAGTGTAGAGCAACAGGACGCGTTTGAGCAAGTGAAAACAATACTTGCGACAGCGCCTGTGTTACACCGACCATCGTTTGATCATCAATTTATTATCAAAACTGATGCGAGCGACAGCGGCATTGGTGCGGTACTCATGCAAGAAATAGATGAAAAAGATTACGTCTTGTCTTATGCGAGTCGCACTCTAACCTCTGCGGAGCGTAATTATTCAGTTACCGAGAGGGAATGTCTTGCCGTTCTCTGGGCAATTAAGAAATTTCGTGCATATGTGGAGGGTTATCATTTTAAAGTAGTTACAGATCACTCAAGTTTAAAATGGTTTTGTAATCTACGTAACCCTAATGGTCGATTAGCTCGATGGGCATTGGAGTTGCAGTCATATGACTATGAGATTGAATATCGACCTGGCAAAGAAAATTTTGTCCCAGATGCGTTATGGCGGATGTTTGAAGAAGACGATTTAGATGAACAACGAATTGCATCTTTAAAAGACATTCAACAAACCATTAAAGATCAGTGGTATGTACAGATGTATCAGCAAACTTTAGAAAAGCCTCACGAGTTTCCAGATTGGAAGATTGTTGCTGGTAAGTTGTATCATTACAAGCCTGAACCAATTCTAGAAGACGTCTTAGAAGATATGGATGCTTGGAAGCTGGTCGTGTCCAGAGACAAAATATTGCAAATACTTCGTGAATCGCATTGCGAGCCCACGTCCGGACATTTGGGTCGTCGCAAGACGTATGAGCGAGTCGCAAGATATTTTTACTGGAAGCGAATGTATAAAGATGTTCAGAAATTTGTGAAGTCATGCACTGTGTGCCAACAGTGTAAAGTGGAACAGCTGTTACCTGCTGGAACCATGAAAGAGAAGAAACTCGTTGGTCCATGGGAAGTTGTAGCTGGGGATATGATGGGTCCATTTCCTAGATCTAAGAATGGATATACCTATTTGCTGATCCTGTTAGATGTTTTTACTCGGTGGATTGAAGTGATACCTTTGCGTAAAGCTGATGGTATTAGTATTAAAAATGCTTTGAAGGAGCGTGTGTTTTTAAGATTTGGTACTCCTGAAGTATTTCTGTCGGATAATGGTACGGAATTCCGTAATAAGGTTATGAAGAAATTTCTGGCAGAAAGCAGGTTGAGCATCAGATGATATCGCCATATCACGCACAGGCGAATCCAGTTGAGCGTGTAAATCGAACGTTCAAAACGATGATCACTGCTTCTATTGAGGAGGAACATAAGCTCTGGGATAAGTATTTGCCCGAGTTAACCTTTGCATATAATACTTCTGTGCAAGAGTCTACAGGAGTTAGTCCAGCTTTCCTAAACATGGGAAGAAACCCTGCGCCACCGCTTAGTACTAGGCGGAAAGAAGAAAAAGCTGCTAGAGAGGAAGCTCAGAAGATTGCAGTGAAGAACTGGGAGGAGCGAATGTGTAGATTATTTGATTTGCAGTTGGATGTTGAGAAGAATATCGAACAAGCATCGCAAAAGCAGGCACGATATTACAACGCGAAACGCAGACAAGTCATATTTAATATCGGTGACTTGGTTTGGAAGCGTAATCGCATTCTATCGTCTGCAATTCAAGGCATTAATGCTAAACTTGCACCGAAATTTGCTGGTCCGTTCAAGATTACCGCTAGAATTGGACGAGATGTTTATTCAATGATTAATGAGCAAGGAGAATGCTTTGGGAAGATACATGTTGTCGACATCAAACCGTATGTTCAAGGAGAAGATCCTGCGTTTGCTGAAGATCAAGGTGAAGATGAAAACTTTATTGATGCTTCTGATGAAGAAGACGATGATCCTGTAGAAGAAGACGTTCCAAATACCAAGGAAGCGATCGTCAGCGAAGAGAATGAATGTGAGGGGCGAAATATTGCGCTGAGTGAAAACGTGGATGTTCCACGTAAGCGTGGTAGGCCGCGTAAAACCCGAATCGTCGTTTCTCGCGATACGAGGGCTCCTGGGAGGGAGGAAGCGACTCTCGCAGAGTCTGACGCGTCTGAAACTGAAAATAGAGGTTCACCGGTACTTCATGCGAAACGCGATCGACCGAAAGGTTCTGGTAAACAGCGAGAACCGCAAGTTGAGTTGTCTCCAAGACGTACGCGATCAAATAGGGCGAATGTTTAGGGTAGAATAGGGTAATAGGTTGGAGAATCCCAGGAATCTGGTTGACAACAATCATCTTCTATCCAGGATCATGAGTGATAACGAGAAGAAGCTCGTGACTTTTCAACGTAGGCCGAGTTGTTTTGCGAACGTTGAGTTTTGCAGTTAAAAAATATATTTTGTGAAAGGAAGCTGATAGTGTTTATCAAAAGTTTGATTTGTTTTTTTTTCTTGCAATGAAGTTTGGTTTTTTTGCATGTGTTTGAGTTGAAACGCTTTGTTTTGAAAATTTGATTTTCTTTTGTTTTTATTTTGCAAAGAAATGCTTTATTATTTTATTATTTTATCATCTCGGTCGTTTTTGCATGCTGGTGAGAGCATTGGAGAGCTGGTACGCTGTAAAAGCTACCCAGCGTCTGGAAGGGGGGCATGTGACGAGTATCGTCACGCCGCATGCTATTTATTAAATACCTATGTTTGTATATATTTGCATGTGAGGTTCTTTCAGATGTTCCCGCGCACCAGAGCTGTATGAGAGCTGATGGGTTTGTGAACGCGTCGCCTGGTGAGAGAGTGCGTGAGAGAGAAGCTTCTAGCGTAACGTTAGGTTAGACGTTAGATTCGATTCGAGCATCGAGCGCGCGAGCCGTGAAGCAAAGGAGCGGTCTTCTCGAAATTAATAACATTGTTGCTTGGCATTTATTGTATAAAGATTGCGATCACGCGTGTGAGTGCCACTGTTTTTCGTCGAGAGAGCGTACCGCATACGAGATAGCTGGACCGAAGCGAGACCGCAGTTTACGGCTGATTATTGTAGTAGCGTCCTTCGCATTACTGTAAGTATCAGCTTCTCTCTCTCACTCTCACTAGCGCATTCAACAATATCAGCTTCCGATTGACCGCGAGATTGTGCGCTAACAAAGCACATTTGTACTTTTACTCTGTTACAATTTTTGGATAATATAAGCAGTAGCGTTTTACCTAACGTCACGTGTGTATTTCATTTGTGAGTTTATGGTTTTCCCTGTTCCCCTTTTTCTAAAACCCACGGAGAATTTAAGTAGAGTAAATCTACATTTAACGCGGACAAACCCCGTTACAAGTTATGCACCTGACAATTTAGATCCTAAAGCCATGAAATCGATGGAGTAAGTATATCTATATGAAAATTATCTATATATGAAAAGTAATTACATCTGTATTAAAACAAATTTGAATACCAAATTTCAGCTCTCTAACTATGATAGATAATAAATGAGTGCGAGGAATATAAGTGAAATAAGTAACTATCCACTAGTTATGATAGCATTTTCAATATTATCGTCTGTGCCTCATTTAAAATCTATTATAGCTAGAAGCCTGAAATTTGGTATACAAATTGATTTTAACATTTTAAAAAAACACGTGCAATTAACTGTATCTAAAAACTGATAATTTTGATTTTCATATTGATACTTAGAATTATACATTTCAGTATAGGCAGTTAATCTAAAACTACCAATGCAATCTCTTTTTCATTTTTTATGCAGGCATTTGTCTAACGAATAAACATTTTAAAGTTATGAGGCATTTAAAATTAATTAATCCCTATGATTAATTGAACCAAACACGTTACCTTAAGAATGAACAAATCTTGTGGCGTAGGTAGCATAATCTTTGAATCAAAATAAGAACACGCTCACTCTGAACCAGTTATTATTCTAAACTTAATAATAAATTTTCCTTTGGTAAAAATACTTTTCACTTCACGAGCTTGTCACAGGAATTCCAATCGTATATAACCTGACAGTTGCGTAACCTCCCAATAGAAATAGGAAAACATCGACTGCAAATTCTGTAAAAACTTTCTTCGATACTTAAACGATGGAAATAAAACACTTTCACTAGCTTGTTACATTGAAAAATTGAAACTTTCCTGCATGAAATCATTAAAACTTTACACTTCACTGGCTTGTCATCACAAGAAAATTCTTTCCTTGTATCCTGATAGTCGTATATGCCTTTCAATCTAATAAAACCTGAAAAATAAAAGAGAACATTTTAACCAAGAATCACTTCACAAATCCTTTATTTGTATTGTATATTTATATAAATCAAAATAAAACTGAATACTTATCTAATTATAAACTATTAGTTTATGATTACTTTTCGATTGTGTACAAAAGAATTTAACACTGATTTATAATTATTAACAAACGCGCCCCTTGATAAAATTTCTTGCTTATCTATTATCTATACTTTAGCACTGTGTTATATTGTAATCGTCGTTTGCACCACATATCTATATAAAAGTATATATCTATAGCGCTGATATCACACACGTTGACGTATGGCGGAAAACATTTTCTCAGGGAGAAGAATTTTTTTGACGAGAATTCATGAGCCAGAACTTTCACTTCAGAATAACATTTAATAGAAGCCATTTCACAAAATATGACCCTGATTTGATTTTGATACATTTGTTGCAAGCTTTCGTTTGAGTGCTTACATGTCAGTGATAAAGCTGTCAATGCGGAGAAAATCATACGTCTAGTTTCCAACAAGGCCTATGAGAAGTATATAGGGTATAGTCTGGCTAGCGCCCGACGGCGGCGTACGTACTAAAGTACCTTATACTTGTCATCGTGGCGCTACCACGCCCCTTGATGTGTAACAGTTAAAATATATAAACGTATTAGCTCTATCTAAAGTAATACTATAATTTTATATTTCTCATTCATTCAGTTTTTTAGATTTTAACTTTTTAACTTTACTGCTTAAAATAACTACAATTGGAATTTTCTTACTTTTGATTTTTTTACAATATATATATATATTGTAGTATTAAATTTCTTCTCCGATTCTCACGCAAATAATTCTTCTTGCTGTTAATTAGTTTAAAATTATTTTTACAATTATGTACGTTTTCTGATTTTACAATTCTTGAATTACATATTTCTAGATATTCGTCTAAATTTAATAATGTTCTTTTGTACACATTCACCAATTAATGAATTTGAATATTTATTGTTTTCAACGTCTATCAACTTTTTATATTTATTAATTTTAAAAATTGCAGAATAATTAATTTGTATATTACTTCTAATTACAATATTTGAAATATTACTATATTTATTATTGGTTAAAAGTTCATGAGTTACTTCAGATTCATTTAAATTGTTATAACATTCAACGTGATGTAGATATACTTTATTTATATGTACAATAAATGAATTTAGATCATATTCAAAACTAAGCTTTGCTCGATAAATACCTCTCTTTTTGTACGAAACTTCATCAACTGTTTCATATTCTATTAAATCATTTGCATTGTTTACTATTGCATAATTTATTGTTATTTGAGAAAAACTTACATCTTCGATAACATTTATTTCTGCGTTACTAGTAGAAACATTACTTTGTAATTTATGTATTTGCTCCAATTTATTTATTTATTTCCTTTAGATTCTGTTTCTTCACACTTTAAACATTCTGTATTATCGTCTAATATTAAAAAGGCGTTATTTTTATTATTTATATCTTTAATCCAATTTTTTCTGATTTCTTCTGTTCTTGTTTTATCTTCTAAGTCATAATCTAATGTATATTTACGATGAAGTTTACGTAAAAGTTCAAATTTACAAAACTTAGCCTTATGCCAACTTTCTTGACAGTATTGGCAATACAAACTAAGAACTTGACATTCACTTGTTGAATGGTCAGAACAACAACAAATTCTACAAAGAATCTTAATTTTTTCTAATATATTTGTGCAATTATATGACACATGATTAGTTTTATTGCAGTACATATATGCCGTCTCGGGACAAAATAACGCTTCATGCCCATAACATTTACATAATTGACAAACCTTCATTTCTTCTATTTATAATTTTTTTTAAATTCAATCCATTTGTGAGCGAATACTTTCTCTGTGATACAGTGATCTACTTACATCAATAGAATATGTTTCAAACCCAGTTCCTTTGTTTTGCTGATACACTGCTTTCCGTAGGTTACTCACCGCTACTGTGAAATTTGATTTGATTCACATACACTCTTAATATCTTGCTTTTTTCCCTTGATTTATGCCCTGATTTCCTTCTTGAATACAACTTATTTTTTTCTTCAGTTTAATTCTTTTATAGTGGATCCGCTGTTTATTTATTTTTTGTTGATCTTCTCCTTTCATTGATAGTTTTCCTACCTTTGCTTCAAAAGGCTAATTATTGATATGTTTATTAATAACTTCGCACTTTGATATAATCTTTTAAAGACTTGTAAATATTTGTTTAGTTTTAATCATCTACGCACATTTACTTACAGCGAGGTACGGAGTTCGGACTTAAGGGGTTATGACAGTGTTAAAACTTTGAAAATATCCATTTTTTTTTATTCACTTTTTTCACAGTTAGTAGTCCGTAGAATATGGACCTTAAAGCCATTTTTTGCTAAAAAAATTTGCCTCGAAGATATCGACAAAAAACTGATAAATCTGTTTTAAAGTAAATTTTTTAAAAATCGTGATTTTTAAATATTTTAATTAAGCGAAACTTGTGGAAAGGATTGTTCTACCACACTTTTTACAGAGTAATTTCATGAGAAATCTTACTGAAAATACGACTTAAAAACCGTTTTACAAACCGTTTTTTTCTCAAGAGTTATGACTTTATTTCCGTAAAATAAATAAAATCTGTAAAATGAATTTTTCTATGTGCGATTTTATGTTACTAAACTCAATGTGTTAAAGTAAATTTGAATTTGCCACTCGAATAGGTTGTGCCTCACAGCGTCTGGTCGAGAATGAAGATTTCTGTTTGATCGGTATAGTAGAATTTTCTGTAAAGCAGCAGAAAGCAGCCAAACAGCTGTTTTTCATCCAAGATACTAGATCAGTGCAGTTAGTCTGCTAGCTGCTGTAGCAATGCTTATAACCTTAGTGGTGTTGCAAAACTGCAAGAGCTTCTGCAGAGTACAAACATTATTCAGATAAGTATTGGAAACTAATTTGTAATAACAGTGTTCATAATGAGCTTTTTCTTTGTTGGTATATTTTTTGCTTTTAGGTATACGGGTGCAAGCCAGCAAAATGGGAGCTTATATTGACTGCCTGAAGTATTATTTTGCATACTTTTTAAGAACTTGAAGTGTATTTAATTATGGTAAGTATTGTATGTAACTGTAATTTATAAACATTACTTGATTATGAATAGCTAACGATCATTTTTATTTTATTTTCAGCTTCTAAATGGTATTATCATACAGCATGATAGGCGCGTACCACCAAATATACTTAATTGTATGTATATTTAAGTATCAAAAGCAAATCTAGGTATGCCAGATAGTTTCTGTAAGTATAGCTGAGTTCATTTGTATGATTTACATAATAAACTTTAAATGCCTTTTACTCAAATTTAGTTTTTTTATGCTTTTTGTGTACTTGCCGCAGCTTTCTGAAGGAACCGTACCATCAATCCTGATGAACCAAAGTGGAAAACCTTCCTTATGAGTATGGTCACAAACTAAGCGGAGCAGAATTGGCAAACATAAGTTCAAAGTGAATGTTACGTATGTTTACATATGTAACATTCACTATAATTACTAATATTGTAAATATATGTTTAATCAATTACATTAATTTTGTGTTTTTCAGGAATCTGTTCCGCTAAGTCTGTGACCAGACTCATAAGGAAGATTTGGCACTTTGATTCATCAGGATTGATGGTACGGTTCCATCAGAAAAATGCGGCAAGCAAACAAAAGTGATGAAAATGATGTTTTTTGGTAAGTAAATACCTTTAATTGTTGTTAAATGTTATACTCACTTAATGCATATTTTTAATGCATAAAAGTGATGTATAGTACTTATATTTGAAAGGAAAAATTTAGTTTTTGGAGCATCTATATATATTACTTTTTTACAGCACCAATAATTTTTCTTTTTTTTTTCAAGTTTTAACACTGTCATATCCCCTTAAACACGAGACTCATTAAAATGAGGCCATTTCAACTCTTTTAAAGCCTGAATATGTTGACCAAATCTTAAAGTGTAACGCTTAATAATAATTTTAGAGAGTATACCGATTGCCGAATAAGCAACATTGCTGACTTGTGTTACTAAATTACAGCACGCATTCAAAATATAATCTTTTGAAATTAACATCGTAATTCTCTTTGTGCGTTTTGAATTTTGAAAATATAGTTTAAATTAATAACAAATAGATTTAAAAATGAATAACGTCGTAGGCCGTTACACTAGATATATACAAGGTATTACGTCCTTGTATATAGAAGTTACTATTAATAATCATTCAACTTCAATTTATGATCGAAATACTTTATTTATTCGCCCGGTATCCCGGACCACATAAAATCAAGATGTAATTTTTATCAAAATCTCTCGCCTCTTCTCATTCTCCGTTCCGCGGAGGCGAGGGGCGTTTCAGTGTGTGTGTGTGTTTTAATTTAAAACACAGCTGCACATCGGTGGCGCGCAGTTGCCCGTCTGCCGCCGGTGTGATTACCTCGTAAAGTTCCTTCTAAGTTAAAAGATACTTTTGGAGAAAATCGCCAAAGTGTCCTCGATATTCGAGGTGACTTCGGCGATTTTCTCTTCAAAGTTTCTTCTATCTCAGAGGAACATTTTGGCGAAAATAAAAGAAAGGGAGGGGGTCTCCCAAGTACCTGAGGCACCTTGGGGTGTGTGAATAAAGGTAACCTTGACCATAGCAGCAGGTATCAGAAGGTCACACTGGTCAAGGTTATTTTAATTTACATTCTCTAAGGTGCCTACATAATACTTACCTATATAGCCCAGAATGACGTAGATGTTACGACACCGGATATCCGTCGAACAATTCTTCTCCCGCTTGAAGAATTGAGGTGCCCGAACTTTCTCTTTAGAATATCTTCCGATTGAAGAGATTTTACAAAATGTAACCCTGATGTGATTTTATTACTTTCGTCGCAAGCTTTCATTTAAGTACTTATATGTAAGAAAAGAAGCTGTCAGTGCGAAGAAAACCGTACGACTAGTTTCCAACAATGCCTATGAGAAGTATATAGGGTAGTCTGGCTAGCGCCCGACGGCGGCGTACATACTAAGTACCTTATACTTGACATCGTGGTGCTTCCGCGCCCCTTGATATTTAAAATTCACGATTTTTCAAAAATTTGTGAGAAAAAACTTTTTATGAGTTTTTTGTCTGTATCTTCGAGGCAAATTTTTTTTATCAAAAAACGGCTTTTTATCAAGGACCGTCTATATGGACTATTAACGTGAAAAAAGTGAATAAAAAAATATCGATATTTTCATAACTTTAACCCTGTCATAATCCTTAGTTAATAGTCCGTAAAACAAGGTGGTCAAAGTCGTTTTTCATAAAAAAATTTTGCCACGAAAATACAGACAAAAACCTAAAAAATTTTTTTACTAATTTTCGAAATTTAAATTTGAATACGCCTTAATTATTCAACAAAATTTTTCAGACACCTCTAGTACAAGATTTTGATAGAGAATTTCATCGAAAATACAATATAGTTTGGGTTTCTTAAACAACATAAAACTACAATCTCATATAGTACAGGAAATTTAAATTTGTAAACAGTAAAAGAATTGAATAGTTATGAAATTGTCACCGAATATGTTGCACCACACAGCGACGATAAAGCAGATTAAGTTCTGTTTTATCGATAAAATAATTCCCTAAGAAACAGCTGTTTGCATTTTGATCCACTCTTAAAGTCATCATGTGGTAATGTATTTGTCTACTGCTAATTGTAACCTATTACTACTGTATATCAGTGTGTGGATAGAAAGTTTAAAAACTTCTATAAGAAGAATTCAGATAAGTCTTGTAGATTAGTAATTAGTAGTTGCATTTATAAAGATTTCGTTCCTTGTGTATTTTTTAATTCACAGATAAATGGATTGACTAGACTTTCATATTAACTTTAAAGAGTGTCATTTGGCATATTTTCAAGAACCTTTACAGTATATATTAATAGTAAGTAGCAAAAATAATTATAAACATTATAATATGTTGAGAATAAATTGGTATTGATATCATATGGATTAATATCCTGTATCCGGATCACCAAATATACTTCAGCGTACCTATATTTAAGTATAAAAATAGAATTAAAATGTGCTAGATAGTACGCGTAAGTATTACTGAGTTTATTTCTATGATTTACATGCATATACTTTAATAGCATTTTACTCGGATTATGTGTTTTTATGATTTAGAGTCAGTTGTCGCAGGATTTCTCAGCAACTATGGTACCGATTAAGCTGAAATTTTGGAGAACTCCAGGAAACCCTTCTTCACTGCTTGAGGGGAGCAGAATTTGCTAAGATAAGTTAAAAGTGAATGTTACGTATTCATCATTTATTAATTTATTTTACAATAAAATAGGATTATTGGTTAATAATATTATGGGAAATAAAACAATATTATTTATTGCATATTTTGAATGCGTGTACTCCTGATTCAATAAAACTAGTTTCTTTGCTGAAATTATATTAGACAATTGATTCAAGAATCTCAAAGCCTTCCAAAAATGAAATTTAAAACATATTATATTTTGAATACGTTTTTATTATTTGTAAACTGTTCGTAAATAATCATATTTAAAGTATACTTTTAAAAATATTATAATTTTTAAAAATTAGTTAGAAATAATCATAAATAACAAAGATAATCATAATAGCAAATAATAGAATAGTAAGTTATCTTGCTTTTAATATTAACAAGTACACAGAAGGCATGCTTTAGGTATTGTAGTTTTAAATCGAATTGGATTTTCATTAATCTTTACATCATACATGTTTTTTAGTTGCGAGATAATCTTATAAATAAATAAAAACTATTTGATCTATGCATAGACTTAATTCTTTTCTGTTTTAGACAAGCAAATCAGATTTTCAATCGATTATGTGACGTTCACGAAAAGCTTTTAGCCTATTTCTGTTACGAATTTTCTTTATCACGTAAAATTCACTCAACGATTTCAAATAATATTTTATGCGAGTAAATACTGGTATAACTACAGTAAATAAAAGAAAAAAATTATTTGTTTCATGCAAACGATCTTTACAATTTGGGTCATCTTAGAATTTTTGCGTAACCATTACTTTTAACCTGGAAGATTCTCGATTACGCTGCATCGTATGATAAATTATCTTTTACATTACGTAACTGATAATGAAATCAATATGAAAGCCGTTCATTTACTATACTGATTAGTTCCAGTAAATGCCTTAAGAATAAATCTCATATTTTGTACAATTTAATTTTGTGTTAAATAAGATATTAAAATGGCTATAATAAATCACGCAGCTATTTTATACGGTATAAATGATTTGCGAATTGTAAGTATCCAAAAAATTTCTAATAAAATCAATGTCAAAATCGATTACCAAATTTAAATGGTAATAATTATGATAACTATTTTAAAAAAGTTAAATTATTATGATATTACAACATTTAAAAATTGATTTAAAATGTATTTATTTCAAAATAACTTTTATCTAATGTAAATTATTAAATTATTGCACAATTTATTTCAATAAAATCTTAAACCCTCTCTATACAACTTATTATTTTATGAACTGAATTAATGTTCTTATTCTTTTAATTATTATAATTTTGAAATGTTCAGCAATTTAAAAAAATTAATTAATTTATCTAAATACTTGTAAAAAGTAAATAAACCGTGATTATTTCAATTAATTGTAGAATCATCGTTTCATAAAAAACTATATCTGAATCAAAAAATGAAATTAATGAAAGGCACGTATGAGGAAATCTACGAAAAGGGGGCAATTTTTTGGCCAAAAAGTGGAAAGTGAGCAATTTTGAAGGCACACTAACCGGACTAGGTTTTATTTACTCGTTAGGACATACAATAAAATACGCTAATTTTTCGCGTTTTTTTCATTCTCCTAAAACTTTAAGAGCAGACCGTATGTTAAACTTCCTATCAATTAAAATAAAGTACTTGACAAGATCTTTCTTTTGGATATACATTTGTCTAAGTCGGATGCAGTGATCGAAAGTTTCGCATTTTAGAAAACGATGAACTTGGATTCAGGGTTTTACGAAAATGTCAGCTCTTACCTTTTTTTTCTTAAAATCTTCCTAGCTGTTGATCCCAGCATTCGTTTGCAACGTCCAATACATCAAATTGAAGGTTTGTTTTTGTACTCTTTAACTGCTGGGCACGTTTTTTCTTTTCGCTTATAATGAGCTATATATATGCTTTACAAATAGATCGTTTTTTGAAAGCATATACATAGCACATTTGGAGTACATTTAAACTTAGACTAATTAGCACAAAAGTTGAAGAAAAGAGCTTTAATTTAAGCTATTAAACTCGGAAAACGCACGACTGGATCAAAAGTTAATAGTATTTAAAGAAAGGGAAAAATCTTTGGATTTTCCAAAATCCAGTGATTTCGTGGAAAAAAGCAAAATTTGCCATTTTTCAAATCCCTGTACCTTCCGATCCAACGGACCGTTTTCGAAGTTTAAGGGGTTATGACAGTGTTAAAATTTTGAAAATACCCATTTTTTTTTATTCACTTTTTTCATAGTTAATAGTCTGTAGAATATGGTCCTGAAAGCCGTTTTTGGCTAAAAAAATTTTCCTCGAAGATATTAACAAAAAACTAACAAATCTGTTTCATATATATGTAAATTTTTGAAAAATCGTGATTTTTAAATATTTTAATTAGGCCAAACTTGTGGAAAGGATTGTTCTAACCCACTTTTTACAGAGTAATTTCATGAGAAATCTTACTGAAAATATGACTTAAAAACCGTTTTACAAACCGTTTTTTTCTCAAGAGTTATTAATTTAATTATTTCCGTAAAATAAATAAAATCTGTAAAATTAATTTTTCTATGTGTGATTTTATGTTACTAAACTCAATGTGTTAAAGTAAAGGCATTCAACAAATTTGAATTTGCCACTCGAATAGGTTGTGCCTCACAGCGTCTAGTCGAGAATGAAGATTTCTGTTTGATCGGTATAGTAGAATTTTCTGTAAAGCAGCAGAAAGCAGCCAAACAGCTGTTTTTCATCCAAGACACTAGATCAGTGCAGTTAGTCTGCTAGCTGCTGTAGCAATGCTTATAACCTTATAGTGGTGTTGCAAAAGTGCAAGAGCTTCTGCAGAGTACAAACATTATTCAGATAAGTATTGGAAACTAATTTGTAATAACAGTGTTCATAATGAGCTTTTTCTTTGTTGGTATATTTTTTGCTTTTAGGTATACGGGTGCAAGCCAGCAAAATGGGAGCTTATATTGACTGCCTGAAGTATTATTTTGCATACCTTTTAAGAACTTGAAGTGTATTTAATAATGGTAAGTATTGTATGTAACTGTAATTCATAAACATAACTTGACTATGAATAGCTAACGATAATTTTTATTTCATTTTCAGCTTCTAAATGCTATTATCACACAGCATGACAAGCGCGTACCATCAAATATACTTTATTGTATGTATATTTGAGTACCAAAAGCAAATCAAGGTATGCCGGATATTTTCTGTAAGTATAGCTGAGTTCATTTGTATGATTTACATTATAAACTTTAAATGCCTTTTACTCAAATTTAGTTTTTTCATGCTTTTGATGTACTTGCCGCAGCTTTCTGAAGGAACCGTAACATCAATCCGGATGAACCAAAGTGGAAAACCTTCCTAATGAGTACGGTCACAAACTGAGTGGAGCAGAATTGGCAAAAATAAGTTCAAAGTGAATGTTACGTATGTTTACATATGTAACATTCACTATAATTATTAATATTGTCAATATATGTTTAATTAATTATATTAATTTTGTGTTTTCAGGAATCTGTTCCACTTAGTCTGAGACCAGACTCATAATGAAGATTTGGCACTTTGATTCAACAGGATTGATGGTACGGTTCCATCAGAAACATGCGGCAAGTAAATAAAAGTGATGAAAATCATGATTTTTGGTAAGCAAATACCTTTAATTGTTTTTAAATGTTACACTCACTTTATGCATATTATTTATGCATAAAAGTGATGTATAATACTTGTATTTGAAAGCAAAAATATAGTTTTTAGAGCACCTATATATCTATTAATTTTTTTCAACACTAACAATTTTTCTTTTTTTTCAGGTTTTAACACTGTTATAACCCCTTAATATCTCAAATTAAAGCTCTCATCTTCTAGTTTTTTCTAAATGGTCTAAAGTTTAGGTTTCTAGTCCGATACATTATATATATGCATCTCAAAATCAGTAAAAAACAACCAATTTGAGAAGAATATATATAGATCATCGTACAAAATAATTTGAAATCTGATAAATTATTATGAAAGTAAAATAAAAGAGCTTTAATTTGAGATATTAAACGTTGAAAATGCACAACGCACAATTAATCGTTTTTGAAGTTTAATACCTCAAATTAAAGCTCTTTTCTTCCACTTTCATATTAATTTATTAAAGTTCAAATTTGGTTCAAAAGTTGGTTGTTTTTTACTGAGTTATTGCCAATTGAGTTAGATAAGTTTTTTTATACTTATTTTATTTTGTTTTGTTCCAAAAAAATGTGATACTTTGTGTAAATTTTATTTTAAGTTTTCAAATACGGTCAACAGCTCAGATTTGGATTTTGGAGATGACTTTATGATAATCCAGTTTCAATTTGGACTCACTGAAGGAACAAAATTATAATAATTATTATCTTATTAAGTATACATAAAATTTTGATAAAACCTATACTACTATTGTTCTTTTGTATTTGTACACATTATTCCGCTCAACATTTTGTTTTAAAGTAACATAATTATAATAATTATTAACTTATTATAAGTACACAACGCTTTCATTAAGCGTACCCTTCTATTATACTTTTATCTACATAATCTAACAGGTAAAAAGAACACATTAGTTAATAAAAAAAATATTATTTAGGTTAAATATTACAATCAAAGAACTTAATAATTTGTAATAACCACATCGACTGTAAATTCAGTAGAAACTTTCTTCAATACTTAAACGCTGAAAATACAACACTTTCACTATCTTATCACTTGAAAAAATAGAAACTTTCTTGCATGAAAAATTAAATCTTCTTAACACTTCTCTAGCTTGTCACATCACAAAAAAATTCTTTCCTTCTATAATCTGATATTCATATGCCTTCCAATTAAAAAACCTGCAAAATGAAATAGAACATTTTAACAAAGAGTCAATTCACAAAATCTTTCATTATGTTATGTATTTATAAAAAAGTAAAACTAAATGTTTATCTAATTCTGGCTTATTAGTCATATTTTTAAGACGTCTTAATTATATCTCACAGTTTCAAAATATATTTATCTAAACGCTGTTTTGAAAATTTGCATATTTTTTGAAAATAAAAAAATAAGTAATCATCCACTAGTTACGATAGCTGCATATTGAATATTTCGGTGTTCGCCTCATTTAAAATCTGTTATAGCTATTAACTTGATCCAAGAACTTATATTTTTGATTTTCATATAGGTATACTTACTCCATCGATTTCATGACTTTAGGGTCTAAATTGTCAGGTGCGTAACTGTGTGAAAATCAAAACTATAAGTTTTTAGATAAACTCAATTACATGTATTGTTTTAACATGTTAAAACAAACGTTTATACCAAATTTCAGCCCTCTAGCTATGATAGATATTAAGTGAGTGTGAGGAATATAAGTAAAATAAGTAGCTATCCACCAGTTATGATAGCATTTTCAATCTCAATTAGCAGTCTCCATATTTGGGGAGTGTACAGTGTTAGGCCTACATTCGAAAATTAAACGCGTGGCTCGAAGAGACTGATTGAGTCAATTTTATTCTAACATTCAAACATCGAGCGATAGAGTCATTTTTGTAACAGATCGGCACACAGTCACAAAAGTGTCCACTAGGTGGAGACGTGTCTTTTCCTCCTTGCAAGAGAAAAAGCCACGTCAAATCCATATAGGTGAGCCGCTTTCCAGCAGGCGGCATGCGTCTAAGGAAGCTGTCGGAGCCTTACTGAGGAGTCCACTCCGACAGCCTGGACGAAACGCATAAAGTATTTTTGTAAAGGCCAGACTGTATATAGTCATACTAAAGTTGGTATGCAGTCTCCATATTTGGGGAGTGTACAGTGTTAGGCCTACATTCGAAAATTAAACGCGTGGCTCGAAGAGACTGATTGAGTCAATTTTATTCTAACATTCAAACATCGAGCGATAGAGTCATTTTTGTAACATTTTCAATATTATCATCTGCACTTCATTTAAAATCTATTATAGCTAGAAGGCTGGAGTTTGGTATACAAATTGGTTTTAACATTTTAAAACAATAAATGCAATTAACTTTATCTAAAAACTGATAATTTTGATTTTCTTATTGATACGCGCAATGGAGAGTGAAAATAGGCGAGAGATTAAAAGAAATTGACTGATAAATTATTTAAATTTTAGATGGTAAGGGATACCGGGCGAATATATCGAAGTATGTTGCGAGTAAATTAAAACTGAATTATTTTTAATAGTCACTTCTCTACTCATGAGACGGCGCAATGAGTTTTAGAATAGATGAAGACTTTAATTTTGGACGGCTACTTGATCCTCACGTATATGCGGAAACTTAATTTACATGTTTTGTCGCTATAAACAATCAATGTTCGCAAAAATAAAAAGATACGAATGTTTATCGATTCTTAACTAATAATGGATAATGGTTTGTTACTAATGACAAGCTCCGGGAAACAAAATAACTCGCATACAAATACGCTGGTCGTGAGACTTTAACGCTTTTGTTGCTATTTTTACAATGTTAATTAATGATTTATCCTAAAAACTATACATGAGTCGAAAGCAGATGAACAAACGATCATGTACGTTACAAATTTATATGGCAAAAGTGCCTCAGTACATATTTAAGAAGTTTATCAAGAAAGTGAAACATCTCATCTCCACTCCGGGGGCAAGCTTAGCCGTGGCTGTTGACTCGATTCTCGCGCGTACGCTATGTTTTTTTAGGCACGACCACGACACGGAAGAGCCTTATAGTTTTATCATCGGGAAATATGTTATGAACTGTATCTCCTTTAATTTTCGACCGATTGAGTTAAAACTTTTTGGAAAATACTCAACTTGAAAAATAGAAAAAGTAACCTTTTCTCGATTTTCGATAACTTACTTATTTTTTAAATTCGAGAGTTTTTTTTTATATGCATTTTTTACTAAAAATGGCTTGTGATTCACCTACCTCGCCAAAATCAACTGCGATGAAGCTAATTTTTTTTTACCAACTCTCCTAGTAATAATAAAGTGGCAGTCCTTATTTGAGCCTAAACCTATATATCAAGGGGCGCGGCAGCGCCACGATGGCAAGTATAAGGTACTTTAGTACGTACGCCGCCGTCGAGCGCTAGCCAGACCATATATCAAGGGGCGCGGTAACGCCACGATGGCAAGTATATGGTACTTTAATACGTATGCCGCCGTCGGGCGCTAGCCAGACCATATATAGTTTAAATTGGACCTGTTGGAACCTTAGAGTACGGTTTTCTTCGCTTTAAGAGCTTTAGTTCTCACTTATGAGTACTTAATTGAATGCTTGGAATAAAACTAATGAAATTACTTCAGGATCATAATTTGTGAAGTGGCTTCTATCAAAAGATTTGTGAAGTGAAAGTTCGAGGTTCAGAATTCTTCTAATCGAAAATGCTTCTCCCGTCGGAACAAATGTTCTCCGCTACGTCATCGTGACGTCAGCTCTACGTATATACTATTAATATATATTGTATGTACATTTTATGTGTACAGACGAGTAGACAATGGTGTATTCACATTTTAATTTTAATTTTTTTATGTACAATAGTGTTAAAGATATGTTAAAAGACATCTCACAAACATGACTAATAGGATAGAATTAGATAAGTATTTAGTTTTACTTTTTCATAAATCGTACATAATATAATGAAAGATTTTGTGATTCTTTGTTAAAATGTTATCTTTTATTTTTCAGGTTTTATTGGAAGGTATATGACTACCAGGTTATAAAGAATGTTCTTGTGATGTCACAAGTTAGTGAAAGTGTTGTATTTTCATCGTTTAAGTATCGGAGAAAGTTTTTATAGAATTTCTATTGGCAGGTTACGCAACTGTCATATTATAAAGGGAAGGAATTTCTGTGAGAAGCTAGTGATGTGAAAAATGCTTTTTCCAGATTTATAATTATTCTATAAGTTCAGAAGACAAGTGGTTTAGAAGTTTTTCCCAATTTTCAGGGAGCAAGTACACTTAGTTTCCAGGCGTAACGAGACCTTTCCCAAGGGAAAAGCGTGTTTTGTTTTGTATCAGGTAATGAGAACTTATGAGTTGTCAAGCCAGTCGCTCAAAGGGATAGGATAAGAATTTTCAAGTGGGTAGGGCCTAGTAAAAATTGAATTTTTAAATTTTTAAATTTCTAATCTATGATTATCTCAATAGTACTCAACTGTACCATCTTACAACTTTTTATACTATCCTTTTAAGCTGTGGGCTTAACAACGAATTGTATGGTCTATTTGCTTTTTAGAAATCAGAACGGCTTAGCGAAATTTCAATTTTTTAATTTTGAAATTTCTAATCTCCGATTATCTCAATAGCACTCAACTGTACCATCTTAAAAGTTTTTATACTATCCTTCTAAGCTGTGGGCTTAACAACGACTTGTATGGTCTATTTGCTTTTTAGAAATCAGAACGGCTTAGCGAAATTTCAATTTTTTAATTTTGAAATTTCTAATCTCCGATTATCTTAATATTGCTCATCTATACCATCTTCAACATTTTTATACTATCTCTCTAAGCTGTGGCCTAAACCACATGTATGATCCTTTTACTTTTTAGAAATCAGAACATGTATTTCCATTGAGAAAAGAGACGCTCAACCCATATTCTGGAAACTGCCTGTTCTTCGGGCACTCTGAAAATTGAAAATAACTAAGTTTTCATTAAGCATACCAATCATAGGGATAGCATATGAAATTTCAAGTTAATCTTCTAGACCAATTTCAAAATAATTATGATTTAAGGCATTCAAAATTGAACAGCTTAAAATTGGTCTAGACGATTAACTTGAAATTCCATATGCTATCCTTCTGATTGATTTGCTTAATGAAAAAATCGTTATTTCCAGAGTGCCCGGAGTACAGGCAGTTTCCAGAATGTGGGTTGAGCATCTCTTTTTCCATACGAATTGTATGTTTTGCTTTCTAAAAGATAAAAAGATCATTCAAGTTTTCAAGCCCACTGCTTAGAGAGATAGTATAACAATTTTGGCGATAGTATAGTTGAGCAGTATTGAGATAATCAGAGACTAGAAATTTCAAAATTCAATAATTCAAAACTGCTGAGTCGTATCAACTTGAAAATTTTTATATTATCCCTCTAAGTGACTGGCTTGACAACTTATAAGTTCTCGTTACCTTATACAAAACAAAATATGCTTTTTCCTTGGGAAAAGGCTCGTTACAACCATGATCTAGAAAATGAGTATACTTTATTGTACTCCTTTCAAATTGAGAAAAACTTATGTTCTATCTAGAAATCCATCGCAAGGATATTCTATCTATTTGCTTTTTAGAAATCAGAACGGCTTAGCGAAATTTCAATTTTTTAATTTTGAAATTTCTAATCTCCGATTATCTTAATATTGCTCATCTATACCATCTTCAACATTTTTATACTATCTCTCTAAGCTGTGGCCTAAACCACATGTATGATCCTTTTACTTTTTAGAAATCAGAACATGTATTTCCATTGAGAAAAGAGACGCTCAACCCATATTCTGGAAACTGCCTGTTCTTCGGGCACTCTGAAAATTGAAAATAACTAAGTTTTCATTAAGCATACCAATCAGAGGGATATCATGAGAAATTTCAAGTTTATCGTATTGACCAATTTCAAAATAATTATTATATAAGGCATTCAAAATTGAACAGCTCAAAATTGGTCTAGAGGATTTTCAGGTAGATTACCTGAAAATTTAGACACTAAAGGCGTGAAGTCAACAGTGTAAGTATTTATGTGAAAGTCAAAATTGTAAGTTCGTAGAAAAGGTTAATTGCATGTATTTCATACAAGAAAGTTTCTATTTTTCCATGTACAAGCTAGTGAAAGTGTTGTATTTTCATTGTTTCATATTGTTTCGTTGACTTATATAGATCTCTTCGAGGCAGTGGTTATGAAAGGATTTAAGAAAACAAAATCCCTTTATTAAATACGATGTTCCGGCGATCATTGTCGCCCTCATCAGGAAAATATTGAAGCAGATATGATTTGTGTACATCTCGATAATCCTTTCCCCCGGCTAGTTAACAGCGGAGGAAGAGAGAGGCCGAGTGACACAGCTATTGTTTATGCGGCTTTGTCAGCTACTGTCTCGGAAGTTTTCCGAGATGTACACAAATCATATCTGCTCCAACATTTTCCTGATGAGGGTGACAATGATCGCCGAAACGTCGTATTGTAAGAAAGGGATTTTGTTTTCTTAAACCCTTTCATAACCACTGCCTCGCAGAGATCGATATTAGTCAACGAAAGAATATTATAAAATTATCGAGGGATAAAATCATATTAGATAGCGTATACACACTCATCTAAATACATTTTTTCATCGTTTAAGTTCGAAAAAATAACATACACAAGTTTTGGATTTTATTTTTATTTTTCTGTATATTACTTACAGTGATAAGTAAGGTTGATTCAGTAAAGTCTGCTGTTTGTAAAGTTCATCGGATCACCTGTAACAGAGAAAGAATAATTTATTTTAAAACAAAGAATCATGTACTATTATCATAAAGTTAATTTATTTGAAGATAATTAAAATATACTTATCTGACAGAGTGAAATCCATTGATAGTATTTTGATCCTAATGCCATCCTTTCTGTAAATGCATTTTTTCACTTGTTTTTAACGCAATTTAAATAATATAATTTGTGATAAACTTGGAAATCCACGCGGAGGTTATAAACTAGCAGAAACCAACAGTAGATTAATACTTCAGGTTAGACATAGTTATAGTACGAAAGTGGGTTGGCACAAGCTATGCGGATATAGAGATCCCTATAACGAAGCTATGAAGCAGAGATGAGTGGGGAGATGCGCAACGCTGTAGGCGATTTCAAAGGCAGCCGAGCTAGCTGTCAAGTTGTGACGTACCATATGGTGCGAACCAAAATTCACAGCAATGTGAGAATCCTTTGCTAAGAAAAAGTTGAGAACTCCTTGGAAAACAGATATAGCAAACTGTATGTGTACTCCGAGTCTACAGTAGCTACAGTATCTTGTCTCCGTGCTCTGCTCCGAGAGACGGTTTCGAGATTTTCAATCAGTCAGCCCTCGGTCAGCTACCTGAAACATCTTCGAGCTATCCGTTTTATTGCGGTCTTATTAATGTCATCTTTCAAAAATAAAATTTTTAAATAAAAAATTTTAATATATTTAATAACTGTATAATAAAACGGCATTTTTTTTAATAACAAGAAATTTTAAATGCAAAAAATCGATTAATTTTGACTAACTTTATTAAAAAGTATTCTAGACTTTCTGAGAGATTGTCGTAGGGGCTTGTATTTATATAATAACATAACGTTAAATTAAATAACATTATATTATACATTATATTATATTATACATTATATTAACATTATATTATTTATCAATGTTTCTTTCATTTGACAGAAATAATAAGTACTTAATTATAAGTAAACAAAAATATAAAACCGCTAAAATGTAAAAATAATAATACTACTTGTACAATGCTAGCTATTATTAGTTATCTCTAATTTAAAAATGTGTAATTAAAAAATTTCCAAATTAAAGTAGTTTTATTAAATAGTAAAAAAGTGTTGCAGTCCTATAAGAGTGGAGGTTTTAGTAAATATGCCTATCTTTCGCCAGGAGAGTCCCTCGCACGGGGAATTTTGCACAATTCCTGTCAAGGTGTATTAACCATTTCTTCCACTCATTGGATAAACAAATAAACAAAAAAAAAAAAACATGGAAAAAAATCACGTATTCTATAATATGTATCACATTATTTAATTCAACGTTATATTATTATGTTAATAATAGCAATAGGAATAGTAAGAAAATCTAAAATATTTTTTTAATAATGTTAGTTAATATTAACCGACTTTTTTCGTTCAAAATTCCTTGTTATTGATAAAAATGCCGATTTATTTTACTATTATTAAATATATTAAAATTGTTTATTTAAAAATTTCATTTTTGAAAGATGACAACAATAAGACCGCAATAACAAAGATTAGCTCGAAGGAGTTTCAGGTAGCTGATCGAAGGCCGAGTGCACGAAAATCTCGGAAGCGTTTTGGAGCAGCGCGGAGAGAAGATACTCGCTGCTGTGCTTTCTACCCCCTCTTTCTACCTGCTTTCGGAAGAGTTTCCACCTTTTTTTTAGTAAAGGATTTTCAGATTGGTTGAATTTTGGTTTGCACCATATGGTACATCACAACTCGATAGCCGGCTAAACTGCCTTCAAAATCCCTGCGTCGAGGACTACAGTGTTGCGCATCTCCCCATTCATCTCTATATGAAGTATTAGTCTACTGTCGGTTTCTGCTAGTTTATAACCTTCGCGTGGATCTCCAAGTTTATCATAAACTATATTATTGTAATCGCGTTAAAAACTCGTGAAACTCATACTACGGGTTAGATATTTTTTTTGAATAATAATGATCCAAATATAACTATTTGCTATACAGACGGTGTCGAAAAGATAATTATTATTGCAATAATACATAAGCATATGTACAGTAATTTTTTAAATTTATAACTTATTTAGTTGATGTTAATGATTCTTTATAAGTTAGGTATTATATACCATATAAAAGTAATGAAACCTTCCCACACCTCCCCCCTCCCCAAATAAACCATTTAAAGGTAAAAGGCTGGCAAGTATAAGGTCGGTTCTTCTCTGGTGTCTTTCACAGAAGTCGGATCTTTTCCTAATTTTATGAATTTATTAAATTTATCGGTGACTTTATCTACTAAAATCCTATTATTATTTTTCAGAACAGTCTTTAATTTTTCGTTAAATCCATTATAATATGGAAATACTGCGAACTTATCTCTACAAATCCAATTGTTGTTGTTACGTAAATTGTTATTATTACTCGAATTATCGTTGTTACTCAAATCTGTGCTCTCTGCAGCATTCAAGAGACCACGATTTCGGGCAATATGTTTAAATGTTTATTAATAAATTCGAGTGGATAATCATTCGCTAGGAGGATTTTCTTAGCATAATCAAGGGGCGCAGTAGCGCAACGATGGCAAGTATAAGGTACGTGAGTACGTACGCCGCCGTCGGGCGCTAGCCAGACCCTATATACATCTCATAGGCATTGTTGGAAACTCGACTTACGGTTTTCTTCACTTTGACAGTATTATTTGTCACATAGAAATACTCAAACGAAAGCTTGAGACGAAACTAACAAAATCACATCAGGGTCACATTTTCTGAAAATGCTTCTATCAACAGATATTGTAAAGTGAAAGTTCGAGCCCCTCGATTCTCATCAAGAGAGAAGAATGAAAACTGAACAATTCTTCCGGTTACGTCAGCCCTACGTATTTCCGTAATAATATATAGCACACCATGCATCAAAATAGATCTACTTGTACATGATGAGCAGATGCAGACGATGTTTCATGGTGAAACATTGTTTATGTTTATGATAATCAACGTAAATATTTTAATTAATAATTTAACATATTATTATAAAATATTATGATAGTGCGAAATATATCATAAGTTTAATATTTTAAAACAGTGTCATTTAAAAACAGTGAGAAATAAGTCAATTTTGTTCATAATGATCGACATGATTAATAGTGTATAATTAGATTAGATAAGTATTTAGTGTTATGATTGTGATTTATTAATATACAATATAAATCAAGGTTTCGTGAACTGATACTTTGTTTAAATGTTCTTTTTTCCTTTTCAGATACTTTTAGGAGGTTATATTGCCATTGAAAAAAGTTTGAATTATAAATATTTATGATTTGCAGTATTTATTATGCTGTGAAGTAAGAATATTTATTAAGTTAGCAGAATATCTGGTGCAAGCGGAAGATTTTTATTTTGATAATAAGTAATTCATCTACTAGTGTGAAGGATTGTTTTTTATGGAGGATCGTCTCCTTATGGAGGACTATCCACCTCTTGCTGTGAATTATAGACTTTTTCTCTATCCAGATCGGATGGAATGTACCATAAAAAAGTGTTAAAAAGTGAACTTATTATAAGTTGTATACAGAAAGTGATTGTGTTATTTTAAACGAGAATAAAATTATGAAAAGTATTATCCAAACAATTATTATGTGAAGTTGAAAAAAGTGCTAGTGATTAGTGATATAAATTCTAAATTAAAGCTATGTGTGAGGATTGTTTCGAATGTAATCCATTACTAAATGATTTTTAGTGTTGTATTGGTGATAATTTGTGTATTAAATTATTTGAACAGGTTATGCCGTTTAATCTGTATATTATAATAATAATACCTGTAACCTTTGTGAAAATAAGGAAAAATGTCAGACTCGTGGTTTGAAGCCCAGCTATCTTAATACTTAGACGGACATTTAGTTGAAAAAATAAGGAAAATTGTGAGACTCGTGGTCTGAAGCCCAGCTATCAATATACTTAGACGGACATTTAGTTGAAAAAATATGTATGCAGAAAGTGATTGTGTTATTTTAAACGAGAATAAACTTATGAAAAGTATTATCCAAACAATTATTATGTGAAGTTGAAAAAAGTGCTAAAAAGTAAATGTCTAAAATTATATACAATACATGAAAGATTCATGAACTGATTCTTTGTTAAAATATATCCTTTTATTTTTCAGGTTTTTTTAATATTAGATTATATAAAGAAATAACTATTCTGTGATGTGGCAGCTAGTAAAGTGTTAAGAATTCATCTTTCAAGATAGTTTACGTTGTTGAAGTGAATATGTAACTTTTTCTATCGTCTCCTGGGTTCACCTTTCAAGCAAGTTTCTACATTCTTGAAGTGGATGTGTAATTTTTTCTATTGTCTCCTGGGAGGTAGACTCTCAGGCTATTCGTCGAAAGGGATCCTGATGAGAAGCTAGTGAAAGTGTTGTATTTTCATTATCCAAGAATCAAAGAAAATTTATACAGAATTTCCAGTTTATATAATTTTCTTGTGATGTGACAAGTTGGTTAAGTGTTAGGATTATATTCGAAGCTAGTGAAGTGTCAAGAATATGCATCGCTCATGCATGAAAGTTTCTAAGTTGTTTAAGTATATATGAATAATTCATAACTTTTCCTATCGTTTCCTGGGAGGTAGACTCTCTGGCTGTTCGTCGAAAGGGATTCTTATGAATAGCTAGTGAAAGTGTTTTATTTTGTTGGATTTTAGAGATTATTCAGTTTATATAATAGAGAATATTCTTGCTTGATGCAACAGTAATGTTTTATACAATAATCAGCATGTGTATATTATATACTTACTCCATCGATTTCATGTCTTTAGGGTCTAAATTGTCAGGTGCATAACTATAAAAATCAAAACTATAAGTTCTTAGATAAACTCGATTGTATTGTTTTAGCATATTAAAACAAGCTTTTATAGCTATAACAGATTTTAAATCAGGCGAAGACCGAAATATTCAAAATGTAGCTTACTTATTTCAATTATATTCTTCGCTCTCATTTCTATATGTAGTCATTATTATAGTAGTAATTAAAATCTATGGATATTTTACATACATTTTTTAGTACCTTAATACAGTAGTTATTATATATAAGCTCTGGTCTTTGTAAACATGTATTTTTTGCAGATATTTATTCCATTTTTAATGGGACCAAATGGAAGTTGATATTATATATATATATTTTTTATACTTTCTTTGATATTATGGTTTAGCAGTAAATTCAGTATATATAAATTTTATGGCTGTGATGAATAAATATTTAACGATGAAAGTAAATTAGGTTGTCAGCTATAATACAGAGTGTAAATAATAATAGAAAACATTGAACGTAATTCAACACAGTGTACCAAGATAAAAGACGTTGAAAGATTCACAGTTTGCACTTCCAATGCCTTTTTCACATACCCCAAACTCAATATAAATAGTTTAACGTACCACAGAGTAGTTTAGCATAGGAGTCTGTCAAATAACAAAACAAATAGTTAACTTAATAGATAGGCACCCCAAAAGCATTATTAATATCCCATATTGGACCCACAAATAAAACTTTCAAACTATAATTTAAAAAAATTAAAGCAACGCACTTGCACGAAGCACTGAGTTCATAAGTATTCCTCTATTCATGCACAAAAAAACTTGGTCGGCAAAAGTCATTATCAATTCCATAGGCAATAAAACAAATAATTAAGCCAACACACAAACTAAATTCAATGTGCACAATTATTGAGACCCACTATTTACACATCAAAACTTAGTCGAACCCAGGAAGAGCAATCTAAAAGAGACGGCCTTTGCTCCAAAAGACGAACTCAATCAGATAGGTCTGACATAAACATACACCAATAAGTCCATTCAAATCCAGGGAAACAGAGCCAAACAACACAAAACACTTTAACATAAATTAAATTATTATGTGAATTATCATATATATTATGTGAATTATATTATCATGTGAATTATTATTAAATTATTATGTGTAGGAAAAAAAGTGAAAATAACTATACCATTTTTTGCTTGTTCTCGACAAATCACACTTGAGATCCACAAATTCACACAATAATTATTGAAAAACACCATAGTGATTTACACTTATTCACACATATACATAATTTAAAAACTACAAAAAGTCAAAAGCACTGGTCAAGTCATGTAAATTAATTAAATATGTTTATTAAAACACTCTACAACACTGTTGTACTTCTCACTACAAAAAACTTTAGCGAAAACTTGTGCACTAGCTTCGGCATGCCATTCCAGGGGAGACGTCAAAATCTTCTTAAGACGTAGCACACAAATTTCGAAGCAGCATTGACCCAGTGACCTGAAAACAAAAAGACAAAATTCTTTTAACAAAGCACCGGTGCTTTAAATCAACAAAAAGTCTCAATAATTTAAATAAAAAAAAATAACTTATCTGACTCCAAACAGCAATGATCGACCAAGGGAAAGCACAAGTTTCCCATCACCACAGTTTACAAGTCCCAAAAGAAATCACTCCTCGGAGTAGCTGACCATCCATAGTTGCTCCTCAGTACGAGTTTCGATCCCGTAGCAACAATTTTAAAATACTTTAGCAGCGACAAAGTTAATCACGCGAGAGGTTAAACACTGACGGTATAGCAGACGTAACGTCGATAACCCCAGGACTACAGAGCGACTTACCGACGCCACAGACTGAGCACGCGCGCACACTTTTAGAACTAGGGCGCTAGTGACAAATACTAGTACCACTGCCGCGGCCATCTTCAGTGAGCATATACACATTAATTTTTTAATTTATAACTTATTCAGTTGATGTTAACTATTCTCTGTAATTTAGGTATTACATACTTTTTAAAAGTAGTGAAATCTCCCCCCCCCCCCCAAAAAAAACCTTTTCAAGGTAAAAGGCTGACAAGTATAAGGTCGTTTCTTCATGTAAAACTTGAAGATTAATTTTGCAACTCTTGATATCTCAATGTCACAAAAATTCTAAGTGTTTTCTCTATCTATACAGTTATTTCATTATATTAATCAAAGTTAATTTTTAAACTCTCGATATCCCTTATGTGGTGAAAATTCAGAGTGCTTATTCTAAAAGTCTATTTTCATTATGTAAATTAAAGTCAAACTTTCAATAATAATGTAAATAATATTCTAGCAGGTTTATTGTGTACGTTTATTACTTTTCCCTTAGTAAAGGTTAATAAGAAATGTGATTATAATGCAATGATTAAAAAGGTATTTCTAATTAGTTCATCAAATAATTATGTTAATTTATGTGTCTTCTTTTACCTCGTAAATGAGTGAATCACAGACACTGAAAGAACATGATGCTTATACATGAAGCTGAATAACTTGAAATTTTCATCTATCTATATCAATATGAATGCGTAAACATCTTTGCTTGAAGGATCTGTTGGACAGACTACCATTTCTTTAGTGTTTCTTCTCTATACCTTCGATTTTACATAAATTTCAATTTTAATATAGCAAAAGAAAGTTATGATATCAATAAAGAAATTGGCAAGTTTTTGTTAAAAAAAGCAATTGAGTTGATATAAATAAATAATTGTTTAAATCGGAGAAGGATTATAAATATATATGTATTCATCATTATAAACACTCGACCAAATTATGACATGTGAAAAGGTGGATAGCCTGTGAAAAGATACTGTCGGTAGAATTGTCGGAATAACTGCGATTGCCGCCACGTCCTGCGCATTTCCAGCTGACGTTTAATGACTGATCACTCTTACGCCGTATTTAGTGTGGGAGGTTAGGTCACCGTACTTCCGGTAAATAGAGCGTTCCGTGACCGGTCACAAACATGCGCAAAGCATAGCACTAATTCGATATTATTCAAAGTTCAATAGTATCCGAGTGTACATATAGGAATGATGTTCTTACATGAGATTATCACATGAAAAATGTGCCCATAATATATTACAGGATTGTTTCGCATTATGAAAACTTTTTCGATTATTCATGGAAGCAACGAGCGGATGTACAATCTACTCTACTTAGTAATTCAGTAAATTGCTATCCTTATTTCATGAAAAATCTATGTCCAAGACGATCATTTGCAATTAAATATAAGATTTAATTTATACAAAAAATCGATCCCACATTTAAAAAAAACAGTAACAAATTCTAGCATGTAGAACGCAATTTTTTTATGGAATAACTTGCCGTCCCGTCCTATCATAGATAATCGATGAACTACTAAAGGTCAGTGTAATCAACAATCTCATAAAATTTTTAATATACTCATAATATATGTTTATATATAATATTTATGTATAATATAATATTATGTTAAACTGTGAGAACGATAGCCTCAAATAAAAATTGTAGTTCTATTTTTTTTATTAAGTATGGATATAAAACTAAAATATAAACACAAATGTTAATTTAATATTTTTTAGCTTGATTGCTTTCCGAACTTTAATCATAGAAATTTATTTTATAACATTTTTGTAATACATAATAATAATTATTTTTATTGAACATCTTGTAACCATTCGATAATAATAACATACTTTTATGAAACATACATATGTTTTGTGTGAGGGGTGGGTACAAGGAGTGAATCGGTCCAAGTTGGAGTCACAACGCTTTATTTAGTGATTAGGAGAGCTCTGCTC
The DNA here is from genome assembly GCA_018906965.1 of Philotrypesis tridentata. NCBI lineage: Eukaryota > Metazoa > Arthropoda > Insecta > Hymenoptera > Pteromalidae > Philotrypesis > Philotrypesis tridentata. Next base: position 205,411 of record JACCIB010000089.1, read on the forward strand.
TGTTCTGCGGTCGCCGGAGTTCTGCCTGCGAAGCCTCCGATGCGACAGGTCGGAGGCTGCAGTCTCCAGCACAAAGTGCAAGCTTGCACTTTGTGCGTGAGAACGCTCCGGCTCTCGCGCTCCCGCGCGAGGTGCTACCTGAGCTTAGCCGGAGGTCACCCGAGCCCGAAAGCTCGTACGTGACACGTCCAGCGTCGCGATGGCAGCGTCCTCGCACCCCAAAAAAACGGGACGAGCGGTGCGGCGCGTGGCCGAAGCGCGCAGGTGTGGGTGCTTGTGTGTGTGGATATTGGCGAGCGTAGCTCGCGCGCGGGTTTCGCGCTCTTCTGTTTTCTTTTTGTTTTTCTTTTTACTTAGTTGATGTGTGTGTGTGTGTGTGTGTGCGGATGCCAGCGAGCGTAGCTCGCGCGCGGATTTCGCGCTCTTGTGTTTTTTTTCCTTTTTTATTTGAATCTTGATGTGTGTGTGTATGTGTGCGTGTGTGTGTACGCGTGTCCCTTTGAAGCAGCCGCTGCTGCTTTCACATTTGGCGCAGAGCAGGCTTTCTATATAAAATATGTTTGTTACAACTATTTGATTATTATTATATGTTTGTGTATTATATATTGTTAATTATTATGTATTGTTCATGCTTATTTTTATTTATCCTAATGCTACTTATTAGCATGTACAATATATTTGCTTATATTTATTCGTAGAAAGTAAGAAAACAAAAAAATGTTATAAAATGGTTTACAAAATTGCATTATTCTACGCTTAGACCTAATTGTGTGTCCTATCAATAGGCCACGCAGCTTGGGTTTTGCTATTCTCTATTTACTCATTCATTTTAATTCTCGCTCGCCGTGCGTCGTTCGCTGCGAGTCTTATTTGCTGCACGCGTGGCTAATCGCTTACTTAGCGCGCCCTTATCGCCCCTTTGTTTTGTCGCAGCATCCGGCGGCGACGCTCGATTCTCCTCGCTAATCGCATTCCGATGCGCGACGATCGGCTTTGCTCTCGCATCGTATCCGAGCAGGATTCTGCCACATATTTTTCGCGTGCTTATTTGCGTTGTTTTTTTTTTTGAATTTTATTTCGCGGTACGTCCAGCGCCGCGAAAAAAAAAAACGGTAAAAAAAAACACGACGTTCCTTACGGGTCTTCTGTTTCGGAGTTCGCGTTTCTCGCTAGCTCGCTGGTTCGCTCGAGCTTATTTGCGTGTACTGTTTTAGTTGCTTCCTCGTTCGCGATCGTTACGTTCTTTGTTTTTCGGTTCACGTTAATGACTTCGAACGGTCCTACGTATTCGATTGCGAATTTTTTGTTCTTTGGCTCTTTTAAGAGGAAGACCAACTCGCCTTCTCGGAAATGTTTTGTGTTTATTTTGCGGTCGTAGTAATATTTTGACCTATACTTGGCCTGAATTAAATTAAGCGCGGCCGTTGTCTGTAATTGCGTCAGATTGTTTGTCACTTCGTCGATGTATTCGTTATATGACACCGTTTCGTCCGCTCGCGGGAAGCTTGAGGGCGTACGCGGTTTCATGCCAAATACGAGTTCTTGCGGCATGTATCGTGTGCTCTCGTGTACGGTGCAGTTATACGCGTGCTGGCATACGGCCGTCCACTCGTTCCAACGGTTAACTTTTTTCACATACTTCCTCAAATATTCTGTTAACGTATGGTGCATGCGTTCGATTGACCCGTTGGACTCCGGGTAGTACGCCGTAGTCGCGAATTTGTCGATGTTAAATATTCGCGCGAGCTCCTCCAGCGTGCGGTTCTGGAAATGTTTTCCCTGGTCCATTACGATCTTTCCCGGCGGCCCGAAAACGCATATTACTTTTTCGATTTACGCTCGCGCTACCTCTTCTGCGTTTGCAAATTCTGTTGGCGTTAGAATTATATATTTGATCAACATATCTTGAATTGACAATATATATCTGTTGCCTCGCCCCGTCGTTTCAAGCGGGCCGTAAAAGTCTAACGCTATGTGCTCGAATGGGAATGCCGGAGTGTTACTTATTAGCATCGGCAGTCGACTCATGATACTCTTTCAAGATTCTGTATCGGTCTGACGTTGGTGGCACGGGTATGTTGTTTGTCAACAACACCGCACTGATCGGCCTATTCGCGAAGCAGGAGTCGAATAGCTCAATGAATGAGTTCCACTCTGTTAGCTTTAAAATCGCGAGGTCGCGAATCACGGCGAAGCTCGTGATTTCTAGCCTGGCTACGACTCTTTTCAGCGTTTTGAGACACTTGCGTAAATTCGCGCGTAAGGGTTTTTCGTTCACGTGGTGTTTGGCGTAGACGCCGATGACCCTGAATCCCGCGTGTTCGTCAACGTTCACCTCGCCCAGGTTAAATTCCTGGCCGTTGAGCACTTGTAAATCCACGTAGCCCCGTTCTGCGAGTGCTTCCTGGGTTTCTGTTGAGAAGAATTTGTCCGTTGTTGCCAGGTATACGAGGTTACTGTGGTACCTGAACGGATGCTGCTTATAGGATTTCAAGTGCTCAAAGGCCGGCGCCTCCTGACCCTCGGGTATTGCCCATGGCGGTTTTTCGCGTGGAGGTCTTGCCCGAGCGGTTACGTAAACGTTCAGTTTCGCGTCGTTCAATGCGGCCGTTGCTGTTGGCCTCGCGCTGTCCCCCTGGCTCATTATCTCGTCGACGCTCGATTCGACATGATCAGCTGTTGCTGCTCCGCCTATGCTAGTGCGACTCGGCGCGACCGACATGTGCTCGTCTGCGGATTTGCTGCTATCTGCATCCCGCTCGCTCAGCTGTTCGCTGCTGTACGCGTTCTCGTTGTTAGACTCGGGCCAGCTGAGCGCGCCGGTAGCTGCCGTCGACCCCGCGTTTGCCTTGTGCGATAAGGCCTGCTGCCGTGTCAGCGCATTGCCGCTCGCCGCGCCGGGATCCTGCTCGTCGCGGTTTTCGTCATTCGTGGCGTTATTGTGGCTCTCCTTCGGAGGCGGAGGTTGCACTTCAGTTCTTCTCCGTTTTGTGAGTTTGTTCTTTCCGAATATCGGCGATAGCGTTCCGCCGTGCCCGTCGTCGGATGGCGGTGGCTCGTCGCGTTTGGTTGTTTCGCGTGCTCGTGGCTCGCTGGCCGATATTCGCTTGTACAGTGTGAAGTGCTGACCACGTAAATTCAAATGTATAGTGCTTTCCGCGTTTTCTATTATGACGTGACAGAAAATACGTTTTTCGTCCGGCAGCTCGTAATGCACGCAAATGTTTTTACTGAATGCGTGGGCGAATAAAAATACGCAGTCGATGTTTCCGTACGCCGACTCTGATTGCAATATTTTCGCGGTCTCGTCTGGTTCTCCGCAAGATTTTATCATTTGTGAGGTCGCGAGCAGCTGTCTCAGCTGTGTTGCTGATAGGTCGAGTTCCGCGGCCTTGATTAGCGAGAAAAATAGACAGTTGCCTGGTGGCTGATTTGGAATGTCGGGGTCGCGTTGAAGTCGCGCTGACGGTTCCATACATTGACTTTTTCTAATATATGTTTGGACTAAAATGTTGCCAGAGGAGGCCGAGGAGTTTATGTCGGATTCTTCGCGGCGGCGGTCGTAATTTCGGGGCACGTCCGCGAAGTCGATTCTTGGCCCTTCGTCGGCTGATTCGGACATCGGTTCGGGTTCGCTTGGTTCAGCTGCTAAATTCGCGTCCGGCGTGTTCTGCGCGAGCGATTGCGCGGCGGCAGCGTTGCTGCTGACCTTCGGCGGAGGCTTCGTTATCTCGGCCGGAGTCACGTTACTCCCAACGTTCGTCGTGCTTGCCTCGCTTATCTGTGCGGGCTCGCTGCTCTGCGCGACTGCGGCACTGCTCTCTTGCGCCGACGATCGCGTTTGTTCGACTAGCTCGATGCGTAATCCTCTCTTTTTGCCGATCTTGTGGCTTGCTAAATTTACGCCAAGTTATCACGAGCTCGGGTTTTTCATTTCGCTCGTGGGCCTCAAGTGGCTTGGGCGGTGACTTCGCCGAGTCTTCGGAATTTGCGCTGACTATGCTAAGTTGAGACGGTACGAATTTACCCGGTCTTTTTATTGGTATAATGTATGACTGCAGCGGCTCGAGTTCGACTGCGGTCTTGCCGGATGGTGGAGGTCTCTCGTCGACCGAGCTATCGCTGTCGGTAGCGGGCGTGTATATTTTTGGGGTCTGCCGGCTACGCAACGATCTGCCTGAATCCTTCCCCAAGGGGTTTATATTTCTCATAAAATGCCAAGCCCCCGGGGGCAGCACGATGTCCGTGGGCTGCCCCGAATCGACTACTGAGTCGCCGGCCGCGGTTTTCGCCTGGAGCTCTCGCTCTCTCGTCGTGGTAGTCCCGCTTAAACTTGGTGTTTCCCCTTTCGAGCCGGCCGCCAACGCGTACGCCTCTATTGAGCGCGTTAGTATTTCTTTTATTCGCGCTTCTTCGCCAAGGCTTAGCTGATAGCGGTACTGCTCGACGCGCTGTAGTGTCGTGTTTGTAAGTACGCATTGCGTATCTATCGAGTCAGCGTAAGCGAGTCTGTACGTGCAGGTTTTGTTTTTCGACTTTCGAGTACCAGCGCACCCGGATCATTTTGTCGTCATCATATATGTCTTGCAGCGCTCGGCACAAATAGAAACCGTCGCGATCGTTTCTCACGGCTAAGACTTCGTTTTTCGCGTATATACGCGCGCGTCTCGCGTGTCTCTTTTGCAGCGGCTGTGCTCTCTTCGTCGAATCGGAATCAGACGACGTCTGCCTTATCTTCGCGCTTCTGCCTGCTTCGCGTTTTTTTGTCGCCCGTACTCGGAATATTCTCCCCGGCGGAGCTCCAGCATCTTCGTCGGGGCTCGCGTTAATCTGTTCGTCAGCTAGCTGATATAGTTTTTCTCGCGGCAGATTCGGATCTATTTCGCCGGACTGGATTACCGGGTTTCGTGAGAGCGCGTCTGCGTTCACGTTTTTCTTACCGGGCCGGTATACTATATCAAAATCGTAGCCGATGAGCGCCGCTTTCAACCGGTTAAATCGCACGTCGGGTTTCCTCGTAGAGTGTATATGTTTGAGAGCTTCGTGGTCCGTTATCACCGTGAACCGTCTGCCGTATAAGTAGCAACGAAACTGCTCTTTCGCGAACACGATAGCTAGCAATTCCTTATCGTATGTTGGATACTTTAGCTCGCTGCCTTTGAGACAACGGGAGGCGAACGCGCATGGCTGGTCTTCCCCCAATTTGCCCTGGCTCAAAATGGCGCCCAATGCAAAATCGCTGCTATCAGCTGTCACTATGAATGGTTTATTTAAATCGGGGGCCTTTAATACCGGCTCAGTTGACAAAATTTTCTTTAGGTCTGAGAACGCTACCTCCTGTTTTTCCGACCACTCGAACGTCTCGCTTCTTTCGCCACGTCGTATAGCGGTTTCGCTATTTTCGCGAAATCTTTCACGAACCGGCGGTAGTAGCTGAATAGACCCATGACTTGCCTTACTTTTGTCGCATCTGTCGGTGCCGGGTAGTTGACCATTGCGTGTATTTTCGCCGGGTCTGTTTTCACGAACCCGCCGCCGACGATGTGTCCGAGCACCTGGGCCTCTTTTTTTAGAAACTGACATTTTTTGGGCTCGACAGTCAAGTTCGCCTCGAGCAGGCGGTCAAGGACGCGGCGCAAGCGATTGCGGTGTTCGTCGAGCGTTTCGCTGAACACCATTAAATCGTCTAGGTAAATTTCTACCTCGTTCCCTTGTAAGCCGCGCATCGCGAGTGACATGGCGCGGGTAAAGGTAATGGTCGCTTCCTTGAGGCCCATGGCCATACGGTTAAACTGGAGGAGCTGATTTCCCGATTTCCCGTCGGGCGCGTAAAATGCGGTTAAGTGCGCGGATTCGGGGTCCATCTCGATTTGATGGTAGCCTTGTTTTAAATCCATAACCGTGATGTAATTCGCGGAGGCGAGGTTCTCGAGGATATCACTCATAAATGGGAGAGGGTGACAACTTCCCTCGGTCTCCTCGTTTAACCGCCGGAAATCCGTCACCAGTCGGAATCGCTTGTTCCCCTGCGCGTCGGGTTTTTTGGGAACAATCCACAAGGCTGAGGAATAGTTGGAGTTTGACGGCTCAACTATTCCCTGTTCGCGCAGTTTCTCTAGCTCGATTGCCATCTGTTCTTTTATCGCGGGTGGGAATCGGAAACGACCGCAATGTATCGGCTTGTTCGATTTCAATACGATTTTGTGCCTCAGTAATTGTGTTGCGGCCAGTGGCTCGCCATCGAGCCCGAACACTCCCGCGTACTCGTCCACGACCTCGCGAATGTACTCTCTTTCTTCTTCGTTACAGCCTTCGAGGTCGGCGAGTTCCATTATTTTCGCGACTCTATCGAGCCTTGCCGCGTCGTCGCGTTGCAACTCGTCGTTGCGGGATCGCACTTCTTTGTATTTCTCGCATTTGGACTTGAACGCGCGGCGTATATTCGCGGTTCGTCCCGCGGCCTCCTCGTCCGAGCCGTCCCCGTCGGCTCGGTCTTGGGGCTCCGATTCGATAACCTCGCATTCCATGAGCTCTACCGTTGGACTCGGGATCGTGACCGCGGCGTTGCCCGTATTTATACACACCGCGTAAATTCGGCCGCCTATATTTTCGGCGACGAAATTCCCGAATAAAAGGTCAGGGTGTAGGTCCATTAATGGTACCCCACCCACGTTCGCGTCTCTATTCTGTACGTGCGCGCTTATGACCATTTTCACGCGTGGCGGTATCGTAACGCTCTCTATCGCGTCGAACGGGATCTTTGTGCCCTTGACCTCGAGATACCTTGCGCTTGTGTATAGATTACATTCAAGCGCCTCCATCGCGTCGATACCCAGGATGCCGTCGGTATCAATCGGGAAATCGTCTGGGGTGACATGCATTTCGCATAACACCCCGTGTAAGAATACGGTCGCGACGCCCAGCGTTTGTTCCTTGCCCGCTGTTACGCCGCGTATTATTAATTTTCTTTCGCGGTCAAACGGATAACCCGTTGCCAATTTTCCGACCTTTATTGTGGAAATATCGGCGCCCGAGTCCACGTAGAGTCTGCCTTTTCCCTCTCTGAACTGCTGAGAGCTCAGAGTAACAATCGGCGGCTGCCTTCCCACGGTCAAAAATTTTATATTTGCGCTGACCTTTTCTTTGTCCGTCGCATTATTTTCGACCGCGAGATTTCGCGAATTCCCTGCTTCCGTCGCTACTTTTGCGTCGATCACCCGTGGCGTTAAGCTGTCCGCGGCGGAACGCTGTCGCGCACACTCGTCACCTCCCCTTCTTGTGGGGGATGATTCTACGTGTGACCCCGGATTCTGAGAGTCCGGAGTTTTCGCTGCGGTTGGGGTCTCGGTCGGAGTCAGTTGCTCTTCGCGTAAGGCGCTACCCGAGTCCGATTTTGGGTTTAACTCGAGGGCCTGCATCTCCTCTACTAATCTACTTGACTTACAGCTAATGTCGGAAAGACGCCCGTCGTTTGGGGACCGCGGCGAGCGCCTATCTAGTTTTTTGCGTTGTTACCGCTGCTCGAGCCTTGCCCGCCCGCAGACTTTGTTTCGCTGTTTGCGGCGCTATTACCGTGGTTATCGCCCGCGCCGTTCTGGCCTCTGCCGCCGCTTTGGCCTTGGTTTCTGCCTTTGCCGCCTCGACCTTTATCGCCGCGCTGATTCTTATTGTAGTTGGAATATCTACCCTGCGCGTTTCTTTCGCCCCGGGGATTTTGGATTTTCTTATTTTGCACGTCGGACACGACGGTGCGGCATATGCCTAGCGTGTGCCCGTGCTTGTCACAGTATGGGCAGTAATCATTGCTATCTCCGCTCGCTTGATTTTGCGCGCCCGTCGAGTTTTCGCTGCTATTGTTTTGCGCGTTCAAGGGATTGATTTCCTCCGATGTTGTGAGGCGTACCTGCGCGGATTGCTTTTGCGGCGGTGCTATGCTCACGATGCCCGTTCTCGAGCTTCGCTTTGCCTCGTGCTCCATCGTCTTTGCGAATGCCTCTTGCCACGTCTTCGGGTTCGATCGACCGGTCAGGTGGTCTAACGGAGCGCGTAAGCCGTACAAAAATTGGTCTAAAATTTCGCTATTTGCCCGACGGGCACGCGAATCCCTATCGGCCTGGCTCAGATCTGGGGCCGATTGAATGATCGTGAGCAATCGGTTGTACAATTTTTCCACGCGGAATCCGTACGAGCCCACGCTCTCCGTTGCCCCCTGTTCGATCACTCGCAACTCCGCATGGATCTGCTCCGCGACGCCGATGTTCGCGTAGTGAAACGTTAGGTCGCGCAGAAGCAATTCCACCGACCCGTCAGTGGCCTTGCCCTTGAGACGGTTCGCGATGTGCCGTAGCAGGCATATTTCGTACGCCGGTCCGAACATACTCAGTATGTCCTGTATCGCTGTTACAAAACCCGTTAGGGAATCCGGATCGCCCTCGAAATACGGTATTAGGTTCAGCGCTTGCGTGAATTGGGTGAACCTGCACGGCACTGAGGAGCCGTCTGGGTTCATGTTATCCCAGTAATTGGCTGGCGCTCGGGTTTGCGAGACTGGCACCAGCGCCATAGTTTGGTTCGGTGACGCTGGCGGGTCGTAGCGGTGCGGGGGTGGCGATGGTGGAGGCGAGGGTGAGGGTGGCGGGCACCGTTGGCGCGGCTTGCTCTGTCGGACCTGCGGTCGTTCGTGTTCGCTTCTGTCGCGACGACCGCGGCCCCTGCTCTGCCGTCGGCCACCACGCTTGCCGCGGCTATCGCTTCTTTGGCGCCGGCGCCTGCTATCGCGGCTATCGTTACGCCTTCCGCGATGACTCTCTCTATCGCCGCTCCTTTGCCCGCGTCGGCCGTCTTGCTCGCCGTCACGCTCCTCTCGCTGTGCCCGACGATTTCCCCGGTTACTGTCGCGTCTCTCCTGCCGACTCTCCCGGCTGCCGTAGCGCCTTTCGCGGTGCTCGCGCCGGTTCTCCCGGCTGCCGTCGCATCTCTCCCGCCGTGCGCGACGGCTTTCGCGACTGCCGTTCCGTCTCTCGCGTCGGCTCTCTCGACTGCCGTCGTATCTCCCGCGTCGGTTGCGATAGCCTTCTCGGCTGCCGCCGCGTACTTCGCGCCAGGCTTCTCGGCTTACGTCGCCTTCTCGTTGTTCGCGGCCCAGCTGTCCGTTGCTCACTGTTCTATAGTACGTACTAGCCGAGCTACTGCTGATGTCTGAGTCGTACGTCGAGTCGGAAAAGGAGCTACTCTCGGATTCGGCGTCGTCCGGATCGCTGTTTGGCTCGTCGTCCGGGTCGCCCGCGCCGGCCCGGTTGGCTCTCGGGAGCCCTTGCGCCTTTTTTGTATTTTTTTCGACTTTCAGGCTTCTCACGGAACTGGTCGCGAACTCTTCGCTCGCACGCGCTTTTGCGTTGTCCGTCGGTACTCGCGCTTCTGTCACCCGCGGAGGATCGTCATTCGCGGTTGCTCGCATGATCTCGAAAATCTCGTCCTTCGTGCGGTTCGCTAGCAACTGCGCGAGTATTGCCATCGTCTCGGCATCCGCGCTTTCCGCGCTCGCGAAGAGTAGCCGATTGTGGTTTGCCTGTTCACTCTTGCACGGATTGCCCTGCGTTGCCTCGCGGCCAGTCATCGAGATCCTGTCGAGCGGTAATCCCTGCGCCCGGCTTAATTCACGGATTTGTGCCGCTACTTCTCGTTCGTCAAATGACCGCGCCTCGGGTGTTATTGGGTCCGGTATTTTGACGTTCGCGATATTTTTGATCTCTAGCAGATTGCCGACGCCTGCCATGCATCGCTCCCCAATTTCGAGCCGCTCGGGTTTTTCAAGGGGCTTGTTGAGTGGTCCCCAAAAGCTACTCTGGCGCCCCGTGCCGATGTCCAGCCCGCCGATCCGGCGGCGCAGTTCGGCGATCCCCAATGGATCTTCGCTGGCTGCCTCGTTACACGCCGCCCCGGCGCTCGCCAGCGACGCCGATGGGATTGCGGGGTCCGTGGCCCTCGCTGATCCCCGGCTCTCATCTACTGAGTAGTCTATGCCCCCGTCACCGCGCGGCGTGTCGTTGTGTCTCGATAGCAGGTTTTCGCGCGTCTCCTGCCAGCTGTCGGCCATACGCGCGTCTCTTCTCCGGCTTTCGCTCGATGGGACTGATTGTACGCTGTCCTGACTGAGCGTGCGCCGGAGCTTTCGCTTCGTGTCCGGAGACATTCTATTATAATTTAAGAATATTTTCCGCGCTAGCAACAGCTTCCTATTTGATTCCGGTTCGCTCTCCGCCGCGTTGCGTTTGTCGCATTTGTTTTTCTTTTCGTCGCGTACTTCGCCCTCGCTGTCCCGATCGTCCCTAAGACTTCGCGTGCTAACCGTGCTCTTTGCTGATTTAAGCAATCTTAGGCGCGTCATATTGGCTGTTCTTACTATATGGCGTTCGCGATGCTGATGTTATTTGGTCGCGATAATGGGTCACGGAACTAAATCGGGGGTTGGGGCGGGGTGATTTCGCGTACCAAGCTGCGTGTACTATTGAAAATGGACTTACATTACGATGACAGTAATTGACGCTCGCATGATGTTGAGTCGCGCTGAATCGGTGTTGCTGCTTCGGCGATGTTCGCTGTGATGGCGGCTGGTGGTTAGCTGCTGGTGGCTGGTGGCTGGTGATTGACTGCTGGTGGCTGGTGGCTGGTGGCTGGCTTCTCCGGTGGCTCAGGCGAGCTTAGTTGGCCGAGATCGGCTTCGTTGGCTGAGATCAGCTTCGATGTTTCGCGCCCGCTACCGACAGTTGCGGTCTTATTTTTTTTGCGTTCCGTCGCAAGATCACGGGCGGGCGCACGTTGTTTATACGTGCTTGGCGTTGCCGACACTTGTGCACCAGATGCGATCACGGAGATGATTGTCTTCTGCGTGCTTCTTTTCTGTTTTCTTTTTAATCTCCAAGGAGAGAAGAAAAGAAAAAAAATTCAGATCTGGCACTCGCTACACTGGCACTATCGGCGTTGTTTCGCTGCGTTAGTGTCCTGAACGCAGTGCCGTAGCTGGCTCAAAATTTCGCCTCGCTGCAGCTTGGCGGCACCGCTGTCCTGTGTGTCGGCACTGATTACACTTGCACTGTGCACTTGCTTAGACGCGAGTATTCGCTGTCCTCTTATGTCGAAGAAAAATGTCCTTTATTATTATTATTATTATTTTTTTTTTTTTTGAGCTCGGGGATTGCGTCAACGGTCCCGAGCCTCGGCGACCTGCTCTCTGTTGCGGTCGGCGAACGGTGGAATGGGAAAAGGTGAAATTATTCCCTTTTCCTGGCGCGCTGACGATGGTGTGGCACTAGTTCACTAGGTACACTTTTAGCTGGTGTAGTCCCGCTTCGTCGCACTTAGCGTGATCGAGGTCGCGCGCGTGTGGTTCGTCCGCCCCGGTGAAAAATTAATAAAAAAAAGTTTTCTCTATTTCTCCGCTTGCTGCTTGGACCGACCTAGCGTCCAAGTCCCCCAAGGGATGCCAGTTGTTACGTGTGAGGGGTGGGTGCAAGGAGTAAGTCGGTTGTCCAGTACCTTAAGCTTTATTTAGTGATTAGGAGAGAGCTCTGCTCTGGTCTACGGTCGCCGGAGTTCTGCCTGCGAAGCCTCCGATGCGACAGGTCGGAGGCTGCAGTCTCCAGCACAAAGTGCAAGCTTGCATTTTGTGCGTGAGAACGCTCCGGCTCACGCGCTCCCGCGCGAGGTGCTACCTCAGCTTCGCCGGCGGTCACCTGAGCCCAAAAGCTCGTACGTGACAATAAAAAGGCCCTTTTCTTATATCGTCAACGTTTCGGCGAACATTGTCGCCCTCATCAGGACAATATCGGAGCTGTCGTGATTTTTGTACATCTCAATGATGTTTTTCCCCCGGCTATTTAATAGCTATTTAATAGCAACAAGCACATTAAACAACTACCGAGGGATAAAGTCATATTTAGATTGTGTGACATACACATCTAAGAATATATTAAAAAATGACTTAGTTCTCGATTTTTAAAAAAATGTTGTTTTTACGGTATTTTTCACGGTTTTCCGAGGTTTCCTCCATGTCCATTCATGGGATAGAAATGTTTAATACATGAATTTCTTCGTAATTTAAGTAGCTACAACTTTTCTCTCTTTACTTTTTTACGTTATTCTCTTACTTAACGAGTTAAAAGCAAAAAACCAAAAAAAACCATAAATACGAAAATCAGACTTTAATCGCTTACTTGCTGCACAAATTCAGCTGTTTGCAGACTCAGATTATTAATCTTCACTCTCTTCCGAGTGGTTTAAGCCAATAAAATTGCTGTTTACAATTTTTGCAAAAAAATGAGTTTTCAGTTTAATTTGAATGGTCTATATTTTATCCACAGTATTATAATATTTTGAATTTTTTTAAACATACCTAAAAAACTACATTAAAAAAGCTTTAATTTGAATATTATTTTCTCCAGATCAGATGTACTGGTCGAAAGTATTCACGTTTGAAGACAACGAACTTTGCTTCAGGTTCTTACCAGAATAGCTCGGAGAATAGTCTATTTTACCTTTTTTTCTTTGAATGTTTTTGATTCAAGCATACGTTTGTAACGGTAATTAGCCAAAGGTCTTCTTTAATTTTTATTTAAGCGCTTTTTCGTTTCGTTCTTATTGAGCTGTGTATACGTTTCCCAAGTAGTACATATGTTAGTTAAAATCAATGAAATACGATCTACTTGAGAAGCGCATATATAGTTCATCATATAAAAAAGAAAAGAGCTTCAATTTGTGCTGTTAAATATTAAAATCCGATGTTCTGATCAAACTTGAGAAGGATTTGAAGAAACGAAATGACCGCTGGATTTTGTCGAGCGTTTACATCGAAAAAATGTTAAAGTAACGGTTTTTCTTTTTCTATTTAAAACCTCATGATTTGCGATTCAGCTAGAAGAGCAATTCAACTTCTAGTTAGAAAAACAGTAGAAGAAAAGAGCTTTAATTTGAGCTATTAATTTATTAAAAAGAAGGTACGAAGATTTGAAAAAAGGCAAATATCACATTTTCCCATGAAATCACTCGATTTTGTAATATTCTCGTAAGCGCCTCAAGCAAAGTTCGTTGTCTTCAAACGTGAATAAGTTTTGACCAGTACATTTGATTTAGACAAATTTACATTCAAATTAAAGGTCATTTAATGTACTTTTTTTGTATACATTAAAAAATTCAAAATATTATAATACTACTGATAATGCAGTATTTTGATAATTGCGTTATTTTTTTCGGTTTTTAGCTTGTAGCTCTTTATTGGAATGGTATATGTATAAAGTGTTACATGTGCACTGTATATGCACTTCTAGCTTTTTTTAAATTATTACTGGATTATTGATGTAAATATATCTTTTGGGATATTTGTGCACTCGAAAAATATATGAGGGGTCTGTATATAATATCTGACCAGGAAAGGAGGGAAAGGTGGACGAATCTGTTGTGAGAGCGAGGGCGGCGCTCACCAATAAGCCTCTCCGAGTAAACGTGCAGCACACAGCCGAACTGAACTGAGTCCAACGAACATCTCTCTCTCTCTTCCCCTCTCTCTTCCACTCTCCGGCCTGTATACTGCGACCCTTTAGCAGTACGTGCGTGTGTACTGAGGATGCAACGAATCTACCGCAATATCTTTGCGAACGATGCATCGCTTTCTAGCTTGAATCCTCGCGAAAAACGCAGTAAATTCTTTGCAGCTCCCGTGTAAGTATACACGCAATCACACACTAACAGAAATAAACAGTAGATTGAACGAATATTGAATATTGATATATATAATTGTATATAAAAGCCGAGATAAAAGCTTCATCTACCGAAACTCGGGCGCTCACGAATCCCCAATATATTTAATTCGTAGATCTACAAGTATAATTCAAATGTAAAAATTTGCGGAAAAGTAGTAATTTTTGTTGTTTGGTTATTACAAAAATCTTTAGGATTTAGCAAGAATAAATATTATTGGTGAATTACATTTTTAAAATGAAAATCGCTGCCAATAATACTCTGTTCAATGCAATTATCAAAAGTCAACGGATTTTTTTCGTTCAAATTTTGTTTTATTTGACATTATAATACTGAATAAATATTAACATTTTTAAATATTTCTAAGCATATTTTAAAAAATTCATTTTGTTGATTTGATTATTGTACGTCATAAATTTCCGGACATAAAAAGGAAATTAGTGCAGGCTAGGGACCGTCGGCATCAACCTCGACCCTCCATTCAAGGATTATCTTACCCTCATTAGAGTCATAAAATTATAAGGTATGCCTATAACTCTGGCACATCAGTGTACCTGGATATCTTTTGCTGTGCGTTTCTAACGCTACGGATAGAGACATAGTACTAGTAAGCCAATAGCTAAACGGTATGAGAGAGAGAGAGAGAGAGAGAGAGAGAGAGAGAGAGAGAGAGATATTGGTGGGCCACTTCGATCACTTCGAGCAGTTTCGAAAATTTCGTCATAATATGTTTTCGTCTACGTTCTAACGCTCAGCACAGATACATATACATTATACATTATACACACAGGCTACGAGTGTTCTCCCTCTTCAAATACTCCAGGCACTCAGCGCAGCGGTATACTGGAAGGACTACGAGGAAACGGGAGTGCGAGTGAGAAACATAAGAAAATGCATAAGGGCGACAGAGACAAGCTCCCTCCAGAGACAAAACAGGTTAGGCCCATCGATAGTCCGTGCAAAAAAAAGGTCGGACAGAAAATGGGGAACGAGAAAAAATTGAGGGAGGGAAATTCTGTCTTTGTCGCACTTACGCACATTCTTATTTTTCTCAGTCGCACTTCCGTTTCCTCGTAGTTCTTACTATAATATATAGACAGATATAGATACACTGAAGCTGAGGGTGTTCCCGTTACAGACCGTACACTTATAGATATACGTAGGCATAGCTAGCCTGCTCTGGAAAAGGGACGTTATAATTATGTATCTATATCAGTAATTTCACGGGATACTGGAAACGTCGGGGGGCCTGGAAGTCGCAAAAATTTTCGCGAGGGCACACTTACCAGACCTATTTTTTTTCTTTCTGGGACCCCTCTGAATAAGAAACCGTGCGAGTTACTTGATTATCGGTTGCCACCCGGCTTTCCCATCGAAAAAATCCAAAAATGATCACACATTTTCTTTTGTATTTTTACTGCCGAGCATATTATTTACTTCTTATATATAGAAAGAAATTGCAGCTCAAAAGCTACGAGCTACGTTTGTTTCAATACAGCTAATTACTTATAGGGCTCGCGAGATTTTCACTTTTTTTTGAAATTCTCGTTACTTTTGATACCGTCACTCAATTTTAAATTTAATAGCTTAAAGTAAAGCTGTTTTCCTCTACTTTTTTACTGAGAAGTCAAAATATTTGTAGTGAGCTATATATATGCTTTCAAAAAACCGATCTGCTTTCAAGCGTACAAATAGGTCAATGGATAACAAAATTTTAATTTAGACTTAAAAACTAAAAAGTAGAGGAAAAGAGCTTTAATTTGAGGTACTAAACGTTAAAATCGAAACATTGGATCGATAGTAACAAGGATTTGAAGCAAGGAAAAAATGTCTGGTTTTTGGAAAAATCGAGCTATTTCATCAAAGTCAAACTAAAGCACTTTCTTCAAATTGTCATAACTTTTGATTCAGTGATTCGATTTTGACATTTAATAGCTTAAATTGGAGCTGTTTTCCGCATATTTTTGATTTTTAAGTCTAAATTTAAATTTGGTATATAGTGTGCTATATATATGCTTTTAAAGAATCAATCGGCTTTAGAAGTATATATATGGAAATCCACCAGAAAGTGGCACACAAGTCGGTCCAAAAATCGCACGTTTTTATTTTTGAGGGCACACCTATCGGGCTACGCTAGTTTTGATCGTTAGCTCATTCCGAACAATAAACCGGTGTGTGCGTAGTCAAAACCCTATGCCAACAAAGAGCTACAGGCGAAAAACCGAAAAAAAATCATCGCGATTTTTGGTCTAAAAATTAAAAAACGGGCATTATCTGCAGTATTATAATTTTTTAGATTTTTTTCAAATACACGGACTTAAAGTACACTAAAAGACCTTTCATTTGCATACAAAATTGGCTGGATCGGATGCACTGATAAAAAGATATGCACATTTAAACACAAAGAACTCTGTTTCGGGCGCTTACGAAAATAGCCAATTTTACGTTTTTTTCTTAAAATCCTTCTAACTTTTGATCCAAGTATCGGTTTGCAACGTTCAATACGTTAAATTAAAGCTCTTTTCTTGTACTTTTCTAACAATAAGTCAGGATTAAAAGTTTTTAATGTAGTGAGCTATATATATGCTTCTCAAGTAGATTATTTTTTGAAAGCATGTATATAGCACACTATATTTTAGAAAAAATTTTGGACTAACTAACAAAAAAGTAGAAGAAAAGAGCTTTAATTTGACATATCGAACGTTGTAAACGGATGCTTGGATCAAAAGTTTGAAGCATTTTAAAAAAGGGAAAAATCGCTGTATTTGCCAAAATCGAGTGATTTTACGGAAATAAGCGAAATTTGCCTTTTTTCAAAACTTCGTACCTTCCGATTCAACTGACCGATTTCAAAGTTTAATAGCTTAAATTAAAGCTCTTATGTTCTATTTTTTTCTAATTTATCTGAAGTCTAAGTTTCTCATACTATACGCTATATAAATGCTTCTCAAAATCAGTAAAAAACGATGATATTGAGAAGCATATATATAGACCATCACACAATAAAATTTGAAATCTGATGAATCAATATGAAAGTAGAACAAAAGAGCTTTAATTTGACATATTAAACTTGCAAAACTATTTGTTCAATCGCTAACCGTGCAGTTTAAAAAAAAAAAGAACAAAGATTATTTCAGTACGATTTTTCGTTTAAGAACTTGCCAAAATCCATAGATTTTTCTGTTTCTTGAAATTCTTCTCAATTTTGATCCAGTCGTGCGTTTTCAAAGTTTAATATGTCAAATTAAAGCTCTTTTGTTCTACTTTCATATTGATTCATAAGATTTCAAATTTTATTGTGTGATGATCTATATACCCAAAAAAACCTTTTCAAGGTAAAAGGCTGGCAAGTATAAGGTCTTTTCTTCATGTAAAACTTGAAGATTAATTTTGCAACTTTTGATATCTCAATGTCACAAAAATTCTAAGTGTTTTCTCTATCTATACAGTTACTTCATTATATTAATCAAAGTTAATTTTTAAACTCTCGATATCCCTTATGTGGTGAAAATTCAAAGTGCTTATTCTAAAAGTCTATTTTCATTATGTAAATTAAAGTCAAACTTTCAATAATAATGTAAATAATATTCTAGCAGGTTTATTGTGTACGTTTATTACTTTTCCCTTAGTAAAGGTTGATAAGAAATGTGATTATAATGCAATTTCTAATGGTTTTCTAATTAGTTTCTAATGGTTTTCTAATTAGTTTCAAAGGTATTTCTAATTAGTTCAACAAATAATTATGTTAATATATGTATCTTCTTTTACCTCGTAAATGAGTGAATCACAGACACTGAAAAACATGATGCTTATACATGAAGCTGAATAACTTGAAATTTTCATCTATCTATATCAATATGAATGCGTAAACATCTTTGCTTGAAGGATCTGTTGGATAGACTACCATTTCTTTAGTGTTTCTTCTCTATACCTTCGATTTTACATAAATTTCAATTTTAATATAGCAAAAGAAAGTTATGATATCAATAAAGAAATTGGCAAGTTTTTGTTATAAGAAGCAATTTAGTTGATATAAATAAATAATTGTTTAAATAGGAGAAGGATTATAAATATATATGTATTCATCATTATAAATACTCGACCAAATTGTGACATGTGAAAAGGTGGATAGCCTGTGAAAAGGTACTGTCGGTAGAATTGTCGGAATAACTGCGATTGCCGCCACGTCCTGCGCATTCCAGCTGACGTTTAATGACTGATCACTCTTACGCCGTATTTACGGTGGGAGGTTAGGTCACCGTACTTCCGGTAAATAGAGCGTTCCGTGACCGGTCACAAACAGGCGCAAAGCATAGCACTAATTCGATTTTATTCAAAGTTCAATAGTATCCGAGTGTACATATAGGAATGATGTTCTTACATGACATTATCACATGAAAAATGTGCCCATAATATATTACAGGATTGTTTCGCATTTCGAAAACTTTTTCGATTATTTATGGAAGTAACGAGCGGATGCACAATCTACTCTATTTAGTAATTCAGTAAATGTGTTGCTATCCTTATTTCATGAAAAATCTATGTCCAAGACGATCATTTGCAATTAAATATAAGATTTAATTCATACAAAAATCGATCCCACATATAAAAAAAAACAGTAACAAATTCTAGCATGTAGAACGCATTTTTTTTATGGAAAAACTTGCCGTCCCGTCCTATCATAGATAATCGATGAACTACTAAATGTCAGTGTAATCAACAATCTCATCAAATTTTTAATATACTTATAATATATGTTTATATATAATATTTATGTGTAATCGTCGTCTGCACCACATAATGCATGTGTATGAAAGTAGTAGTATATCTATATCTAGTAGGACTGACGTCACACGATGACGTTTCCGCGGAGAACATTTTTCTCCGGGAGAACAATTTTCGTTGAGGAATTCATGACTCCGAACTTTCACTTCACACTAACTTTTGATAGAAGCTATTTCACAAAATATGCTCCTGATGTGATTTTGATAGTTTTGTTACAAGCTTTCATTTGAGTTCTCATATGTGAGAAACAAAGCTGCCGAAGCAGAGAAAACAGTACCCCGTGTTTCTAAAAAGGCCTATGAGAAGTATAATAGGGTCTGGCTAGCGCCCCACGGCGGCGTGTGTACTGACGTACCTTATACTTTTTAATTAAATTATCCACGTTGATTATTATAAACCAAAAACCAAAATTTCATTTAAAGTGCTTTATTATTTACGGTTATAGATTATTCGATAACAACGTAGAGAATATTCTAGCGGGTTTATTGTATACGGTTATTAATTTTTTCCTCCCTACATGTCGATAAGAAATGTATTTATAATAAATGTATTTATAAGTATAAATGTATTTTTAAGATAAATGAATCTAATCATCTTACACTAATTATGACATCGAGCCGAAGGCGAGCGTGGCAAAAATGAGATATGGCTTGTCCGAATTTACTCCCGTGGTGCGTAATAATGTCGCTTCTATCGCCCGGGAGCAAAAGTAGTACTTTCGGCACAGTGTGGAGAAAAAGGTGTTTATAATCAGTTCAAAAATAATTATGTTGGGATGTATGTCTTTTTTTACCTCGTAAATGAGTGAATCACAAAGATTGAAAGTACATGATGCTTATACACATAGCTGAATAATCCAAAACTCTCAACTATTTATGAAAATATGAACGCGTAAACATGTTCGGGTCAAGAGTCTATTTGACAGACTACCCTTTCTTTAGTGTTACTTCTCTTAGGTTTCTGTTCTTATTTACATAACCCTACAACGTTAACGTGTTTTGAAAAGTAATTCTGTGAGCAGTGGTGACAAGTCACTATGCATTAATATTCGCCCGTTTTGAATCACATCATAATCACATTTTAAAGCGCATCAGTACCAGTGACTCATAAGAGACAACTTGCGAGAGGAAAGGAGGTCTGAGCGGTTCGAACGATGGGTTGCTCTTTGCCGGCTGCCATTTAAAAGTACGTATCTGGCAATTCTACTCATCCGCAATACTTGCACCTATACGCATAACACGCGTGCACCCTCCGGGAGTAATTCTAGGTAATAGGAATACGCTCCGGGAGCATATTTGATAATGGAAAAGCCCTCCGAGAGTATATCTAGAAAATGCAGAAATCCACCGAGTATATTCCTGGATATTAGAAAACCCACCGGGAGTCTTTCTTGACAACAGAAAATACTTCCAACAGTATTTCTGGATAATGTAACAATCCTCCAAGAATCTTTCTTGATAATAGAGCAACACTCCTAGCGTATAGCTTAAAAACAGAGAATCTCTTCGAGAATATATACTAATAACGGAAAACCCGTCCAGAAGTATTTCTAGGTAATAGAGAAACCCTTCGCAACTATTTCTAGATAATGGAGAAATCCTCCGAAAGTATATCTTGATATTGGAACTACGCTACGAGAGTATTTTTTGATAATGTAGAAACCCTTCGAGAGTATTTCCTGATAATGAAAAAATCCTCCTTGAGTATTTTCAGATAATGGGGAAACTCTGCGAGAGTATTCGTTCATAACAGGGAAACTCTTCGAGAATATGTACTGACAGCCGAAAACCCCTCTGGGAGTATTTCTGGATAACGGAGAAAGCCACCAGGAGTATTGCTTGATAATAGAGAAACCCTTCATTAATGTATTTTGATAACCGAGAACCCTCTGAGAGTATTTCGAGATAATGGAGAAAGCCACCGGGAGTATTCCTTTATAATGGAGAAACCTTCCGAGAGTATTTCTTGATAATGGAAAAACCATCCGGTAGACCTTTTTTGACAATGAAAAAATCATCCGGGAGTATTTTTTCATAACAGAGTATCCCTTCGTGAATCTATACTTATAACCGAGAACCCCTCCGAGAGTATTTCTAAATAATTGAGAAAACATCCGGGAATAATTCTAGATAATGGAGAAACCTTTCGAGAGGAAATAACTTATTGATCCGATAAACGAAGAGCGGTCAGTTTTCTGTAAAGGACGGATCGGGCGAATTGGGCGTATAGGCTTTTCATCAAATGTTATAGAAATTCCGAAAACTTCAGTATGGGATTGTACAAAACCGGTACATGACAGATAAACTACATTAATTAAGTATATTTCAATCAGAAATTTTTCAAATCAGTAAGTGCGTGAGAGCGGTTGGCTCTCCGAAAAGGACGGATCGGGTGGATTGACCAGATCGGCATTGGACGAAATCTTATGAAAATTATATAAATTCTAATAAAAAATTGTACAAAACTGTTCCTATGAAAATAAATATTAACATAAATCGATTGTATGATAGGAAGTAAGTTTTCGATCTAATCAACGAGTGAGAGCAGTTGGCTCTCCGAAAAGGACGGATCGGGCGGATTGACCTGATCCGCATTGTTCTTGGAGTTAAAAATAACAATACTAATTTTATAAACTTACACGAGTAACTTTATATACTCCATTTCTAGACAAACACATTTAAACAACTATTTAAATATACACCAAAAATACTAGCTTCAAATTACCAATGATTAAAATAAATACAACAAACCGTTGTTGTACTTACCATTTTTATCAAATACCTATCACTTGAACCATGAACAAGATTTCGAAACTGCTTAAGATCAACACCATTTTAATTTTTGACAAACTCATGGTGCTGGCAAGGAGCTTATATGTACGGCAAATCAGATCCTGGTATACCAATTTCCACAACTTACAACACACATTTATCAAACTTAAAATAATAAGAAATGTAATAATAACAAAAAACTAAATATATGAAACATACTAATTTGTAAAGAATTATATAAAATAAAAACAGCTAGAAAATTTGTTCATTCAGAATTTCCCATTATCAAGAAATAATCCCTGATGGTTTCACTATCTAGAAATATTCTCGGAGGGTTAAAACGCTTTCGCATTAGCGCAACGGAAAGAGGCGAGAGCTAATTAATAAAAAATAATTTATGAAAAGGATGTTAAATAATGTTATAGCAAATTATGAAATATTTTAAAAG
Organism: Philotrypesis tridentata; assembly: GCA_018906965.1. NCBI lineage: Eukaryota > Metazoa > Arthropoda > Insecta > Hymenoptera > Pteromalidae > Philotrypesis > Philotrypesis tridentata. The sequence continues at coordinate 227,167 of JACCIB010000089.1, forward strand.
TCTGGGATACCGGGCAAACAAACAGAATCGCGTCACCAGAATATTAAAATTAAGAAACTTTTAATTAATCACTTATATACACATTGACTTATTGCTTAGGTCAAATAAAGACTTTGATAATTTTGATGGCTACTTGGTCCTCTCGTACGGAAGATCGTGCGTTACTTAGACGTATTGCCTAGTAAAAAACGATCCAGCTGAAAAGGTTAAAATTTATTTTTGGATTCATGAAGTTCCTTTTCCACTCTCGATCGTGCATTAAATCATGAGGTACACGGGAAAGTAAACAAAAAATTCATGAGCCCTTAACTAGACGTATTGCTGAGTTTTTGCTTCTCACTATATGTTCAGGTGTAGGAAGAATTTATAAGTAAGAACAGAGATAAATTTTTTATATTTAGGACCTAGAATTTATTCACGTTAGAAAAGAACATTCGGCCTGTTAGGCTTAGTATACAAAAAAAACTTTTTAGCTGCTGTTATGCAGATTCCCTTATGGAGACTTAATGCTCCACTTTTGAGCATCCGCCAGCGCTCGTGCTTCCCGAGAACTGACTGCTTCGTACAGCTCCAGCTCTTGCGGAGGAATGATGATTTTTGCGGAAAGCCGCGCCCTTTTATTGGTATGAGAGTCTCAGCTCCGACTCTGAAGCAGTGGCTTCCCCCTCCATATGCATCCACGCGCTATAGGTATACTATAGTATGGGTTCCAACAATCTAATCTTTTTACCGCATTTACCAAACGCAGAACGCAAAAATATGTAGATGAGGTTATTTATTGATTTGTAAGGATCAATAAACAACGATTTTTTACTTATGTTTTGTTATGAGCAGCGAAATAAGGCGAGTATAATTATTACCGTCGCGAGGCGCAGATGCTTTCTTTGTTCTTGTTTCGCATTCATAGAGTGATTTCGTACAAAAATTGTATATATATCGAAAGCTAATGAACTAACGATTATTTACATCATAATTTTATATGGATGTCCCCACAAAATATAAACAATGAGTGAAAAGCATTTCCCAGTCACTAGGCAAGTGGAAATACCACCTCCACCTACCCATATTCGGGCTCCGACGCGAAATCGCTTCTCGCGCGCGCGCCTTGTTTTTTTCGTACTCTCTCGACAATGTTTTTTCAATTAAAATTAACGCATCGCAATCGGGTTTTTTACGTTTTACATAGTTTTACATCTATAGAATATAATCTGTACATTAATTTTGTCGAAACTCTACGCCATTTATGGACAAAGTTCATTGCAAGTTGGAGGTTCCCCCCCCCCCCCGGTATTTTAATACGGGCGCGCATATTACAACTTACAACGTTGTTACAAATTAATTGAAAGTAAATAATATATAAACTAATGCCATATATCTCAAGATATGTACACGGTCTATGTGTACATATCTTTTCTTTTACCAAATAATGATTATATGAAAGTTTTCTATATACACAGAGTCCGTGTATGTTGCAGGGTTTCTCTATTATCATGTATTACTCCCGGACGGTATTTCCATTACCTAGAATAATTCCCGGAGTGTTTCTCCATTATAAAGAAATACTCCCGGAGGATTTTTCAATTATCAAAAAATTTTCTCCGAGGGTTTCTCTATTATCAAAAAATACTTTCGGAGCGTATTTTCATTATCTAGAATTACTTCTGGAGGGTTTTTCCATTATCAAGAAATACTCTTGGAAGATTTCTCCATTATCAAGAAGTACTCCCGGATGGTTTCTCCAATATTTAGAAATACTCTCGGAGGGGGTTCTCGGTTGTCAGGATACATTCTAGGACAGATTCCCTGTTATGAACAAATACTCTAGAAGGGTTTCCCCATTATCTAAAAATACTCAAGGAGGATTTCTCCTACTCTCGGAGGGGTTCTCGGTTATCAGTATAGATTCACGAAGGGATACTCAGTTATGAAAAAATACTCCCGGATGACTTTTTCATAGTGAAGAAAGACTACCGGAGAGTTTTTCCATTATCGAAAAATACTACCGGAGCGTATTCCCACTATTTAGCATTACTCCCGGTATGTTTTTCCATTATCAAAAAATACTCTCGAAAGGTTTCTCCATTATCTAGAAATAATCCAGGATGGTATCTCCATTATTTAGGAATACTCTCGGAGGGGTTCTCGGTTAACAGTATAGATTCATGAAGGGATACTCTGTTATGAAAAAATACTCCCGGATGACTTTTTCATTGTAAAGAAAGACTACCGGAAGGTTTTTCCATTATCGAAAAATACTACCGGAGCGTATTCCCACTATTTAGTATTACTCCCGGAGGGGGTTTTCATTATCAAAAAATTCTCTCGGAAGGTTTCTCCATTATTTAGAATCACTCCCGGAGGATTTCTCCAGTATCAAGAAATACACTCTGAGGGTTTCTCTATTATTAAAAAATAATCTCGAACCGGTTTTCGGATCTCAATTTATATTCTCTGAGAAATTCTGTGCTTTTAAGCAACACGCTAGGAGGGTTTCTTCATGATTAAGAAATACTCCCGGATGATTTTTTCAGTATGAAGAAAGACTACCGGAGGGATTTTCCATTATCAAGAAATACTCTCGGCAGGTTTCTCCATTATAAAGAAATACTCCTAGTTCTCTCGAGGGATTCTTGGTTATCAGTGTAGATTCACGAAGAGATACTCAGTTATGAAAAAATACGCCCGGATGATTTTTTCATTATCAAGAAAGACTACCGGAGGCTTTCTCCATTATCTAGAAATACTCTCGAAGGGGTTCTCGGTTATCAGTCTATATTCACGATGAGATACTCTGTTATGAAAAAATACTCCCGGATGATTTTTTCATTATCAAGAAAGACTACCGGAGGGTTTTTCCATTATCAAGAAATACTCTCAGAAGGTTTCTCTATTATCAAGAAATACTCCCGGAGGCTTTCTCTATTATCTAGAAATACTCTCGGAGGGGCTCTCGGTTATCAGTATAGATTCGCGAAGAGATACTCTGTTATGAAAAAATACGCCCGGATGAATTTTTCATTATCATGAAAGACTACCGGAGGCTTTCTCCATTATCTAGAAATACTCTTGGAGGGCTTCTCGGTTATCAGTCTATATTCACGATGAGATACTCTGTTATGAAAAAATACTCCCGGATGATTTTTTCATTATCAAGAAAGACTACCGGAGGGTTTTTCCATTATCAAGAAATACTCTCAGAAGGTTTCTCTATTATCAAGAAATACTCCCGGAGGCTTTCTCTATTATCTAGAAATACTCTCGGAGGGGCTCTCGGTTATCAGTATAGATTCGCGAAGAGATACTCTGTTATGAAAAAATACGCCCGGATGAATTTTTCATTATCATGAAAGACTACCGGAGGCTTTCTCCATTATCTAGAAATACTCTTGGAGGGCTTCTCGGTTATCAGTGTAGATTCACGAAGAGATACTCTGTTATGAAAAAATACTCCCGGATGATTTTTTCATTATCAAGAAAGACTACCAGAATGTTTTTCCATTATCTAAAAATGATCTCGGAGGGTTTCTCTATTATCAAGGAATACTCCTGGTGGCTTTCTCCGTTATCCAGAAATACTCCCAGAGGGATTTTCGGTTGTCTGTACATATTCTCGGAGAGTTTCCCTGTTATGAACAAATACGCTCGGAGAGTTTCCCCATTTTCCGAAAATACTCAAAGAGGATTTTTTCATTATCAGGAAAAACTCGGAGGGTTTCTACATAATCAAAAAATACTCCCGTAGCGTCTTTCCAATATCATGATATACTTTCGGAGGATTTCTCCATTATCTAGAAATAGTTGCGAAGGGTTTCTCTATTATCTAGAAAATACTTCTGGACGGGTTTTCCGTGATCAGTATATATTCTCGAAGAGATTCTCTATTTTGAAACATTATCAAAAAAGACTCTTGGAGGATATCGAGATTATCCAGAAATACTGTTGGAAGTATTTTCTGTTGTCAAGAAAGACTCGCGGTGGGTTCTCTATATTATCTAGAAATACACTCGATGGATTTGTGCATTTTCTAGATATACTTCCGGAGGGTTTCTACATTATCAAGAAATACTCCCGGGTCGTATTTCCATTATCTAGAATTACTACCGGAGGGTGCACGCGTGTTATGCGTATAGGTGCAAGTATTGCGGATGAGTACAATTGCGAGATACGTACTTTTCAACGGTAGCCGGAAAAGAGTAACCCATCGTTCGATCCGCTCAGACCTCCTTTCCACTCGCAAGTTGTCTCTTGTGATTCACTGGTACTGATGCGCTTTAAAATGTGATTACAATGTGATTCAAAATGCGCGAAGATTAATGCATATTGACTTGTCGCCACTGCTGACAGAATTACTTTTCAAAACACGGTAACGACGTAGGGTTATGTAAATAAGAACAGAAGCCTATTGCATGTGACTTATCGAGCAGCTGTCTGAAGTTGCGCGTGCGGCCGCTTCAACCTCCGCTGAGAAACGTCGACTTTAATCGTTATTTTCTCAAAAATGGCCCATTTTCGCCACTCGGGCCCAGGAGAACTTATGTTCAGGAATTTAAGACCTACAATTTGGTTACGGTTATATACAAATTCACTGGCACCCACACTCCCATAAGATTCCTCCGGGGTCCTTTTTAATCCATATTTTATTTTGAATGATATTTATAAAAAAAAGAATTATATGTAAAAAAATAAAATCTAAAAACTTGTTTATTATTTATTTATAAGAGATTCAAAGTAATACATACACTTAACTTTGTATAATAACTTATAATTTTGAATTTTTCATAAATACTTACACTGTTGACTTCATGCTTGTAGTGTTTAAATTTTCAGTTAGGTAACAATATGAAAATCAAAACTATAAGTTTTTAGATAAAATTAATTACAGGTATTTTTTTAATATGTTAAAACAAACTTATGTACAAAATTTTATCCCTCTCGCTATGATAGATATTAAATGAGTCTAAAGAATATAATTGAAATAAGTAATCATCCTACGGTCATACTACGGTCTTCACCTCATTTAAAATCTGTTATAGCTAGAAGGCTGAAATTCGGCATCCAAATTTGTTTTAACATGATAAAACAATGCATACAATTCACTCGATCCAAAAACTTATATTTTTGATTTTCATGTAGATATACTTACACCATTGATTTCATGGCTTTAGAGTCTAAATTGTCAGGTATTGAATTGATTTGCTAAGCCGTTTCGACTTGAAAATTCTCATACTATCGCTCTGAGTGACAGACTTGACAACTCATAGGTTTTCGTTACCTTTTACAAAGCAAAACATGCATTTCCCTTGGGAAAATACTCGTTTCAACCAAGATTTGGAAACTGACTGTATATGTTGCTCTCTCAAATTGAGAATAATTAATTTTTCATTAAGCAAATCAATCAGAGGGATAGCATAAGAAATTTCAAGTTTATCGTCTAAACCAATTTTGAGCTGTTCAATTTGGAATACCATAAATGATAATTATTTTGACATAGGTTTATGTGATAAACTTAAACTTTCACATGCTATCCTTGCGATGGATTTCTAGATAGAAAATAAGTTTTTCTCAATTTGAAAGGAGTACGAAGTATACTCATTTTGTAGATTATGGATATAATGAGCCTTTTCCCAAGAGAAAAGCATGTTTTGTTTTGTATAAGGTAACGAGAACTTATAAGTTGTCAAGCCAGTCACATAGAGGGATAATATAAGAATTTTCAAGTTGATACAGCTCAGCAGTTTTGAATTATTGAATTTTGAAATTTCTAATCTCTGATTATCTCAATACTGCTCAGCTATACCATTGCCAAAATTTTTATACTATCCCTCTAAGCAGTGAGCTTGAAAACTTGTATGATCTTTTGCCTTTTAGAAATCAGAACACGCATTTCCATTGAGAAAAGAGACGCTAGTAGTAAGTAAGCTAGGATGGCGAGTCAAAACAAATGATGTCACCCGCCATCCAAGCTTACCTTATCTTGTAATTCGACACCCCCTGGCGCCACCTTATCATGTAACCCGATACCCACTGGCACCACCGTCACCTTGTCATGTAATTTGACACCCAGTGGTGCCGCCACCTTCTTATCAGGTAATTAAGATAACCTTATCATGTAAACAACCCATTATGATAATTTTTATGACCTAAACAAGAATAAGATAACGATTGCACCTCAAACCATATATTTATTTACATAAACAAACAGGATACAATGTAGCTTATCTTAAGAGGTAATTAAGATAACCCTTTATCACATAACCAGGTCGTTATGATAATTTTTATGATATAAGCAAAGATAAGATAAATTTATACATCAAACAAGTAGGTTACAATGTATTAATTTCGATAACAAAAGATAAAATAATAGCATCATCATGGGACTGCGTAATCTGGCTGCATAACTGTTCGTTCAAGCGTTTTGACTCAATGACGCATGCGTCGGCCATTTTGATCGACGTAAGAGAAGATTGATTATAATACATACGGTTGTGTAGTATTATAATCAAAGGAAAAGATAAAAAAGAGAAACAGTTAGAAAAAAATGTTGTGTATAAGTTGCATTGCAATGATTGTACGGCCACATATGTGGGACAAACTAAGAGGAGTGTGTGTACGCGTATTGAGGAACATAAGAAGTCGAAAAGTAATGTTATTAATGACCACATTGATAAATTCAAACATAATTTTAATTTTCAGAAAGTAAATATTAAAGACAAAGAATGCAATTTAAATAAAAGGCTGGTTTCTGAAATGTTACACATACAAATGCAGGAAAATGGCATTAATAAAATGGAAGACACACAGAAACTTCATAACGTGTACACACAATTGATATACCGTTTGAAAAGGAACCGCAAAAACGGAGTATAGATGTTCGATGTATACATATGCGAGAGAGCGACAAGTGTGACGTCATTGTAAACACACTGCTCGAAAATTTGCGAGACTCCTCGCCGATATAAAAGCGCCGGCTAATCCTATTGTATTCTCATTATCGAAACAGTAGGTGAGGAAGCCGGAATCAAAACATCGTATTGTCACTTCCCGCTCCTCCGTCCGCCGCCACGACGGGCCGGGGAAGAGAACATTCGATAGACTCATTGTTGTGCGCCTTTTACATGTAAGAATGATTTGTCCATTTGCTTATTCATTTATATTTTGTGTTCATTAATTTATTTTTGTTTATCAATAAAATTAACAGTTATCTTAAGAGGTAATTAAGTTTCCTGAAGAGGGTGACAATGTTCACCGAAACCTTGAAAAAGGAAAAAATGGTGTAAGTTTTTTTTCACCTTTTTCCTACAAAGTTTACCTCGGAGAGATCGACAAAGTTCAAAAAACTAATTACTAAAACACCGAGGGAAAAAGCCATTTGAATACAGTGTATTACACTTATTCACATATACATTAGATCAAAGTAATTTTTGAAAACTACCCAACTGGCCACATCGAATTTGATGGATTTGAAGCATGCAGTAGCCGTGGAGAGCTTCACCACTGGTCGGAATTTGTCCTGGTGACACTATAACCCAACAGAGATTTTTTTTAATTCGACTTGTTAATGGCGTGCGGCGTAGACAGCAACATGTTTGGCAGAATATTCTGCAAACGAGATGGAACACTTGCACTTGGTTGAACCATGGTTGCAGCAATCTTTACGATATACAGGTACAATTCAGAAACACTCTGCGTAGCTGACTCGAGACAACTGACTGCTGCTCCTCAGTCATGCAACATTTTTATACAGTACCCGAAGAAAAGACCCCACTACTTTAAAATGGCATGAAGAGAAGCAGTGGGGGAAATTTCTCCACGTGCATTCTCAGAAATATAAAAGCGATAATGGAGACGCCAACCGTCAAAAAAAGCTAAGGTTACATTTCAATGGAATTTAAAACAATAACTGACACCGGTTATCATTATCTGTTCTTAGAAATATGCAAGGGGCGTGATGTAACAGGAAAAGAAATGGATCATATTAATATTATAACCGTCAATAAATTCCTGCACGTGTATCGTATTCGCAGCGTCCAGAGTTACCAATTGTCAAAGATCTCAGATTACACTTCTCCGAGAATAGACTGCCTATCAGTAATAAGTTAACATCACATCCGGTGATAAATTCCATTCTATTTTGATGATGATGACGAAATAGGATAGAGGTGTAAGTAAGATTCTAGAAATGAAAAAATAGTTAATTGAGAAAGATTACATTTTATTCATAAAGTTGACAATTAATAATTAATACGCATACGCGTAGTACATGATTGATTACAAAATCCAGAACCAAGAGAGGCTTCTTTCCTGAATCTCTTAACATTTCTCGAACGTACATTTTTGTTTCGCATTAGTTTTTTATAAAAATACACAACTAGTACATCATTTTTACGGGAATCTTGTCAAACCTTATGACAAAACGCACGTAAGTTAGGTAAACTAACCATATGATAAAGAAACATAACGCAATACTGAACACACACTTGCGAATCGAAGCTTTATAATTTTTTTCTAGTCCACTGGTATCTTTTACAATTTCTTTTGAGTCTGTTAATATAATGATGGGACATTGGTGGTAATCCGTAACTGTCAAAATATGTTCCGTATCCATTTTTGTCTATAAAAATAGCTATCCAGTGAGTTCCTCTCTTTGTGTGGTCGTCTGGTACTTTGTCATTTGGTACTTTGTCTGCAGCGTATACCCCAACGGTCCTGGCAGCTAATGGCTTGAGAGCTCGCATCAATTGTTGTGTATTTATTTTGTTTAACATCCATCTACTTCGTCTTCAGCATCGTCATCATCATCATCGTTTTCAGAAAAATGTATAGCAAAGATAGATGAGGAGTTGGGTCTTCGTGCGTGCAGCTTGCAGTACAAAGCGTCACTAAACTGCTGTGCTGAAGTTGCCTTTATATCTACCGCAATAAGATGTAATCACTTGCGTAGCAAATACGAGTGATTAAGAGCACAATAACGTTTGACATGTAAACCTTGGATACTGTGATTTAAACACATGAAGTTGTTCGGATATTCCTTTTTGAAATTTTCGAATGTTGGAGCGTACATATTCTCAAGATCCACAACTTCACGGCACATGACACTTTCCAGAAATCTCCAATTGTCGTAACCACGTGTAAAAATACGTATAGCCACTTTTGCTACTTGTTGTAAATTAAAATTCAAGCTTTCGATGGTAGTATCTCCCTCGTGCCACCGAATTCCATGATACTGATTGGAAATGTATTCGTTGGATCTTTTAATACCAAGCGGTAGTTCTTCAAATTTATGGGGCTCCTTGATAATCCAGTCATCGACAACTCTATGTTTTATTCCAAGTACAGCCACTTCTTTAGGAACAAAACGATTCTTAATGTCTCTTAAACCCTAACTGTTAATAACGTAATCCATGGTGAAAGTGTAAGTAGAGGCAGTACTGTCCTGCTCAGTTTTTTAAAGAATACTGAAAGAAAATTGAAAGACTTTACCAACAATACCATAGAGGCGCTGCTGCTGCTTTTCCCCTACCATCATTTCTTCCACCACATCTATCACGTCGGAATTAAGCATTAAAATCTGTTATGATTTATCGACTTGCATCTATCTCCAAGACATTATCGTATTCTGCGTAAAGTATACAATTGATTGTTGTTGTCAGAGCTCTTTCAAATTTTATCTCTATACGAACACTGCCGTGCTTGATTAGATTCCAATGAAATGGTGAATTTGCTGATAAATCAGGTGTTAGATCGAAAGCGGAAAGTGTAAAGGCTTCGGGATAAGCAACTCGACTGGTAACTAATGATTTATTTAGAAAATGAATTCCAGTCCCAGAGTAGAATGTATGAAAACAGTCGACATATTCTCGGCTGTCACCCGTAAAGCGAGGCTGCAACAGTTTACTTGGGATCTGCACTGCATCTACGTAAAGCGAAAGATAGTTTATATTAAAATGTTGGAAATTAAATGGGTTGAGTTTTCTATTTCCATTGAATGCCCTGTTATCCACAAATCCTAAAATAATTCTTTTCGGTATTTGACCTAAAATCGTATCGCCGAGAATACCACTGTGCATTGTAAATACCTTCACTTCTACACGATGAATTGAATATTTTGCTGTAGCTTTTGTGAGCGTGTTGCATGGACTAACATAACTCCAGGACTTACTTTAACGCGACGTACAATGAGTGAAGCTTCCTTAATATGAACAGTGAATTTTCCATCCTCCGAGTTGTCCATTAAACAGAAAGAATCTTTACTTCTGACCAATCTTACGCGTAATTACACACCGTTTAGCAGAAATTTTTTTTGATTAAAAACATCGGAATGCAAATGACCCAGTAGGTCTACAGTTTTATTCTGTTAAAAACAGAACCGTTCTGTGAAAAACAGACGGTACTTTAAACCTTTATTCACATTTGCATCAGTTGCAAGAGTATTGGCTGGCGATTCCATTTTTCCAGGAGTGTCTACATACCAAAGGCCACTCGTGACATGTGCGTCCATCGACCCTTGCGAATAATTTAGCAATGTCTCAATGTACGCTCGATACGGATATGTATTGTTTGGCGGTGAAACCAATTTTTGATTAAAGAATACATCTACCTGATTGAAGAGTGAATGTAATGTATTATTTACTGCGTACGTACAGTTGAACTGTTCTTGGATGATTGACGCTTGCGCTTCTTTCCACGCTTCTTATATCCTGAACCTTTTATCATTTCGGCAATTTTATTAGCGGCTTTATGCTTGAGTTTTCGACCAGACTCACGTACACGCATATTAACTGCTTCTTTAAAGTTTACTCCGTGATTTCCCACATCATCCAACACATTTATGCCTGCACTTATTGCTTCATTACCCATGGCTTCAGCACCACTTGTAAGATAAGGCAGGACTTTTCGAAATAATCCGCTCAAAAAGTTACCTATTCCTCCATGTCCTCGCTGATAATTAGATCTTTTGTACACGCGTCGTACTCCGCCTCCACCAATTTGATCGGCATAGTAATCTCCGTAGTAATCCATTTATAACGTGTGCGTTTAAAGTGAAGTGTTACAGTCAACGTTCCGTACTCGAATGGTATATGATTACCATTTTTATCCCTTATATCTATTATTATATTTTCAAATGTATTATTTAGAACAGGTATGTAATTTCCAGGTGAAAATTGTTTCACCATAGTTGTACCAAACTTATAGGAGGAATTATCGGACGTTACTATACGTAAAAGAGATGCCTGTACGTCTCCGATAGTGTATGGAATACAAATATCCGAGTAGACGAAAAATTGGTCTGTTATAGCTCTCCCCAAGCAACCCGGTCTATTACCAACAACACTTGTATCTTTCCTTATACGTGAAACTTTGAAGATCTCCTCGCTGTAGTTGTTCTCGTAACCTTTGTCGAAGGTGCCTTTCGTTCGACTGATACGTACGTGGTCGCCGACCTTGTAAATATTTGCTCTAGGTTTTTTCCGCTGACTGAGTGCTCCCTTTTGCAAATTTTTTCTAGCCACAGCTGCATTACCAACGATCACCGCTGCTGGAACCATTTTAATACCACTGTGCCTCGTGTGATTGTATGCATATATGCTATTCTGAATAACATCGATATACCTGTGCGTATTTTTATGAGTAAAATATCTAAACATGCGTTCCTTGTGTTAAATTTATATCCCGTTGTTTCAAATAATTTTAGAAATCTGATCCAACAAACTCTTTACCCCTGTCTGTCTGTACGAGAACAGGACGACGGCCATCGGCTCTTTTCAGCACCTTATCAAAACCGGCTACGACACTTTTAACGCTTTTGTCACCTAGAGGCTCGATCTAAGCGTATTTGCTGAGAATATCTATTACCACAAGTAAATACGCAAAATTATCATTGTACGTTTTGAGCGATTGCATGTCACATAAATCCATCTCCTAGCAATCATCGACTTTGCTAACGTTGTACATTAGTCTAGAGAATTTTCGTCTAACAGATCTGTATAGAGTGTAAGTATCTTGATTGCTCAGCCACTTTTTAATGTCGTCGCCCTTCTTCTTTGCATTAACACGAAGTAGGTTATGCGCACCTGCGTATCCAGCCTCGTGCTCGGTGTTAAAGTATTGATTTTTGTAAACCATGTTTAAATATTAAATGACATCCACTTGTCTTCAGCTGATTTTCTTGTATCAGATTTCTTTTTCTTGTTTAAACGTGCACTGTAACGTCTCTGTGAAGCGACACGCCTGGCAGCTTGCTCCAAGGTGTCAACGCTAACGGCACTATCCCGCCTATTTGAAGGAATTTTATTCAGTACACGCTTAAAATTTTCACTGATTTTCAATGCAGTAGGATTATTAATGTATTTAGACGGGGTATCGGACGTTGCTATAAAATTAGCAAGTTGAAATCTTCCAACAGGTTCTTCACGCGGTTTGCTCTGCACAACATCCTCAAGCAGTTCTATAATGTTTGACTGTGGTATGATTTTGTTGTCAATACTGACAGTGCCTGAATTATCCCATTTAATACGATGCGACACTGCTGCTGATCTCCAATACTGAAGTAACAAACGTGCTTTTCTAACAAGACCCCTGGAAATACCGGTGAGAATCGCTTCATCCGACAAGGGGCTAAGTATATCCTCGATTTCATGCTCTGCGTTGATTGCATTAGCATCTGCTAAAAGCTCCTGACGCTCCAAAGTTTTAAAATGTAGATATCGTCTTAAAATTTGTAAATATTTTTGACACTTTTCTCTTTCGTCCGTGATACTTTTCGAAAAAAGAGTATGTCATGCATCTCCGCATTGAGCCGTGATAAATTGTCACCTCGCGTCTGCACTGTTTGCTCTAAAGCATTACTAGTCATTGTCGATACCGCTTCTTCTTCTTTTTCTACGCTATTCTGTTTAACAACTCTATCATACGTTTCCACTGGTACAATAATCATTTTACGCGCATGTTCCATTTTTTCTTTAATTTGCAGAGGTACCAAATATTTTCGACACCAGTGCACCGATTATAGGCGCAAGCAACATTGGTAAAAAAGCACCACCGTCTTGAATAATGACACGTCTCTTGTTTTTCCACTCTGATTTATTAGTTCTACCCTTATTTAATAATTTTCGCAATATCTTTTTATGCTTTTTCAATTTTGATTTATGAGAATTTTTTATTTTTACGACTCCTTGCAATACGTTTAATGCACACTCGCATATACTTTTGATGAGTTTTTTATCTGCCGTTCGTAACAATGCAATTTATTGCTGACTGTCAGTGTGACAGAGAGCATACAATACGGCTACGCATTTTTTAGTAAAATGTTTTGGTAGACAGCCACAAGATGTACCTTTTCTTTCATTATCATCAGCAGCAACAGCAGCAGCAGCACCAGCTCTACCGTCAACACCAGCTTCACGCTGTCGTTTGCAATTCTTGCTTCTTCTGCTTCTTCCTCCTCGTTCACGTCTATGCGATGCTTTCCCTACCATAGTTGTGCTCATACTGACCTGATGTGCATAAAGCAGTCTATTTTTATCGGCTTTTCTTTTTCGGCATGTATGCGTAACGTAGTTTATCGTCAGGAAAAACGCAAGTTCGAAAACGGAATTCTTCTCCCATTGGTTGTTTCAAATCTAGCAAAAGATAACCATGCGGAATCGCGGTGCTATCGAGATATGCTTCTTGCAAAAATTTAGGATCCTCGGGATAGACTTGGCGTGCGAGATACTGAATTTGTGAACGATCACGGGGATTTTTAAAAATTACGAGATAATTAGCATTCAGCGAGATGTCGCGTTGACCGGAACCTTTGTAAAAAAGATTCTACGTAATAAAAATTACACTTAAATTTTTGTGATGACTACCCTTTGTGAAGAGATCGAGAATCACGTTATTTGAAGATACCGATAATTAATATTAATAATTTCTAATTTCGATAATTAATAATTTCTTCTTCTCGTTGTCTCGAGACTAGTCCGTAGGTTGAAGTAATCCCTCTTGAAATTCAACAATCTTTTTTCCACTGCTACTCTCACAGCCTCCTGGTACAAAGTCTGTTGCGTATGTGTCTTGCCATTCAGCGTAATAGAGGAATATTCAATCAAACGATCAAATATTCGATCAAACGCCACATTGCACATCTGTGGCAGATGGTGGAGAAAACGTTTGACAAACACAGTCTTTCCGCAACCTGTAGGTCCGCTGACGATGCATGTAAATGGATGCTTGTAGCGTGTATCCATTTCTCCTCTTTTTTTTATGCACTGTAAAACATGACGATACTAGCAACAATTAGCGTAAATTTGACAGCGCGCGGCGCCGCACACGTTGAATAAGCTTATGCGACGTGTGCTAGAAAAGCAGCTAATTATCGCTATTCAAGCTAATCCAACATGGTCGCGGCACACGTAAATAAGCTTACGTAACGTGTGCTGAAAAATCAGCTCATTTCAGCTCTTTAAGCTAATCGATGCTAGACAAGCAAAGTTGAAGGGCAAGATAATTCCAGTTCAGAGTAGCGTTCTCAGTGACAATCAGGAGTATACTGAGTGTAAAAGCTTACTTAGAAAAGGTTATATATTAGAAATGAGTGATGTACATTTTTCTCTTTTTATTTTTATTTATTACTAGACCAAGAGCAGCGCGCTTCGCGCGCTCTAATTTTTCTTGCAGTTTCTTCATAATTTAAATAGTACTCAGAAATACTTAAAATAATTTCTCTAATTATTTCTCTTTTAAAAGTTATTTTTTAAAGTACAGTTTTTAAAAAGAACTTATCGAACTGTGCATAGGTATATCTATATATGAAGAACTCATGAACCCATTGTCGATTCTATTGTGTATAAAATAAAAACAAATCTTTCTCTATTTCTTATACCTGCACTCTGCTTGCACGCAGATCTTTTTTGCCATTATATTAGGCGAGAATGTTAGATCAACCTCAGCGGGCTTCGCGCGCTCTAACCTCAAACTAACGCATTCACCGGAAACACATGAACCATGACACATGAACATATTGGCTCTTGAGTCTTGACGCATGCGCACAACATCAACCAATCACAATTCGTCTTCAGCGGCTTCAAAACATCCGGTCATGACTTTTTATTAGTGGGATCAGAACATAAAATCACTGTACGTTAGGTAATTTGTTCTTATATCCAAAGGGAAGAGACCTACGCATCGTAAGATAGCGTCATTTTTTTAATACAACACAGCATGTCTTTGATTCGTTGCGCGTTACAACTTCGTGTGTTTTAGTTCTATCAATAGCTTTAAATTTCAATTGTACTTTTTCATGTTCAGCGTTTATTTTCTCAGTTTCCTCATCATCATTCGCAAACGCTTCAATACCTAATTTCTTTATGGTATCGAAATTCATTTTTTGACCGTTAGAAAAATTTAATGAAATTCCTTTTACCTTACAACATTCAATTTTATCAGGTTTATTGGGAGTTATAGCCGTGTATGCATAAAACTTTGATCCACCAGAAACAAAATTGTCTATAAATGTGTTGTCACCGTAAGCACAGAGCTCATCTGTCATATCACCTAACTTTGATCCTATAAAAGGTCTGTATTCACCAGGAGCATCATTGTGTGATACAAATATACAAGAATCTGTATCTTAATACAGAATACGATCACCCGAATTCTCTAGATGTTCGTACAATTTTAGACGAGCTTGGGCAGTCGTGAAGGCAGCAATCACGACACTAATATGAGGCGCTGGTGTCACAGCATCATCTCTGTTTTGCCAATTTAGGTACAAAATCTCATGGTTAATTGCTAGTAAATCGTTAACTTGTCTTTCGGGACACGTCAACTGTCTGCTCGTAAGCCAGGGTTCTTTTCAATATTTTTCCTATCTAAAAGTATACCCTCATCAGCTTTATATTGTTCAATGTAACGTGACTTTATTTCTTCGTCAGTACACCACGAAGGACAACCACTGGCTTCTTGCTTAATTTTTAAGATAGTATTGACGTATTCTGCGAAAAGACCGCCGCTACCGTCATTCTGATTATACCGAGTCATTTCGTATTGCTGGATAATATAAATTTTTGTAATAATGTAGCCAAGTTGAACAGCTTTTTGCAATTCATCGACAACCCATGTACCGTTAAATTCACGCATCCTTGGGTCTTCGTGATTGCACGCACTTTGTTGCAGTTCTTCGCAGCATGTGCGGCAAAGTGCAAAAAGAAGGCGCCCGTGCATTTTAATAGGTAAGAGAGGTATGTACAAGTCTCGCGGTGGTAAAATTGTACATTTAACTAAACCCTCAACTTTGTCGAGATTATTGTTATCGCCGTTCGTTAATTTATCACCTTCCTTACCAATTAAAATTTGCGGATGCCCTATGGGGTACTGACCTCTTTTACATACATACGGGTAAAGAGAACATATATCTGTGTACTGAATTTTTTCATTACCTCCGACGATGTACTCGGTAACTACATTCTCGGTTCCACCCCCGAAAAAAGCATCGCGTGGATTCAACGTTATTCGACTCATAACACGATGATGTGTTACATAATCGTCTATTTCACGATTTGCCGCTTTAATTCCATCAAACGTACATTCCTCAATCTCTCTAATATCGTATCCAAGAGATTTAATTTTCTGAATTTTTCGAAAAGGATTCTCGTAGCTTTCGTCCATAGTTCGTCCGTAAGACATTGTTTTATCACGTTTTCTAGGAAAACACATAGGACACCCATGTGTATAACAACCTTCATATTCGAAAACGATTCCTTTTCCGCCATTTGCATCTGGTAAATAACCATCTACGCGAATCCTTCGTTTAACGTAAATTCACGGGCTCTACCGGCGTTTATGATTTCCCGTCTGATTTCGCGTTCGCATTGCAACAAGCACTGAATAGCTTTTTGAGAATGGGTATCAGCGCGACGATATCCACCGATAGGAATGATCCCTATAGTTTTTGGACGTAAAAAGTTTTTTCTGTACACAATAGAACATGCTGAAGCTATCGCTGTTGCTTCTGTAAATAGACATGTATTTCCACATTTTATATAAATTTTTCTAAAAGCCATGCAAGCTAACCTTAACATTTCTACATCCATACGACAATATTCGACTATTTCGAGTTTGAAATCAAATTCTTGAGTGTTACGGCTCTCCTCAGCGTATCAAGTCAAAAACTTTTCTCTATCACTCGACGACATCGAGTCAGGTGCATAAAACTTTGAATCCGGTAAAGGCCTAGTATACTCCTGATTATCTATAGTGTTAAAGAGATGCGGGAAATAACCTTTGTTTCTACCCGGTAGTAGTGCGAAAGCTTGAGGAAGAGCACTTAATTTCATGTGAAAATAGTTTAAACTGTCAATAAATTTTGTTTGACCACACTGAAGCATAATTATATTTTGACCGTTTAATATAACATTTAGTACTATCACGGTGTTTTCGACTATTTCGCGTAAAATAAATTGAACATAGAATCCTCGCGAATTATGAGCGATGCAAATTATTTGACCAAAGGATGTTTTTTCACGAACTGTCAAGGCTATTAATTGTTTAACCGGATCAGTTCGAAATATATGTTCTCTTGTTCCGCATGTATGACACAGCACATTTATATTCTCCTCGTCTATGCAGTCATCGCAGACTTGCTGGGTAATACAGAGATTTGGAATATGTACTTTTGTGCTTTCATGCTCGTGGTAAGTAGAATCTTGACGCGTCTCGAAATCATAGAAAATAAATAAATTTTTCTTTAGCGTTTTACGGTTAATCTCTGCTCTAATATTACGACCGATAGGTTGAATATAACACATGGCATTCACGTTATGACGATTATGATACAAACTACGATAGTTAATACCGCATTCATGTTTTGTTTTATAGGTATTTATACGTTTACAGCACATGGTACATACCTGTACAACGTCGCATACCTTTTTATTATTTTTTTTATAAGAATCGTCTGTTCTGTGCTGATCAAAACATTTTTGTCCAAAAAATTCTCTATTACACTTATCGCAATGAATAGTATCTATATCGGTGATACACGGTGGTTTACAAAAGCACATATTACATCTCGCTGTACATATATAATCATCTACAAGATGATAGTTCTTTTGCACTGGTCGCAGAAAAATTTACTTTGCGCAACACCGGTTAAATTTACTACTGTATCGAAATGAGATCTTTGCGCTACGTACAATAGATATATAGTGTCAAAATCATTGGAATTTAGCATAGGTCGACCATCGAAAAACGCTGGCTCACCACTACCAAAAGTTTCGTTATCATATATAACAATAGCAATGTTTTTTTGCATATAATACTCTTGATATTTTCTTATTTCACGCATTCCGCAACCATTTTCAGGAATCGCGACACTCGCTTGTACTGCAAGTAGATTCGCTCGCTCTTTTTAAATAGATCGTCTACTATCTCGAATAGCTTGGCACTGTCTACTAACGTCAGTTGTAGGATTATTTTTTAATTCAATATTTGCCTCTCCGACAACTAAGGCTCTTAGTAAACATAAATTGACATTGTTATATATAGAAACTATCGATCTCTGATCTACTGTATCAACTTTTAGGGCTTTTTTATTATTTTTATTGCCGTTTGGTACATTTACAGTTGTTATACTCATGATAAAACTATCGTCGATTTAAAAATCCGCGTTACTCTGTGCTAAACCGCTTATTAAATTCCATAAATCATTATAAAAGAAATTATTTACAGTACGCAGTGACATCCCCCCTGGACCTCGCGTAAAATTCAAACTTCTTACGGAAACACCAATCAAATCGTTTTGATTACATAATGACATTATATAACCATAAATATCTCTAATAGCAAATTCTAACCATACTATAGGATTGGTTATTTTTAATACGAGACATCAACCCTCTAACTTAAATTTTGCTACATAATGCGCGTTATTTTGAAAAACCTCGAATCGCTTACCACGAGGTTGCAAATCTTCATTCTCTTCTTCTTCTTCCTCCTGTTGAAGTTCAACATCCATAACCTGATGACCTTCCCCTTCTTGTTCGGCGACAGTCTCCTCCTCCTCCTCATCATCGTGATTTGAGAAATTATTAGTATTCGAATTTTCAAGAAGATGTTCATTGGATACTATTTCACCGTTATCATTATCATCATCATCAGCATAATAACCCCCACCAATCTGGGTTGATACACAGCTTTGATCGACCTCGTAATCAGTAGAATCAAGGCCGCTGTTGTTGTTGCGTGAAAATGAATATGATGTTGATAAGGGGCTGTTGGATGATGAGGAGAAAAATCATCAAAGTCTATATATTCTGAAAATATTTGTTCACATTTTTATTAAAAAAATATAAAAGTGTATTTAAATTACATTTAGCTTTTTTTAAAAAATTATCGTTCTGGTAGTCCGGCAAAACTTTCTCTTAAACGCTCAAATAATTCGAGTAAGTTTTCAATTTCATGTATGATTGATGATTCGTTGTCTTTACAGACCTCGAAAATCCAACGCAACTCTTGCGCTCTTATAATATACATTAACCGCCCGATGTTTTGTTTGAGAGACGATGGAAATTTTTCATATTCATGGAGACCACGCCGGATAACTTTAATACATTTTTAAAAAGTTTTATTTTTGATAATTTTTGAAACAAAAAATATTTACTTACGTTCATTTATTTGACGATCTCGAGGATCATTCTGATTGAATGAGTGAGTCGATACTGTATGTCCTTCACGTCTCACATAAGTCATTTCCTCGGGTTCTATTGGTCTGGTGAGGAAAGTAAGAATTTGAGCTCGCTTCTGTATATTTGGGTATTCCTCTATGCTTCCGGTCTCGTCCAATGCCTGCTCTGTTATGTTTTGCAGTACATTGGCCACGGCTGCACTAGGCTCTCTAAATGCTGATAAAAAAACCTCGAAATTTGGCCTCAGTGTAGGCCCGTCTTCAGCCGATGAGGCTTCTCATCCTCCTCCTCCTCTACCGGGATATTGCCTTCACCGGCCTCTGCAGTCTCCATCACCTCTACCGCTTCAACTTGCTGCTGATTTTCGACCGCTGCTACTATCGCTACTGCTACAAGATCGCCTATCAGTGCTGCTGGCTTTACGTCGGCTATTAATCCCGGCGGTACCATCTCCACACCAACTGCGACCTCTTCGTTTGATTGCTGCTTGTGCTGCCTCTGTTCTTCTACTTCAATCTCCTGTTCCTCCACTTGCATCCCTTGTTCCTCAAAAATAATGCACACTTCTTCATCGCACGCGTCGTTGTTGTAGTCGTCGTCGTTGTTACCATTACCGTCGTTGTCGTCATTGTCGACGTTTTCGACGTTGTCACCGTTGTCGTTGTCGTTGTTGTCGTGGTCGTCGTCGTTGTCAGTGGTGACGGGAGAATCAGCCAATAAACCTTCCTTTGCTGAAAAAAAAATGTTAACATTCATTATTTTTAATACGTTATTATTTAAATCTAAATAAAATATAAAAATTATCACAAAAAATATTATGTTTCAATAATATTAATTGAAACAATGTATATTTAACAAAAAACTATGTATTATTCAGAAAAATATTTTAATACAATTACAATTTACGTCACGGTAAAATTTATTTACCTTACCGGTTTATTTTTGGCAATACAGAAATCAAAAAATTAAAAATCAAAAATTTATAATTTGTAAATTTAGTTTTCATTTGAAATAAACGATAAAAAAAAATTTCAGAAAAAAATATGATGATTGGTGGGTTTGAACTACCGACCCGAATACTACGATAGTGGATTAGCGGCAGTATATGGTCGGTAAAAATCTTGAAGTCGCGAGTTCGATCCTAGGCACCAAAATTTTTTGATTTTCGCTTTTCATTTTTTGATAATTTTCTCATTCTGTTACATCCTGTTTAATATCATTTTTTAATTTTTTCGATTTTTTGAAAAATGTTGTCAAAAAAATTTTTTATTTACCATATAAATTCTAAATTATATTTTTTAAATTTTAAGCGAAATATTTTTTTAATTTAAATAACGTTACGTAACAATATTTCCGAGTTGAAAAAGTGGCACTGACTACTATTATCAAACTTATCGACTGTATAAACTACTACATATTTTAAAAATTAAAAACAAAATTTTTAATTAAAAAGCATATTATACTTTATTAAAATAATATAAATAAATCAAAATTTATAAATAATGAGTATTATTTACAATATTAAAATTAAGTTTTTAAAATAATAATTATGAAAATGTTGAACAATTTACAAAAAATTAACCTGTTATAGCTAATACATTTAATTTATTAAAAACAAATTTTGCCATACTAACGCGCATACGTGTGTGTGCGTGTGTGTGTGTATGTGTGTACGCGTATGCGTGTGGCAAGAGAACGTTATGGCGGGTCGGCGGTTTTATTTTTTGTTTATGCAATAAAAATTATTTTTAATTATTTGTTTAAATAAACAAATAATTACTGATCAAATTACATGATAAGGTGGCGGTGGTGCCAGTGGGTGTCCGGTTACATGATAACGTGGCGCCACGGGGTGTCGGGTTACAAGATAAGGTAAGCTTGGATGGCGGGTGACGTCATTTGTTATGACTCGCCATCCTAGCTTACTTACTACTGACGCTCAACCCACATTCAGGAATCTGCCTGTACTCCGGGCACTCTGAAAATTGAAAATAACTATTTTTTCATTAAGCAAATCAATCAGAGGGTTAGCATATGAAATTTCAAGTTAATTGTCTAAACCAATTTTGAGCCGTTGCGAAGTAGCAATAAATATTACTACTTCGCAACGGCTCAAAATAGCTATATAATAGCAATAACAGCAAAACGGCTCAAAGGCTTTTCCGAGCACAGTTAATGATAGAAGGTTACGAAGGCGTGCCATGGTATGACGATATTGATGAAAACGAGAGTCTATCGCCGAATGAACAATTATTGAAACCAGTGTTGGAAATGGCGGTAGAAGACAGAGTGGAAATAAATCCACCAGTAGTAGTATCAACAATAGAGGTTACGGCAACGACTGCAAGTATAACCACAGTAACAAGTAAAGCGACGGTGGCAACTACCTTGCCGGAGTTAGAGATATATTATTCCGGACCCTCGGCGAGAGAGCAGTATGTGTTCAGGGAACTTCTATCGGCGAATGTGAATTCATCGGCGTCGTACACGGGAGCGATTGCTAAGACGAATACTTTTAAGAAAAAAATTGCGGTGGAAGAAAATCAATACGTGATGACGCCGGAAGAAAGAGGAAAAACTTCACACAGAGATAGAAGGAGTTCAGTAATACCACATGCGACAGAGTTTTATTCTGGAGCAATAGGAGGTATCCGGAATATGCCGTTGACGACATCAGCAATGAGTGTTGCAAATACTTCAACTGTCTTTTCCGTACCTTATTTGGTGTATAGTGGTACTGGAGGAAATTTTACGTCATGTAACAATAGGAAAGCTGTGGATAATTTACCTGATTATACGAGAAATGATCAGGAATTGGAAGATTTCAGAAGCAAGCTCGATGGATCTAATAGAGGTGAAGATGATTTTCGAGGGAATACAGATTTTAGAGATAATGGTGGAAATGATGATAGATCATTTAGACATGGCAATTTGGTAAAAATTCTACAGAGCTGGTGCCAGAAATTTCACGGAACAGAGGATAGAATTGTAGCAGAAAATTTTATGGCTCAGTTGGAGGATTGTAAAGTCGGCGAAAATATACCTAACGAGAAGATGTTAACGGCTGCAGCTTGCCTATTAACAGGGGTAGCTGCGAATTGGTACAGAGTGAAAAGGAAAGAAGTGCTGTCATGGAGGCAACTGTTGTTGGCATTTAGAAATCGATTCATTGGAGAAATCAGACAGAGAGATATATATAACGATCTATTGCGGAGAACACAGGGAACGTCGGAGAAGATAACGGCGTTCATAGATTGTTTTAAATACATTGTCGATAATTTAGAAAATCCTCCGAATCGCATAGAATTAATAGGTATGGCATATGAGAGAATACGCTCGGAATACCGTGATTTTATGGTGAACTTAAAAATCACTTCGTTGGAGGATATAAAGAGGTATGGTCGACAATATGAGCGGTATAAAGAGATTAATTAATATTGGGGATCTCCGCCTGCAAAGGAGAAAATGAAACTTCCAGGTCCAAGCTACATCCCGAAGGAGGTGGAAAAGAAACCGACTAAGGTGGTGGCGATGGAGGAAGTGACTATGAAGCCGAGTAAAAGTAAAGGTCAAAAGAAATCGGTTTCTGGTCAATCTCAATCGTCAAGTGCAGCCATTGATGAATCGATGATAAAGGGTCAATCTAAATTGGAGGGGTTAATAAATCCGAATTTGGAGAATTGTAATCAGCAAATCCAAAATACCCAACACCAACAGCAGCCAACACAACAAATTCAGCAGCAGCCATCACAACAGATACAGCAACAGCAGCCGCAACAACAACCTCCAGTGTGGAATAATTTTGGTAATCAGAAGGTGATGGGGCAAAATGATGGTAATCCGCAGCGTGGAGGAAATTCTCAGAATCAGCAAAGCAATAATAATAAGCAGCAAGGTCCGAGAAAATGCTACGCTTGTGGAAAGGAAGGTCATTTTGCTAATAGATGTCCGGATACCAAGTGTTATAAGTGTCAACAGATGGGGCATAAGGTGAATAGATGTCCGATGAGAGTTATATCGGATGTTTATTGCCAATTATGCAATAAACCTGGAGTCACAGTGAGAGAGTGTCCGGACTGCTTCTGGTGACAGTGGAGGATTTATTGGAAATAATAGAGGTAGTGGTTTAATAGAGGACAATAGAGGAAATCATGAATCTGTTACTTCCAATGAATATAGTGGTTCACGTAGTGGACAAAATGAGAGGGAGCTTTCGTCTAAAATGAAAGCGAATCCATCAGGTAATATTTCTCCAGATATTGCAATTGGTGGTGAGATGAAACTTGGAAGGCCTAGTGTTGATAGGCATAGTGAGAAGCTTCAATGATTGCTGAGAAAGTGTGAAGAATCTATAGCAAGTCGTGGGAGCAATGGAAGTAGTGATGAAAATTGTATTGTAGAGGAATTGTTTCTGGATTAAGGAAGAAGCAGTTCAAGAAGAGGAAGGAAAAGAGTAGTAATAATGTGAATATTACGACTCGTAGAGATGGAATACACTTAATTTTGAGTGATGCGCTGTCGATTGAGTTACGTGAGAACTCGAAATTAGTAGAAAAGAAATTGATGAACTGGTCAGAATATTTGAAGAATGCACGTCTGGAACAAACAATGGAGGATAATGCTATGAATCAAGAGATTAACCGGCTAGTTAATGGCAAATATTTGTTGGTGGAAAAGTCATCTGAAGGCTCAGCAAAGGATCCGTCGTTGGAAATAGTAAAAGATGTTTCTAAAGAAGCTATTCCTAAGAACAATACTTCATCGAAGCGATGGTTTCAGAAAAGTGTGGAAGAGCCTGATTTTGATTTCAGATGGCAGTTCTGTCGATAAGTCGCGGTATCTGCAGGAAAATGATGGAAAGAAGATCTGTGAAGATTATGATCATAGTTATTCTGAACCATTGATAACTTCTTTCTGAGATGTCGAGAAACAAGTGGATACATTTATTGAGAATCAGAAAATCAATGGTTTGGAACAGGAAGAGAATCTCAGTTAATTACCCAAGGTGCAGAAATTACCACTAGAGAAAACAGAAATTTTCTTTCGGTTAATTTTGGAGGAAAAGAGTATGTAGCATTAGTGGATAGTGGATAGTGGAGCCATGGTGTCATTAATTAAGTTGCATATAGCCGAGAGATTTCCTTCGAAGATGAGTAAATGCAATAAATTTATACGAGGAGTAACTGGAGGCATTATCCCTGTAAAGGGGAGCATGAAAATTACTCTGGAGACAGATGGTGTATCAAAGGTTCTGGAGTGTATAGTAATGGATGGGCCAGGCCGTGATGTGATTCTAGGTATTGATTTTTGCAGAGATTGGGAAATTCAAATGAATTATAAGGAAAATTTATGAAGGATTTCTGATGGAATTTGGCATTCATTTGATCAAGATGGTAATTATGGGAAACCTTCTTTGATTGCGGAATGTGCAGGTTTATCAGAATTAAATGTAGAGGAACATGATAGGATTCTGGCAATTGTGAAGAAATATTTACCAGAGGATACGCCTACACGATTGATTGCTACCACTCTAGCGGAGCATAAGATTGTATTAAGGTGTAGATAGTAAGGAGAGGCTCCTATTAAACATAAATTTAGGAGATGGTCTCCTAGGCGATGGAATGCTGGGATCAAAGAAATTGAGGAAATGTTAAAAGCTGGAGTTATTGAGAAATCGGATAGTGATTTTAGCAGTGCTCCAGTAATTGTGTAAAGAAAATGGTGAAGTGCGTTTTTGTATAGATTACCGAGATGTCAATAAGTTGACGAAGAAGGATGCGTATCCACTACCTTCAATTGATGGAATATTGGATAAATTGAAGCATGCGAAGTATATTTCAAAGATTGATCTGAAAAAGGCCTATTTTCAAGTGCCTATGGAGGAAAGTAGCAAGAGATATACAGCATTTACAATGCCGGGTACTGGATTATGGTAATTTACACGCCTTCCTTTGGCCTTTCCAACGCTCCTGCTACGTTTCAACGTTTGGTTGACTCTTTATTTTGTCCGGAATTTGAACCACACATTTTTGGATATTTGGATGATGTGATAGTGGTAGAGGACAATTTTGAGGAACATTTCAAATAGTTGGAATTAGTATTGGAAAAGATTACGGAGGCTGGATTAACTGTGAACAGAAAGAAATGTGAATTCGGTTGTTGTAGAGTCCGTTATTTGGGATATTTGTTGGATAGAGATGGTCTCAGACCGGATCCGGAAAGGATAGCGCCGATTATGAATTATCCTGCTCCTAAAGACAAGACTCAGCTAAAGAGATTCTGGGGAATGATTGGCTGGTACAGTCGGTTTTTAGAGCACGATGCAGAGATGAAAGTGCCCTTGTTGAAGAATGTAAAAAACTTGAAGGAATGGAGTTGGAGTGATGAGCAGCAAAAAGCATTTGAGGAACTGAAATTAGCGTTAACAAATGCTCCTGTGTTAGCCCGTCCAGATTTCTCTAAACCATTCACGATCCAGTATGATGCCTCGAATTTCGCGATCGGGGCCGTTTTGGCCCAGGAATTGGAGGATGGGGAGCACCCAATAGTGTATCTTAGTCGGGTATTGTCATCTGCAGAGAGGAATTATACTACCACTGAAAAAGAATGCTTGTCTATGATATGGGCGATAAAGAAATTGAGGTCGTACATAGAGGGTTATTCGTTTAAGGTAGTAACAGATCATAGTGCTTTGAGATGGTTGCAAAATTGCAACTGGCAGATTGGCTAGATGGGCTTTAGAATTGCAACAATGGGATTTTGAGATAATTCATAAGAATGGAGCTCTTCATCATGTTCACGATGCTTTATCTAGAGGTTTCAATGTAAAGGAAATTCAGATGGTTATAGAGGATATTGAGGATGGATGGTATATTCAGAGATTAAAGGAAGTACAGGATACGCCGATCAAGTTGTCTACCTGGAAAGTGGACAATGGACTTTTGTATAAATATAGGAATGATCCATTACTAGATTCTATTAGTTTTCCAGAAGAAGGTTGGACGTTGGTTGTACCCTGCGATTTTAAACAAGCCGTTTTGATAGAGACACATTGTAACTTCACTTCTGGTCATTTGGGTTTTCAGAAGACATATGATAGAGTGGCTGGAGAATATTATTGGCCGGGGATGTGGTATGAACTCCGGCGTTTCGTGCAAGAATGTGAAGTTTGTCAGAAGTATAAATCAATGCAATCCGGACCTATCGTTCTTATGGGAAATAGAATAGTGAAACGTCCATGGGCGGTGGTGGCGGCAGATTTAATGGAGTTTCCTCTGAGCACGACTCAAAATAAATATCTTATAATATTCCAGGATCTGTTTACCAGGTGGATAGACCTTTACGCAAAGCTACTGGTCAAGTAGCAAAAGTGTTCGAAGAGTTAATTTTATTGCGGTGGGAAACACCGGACTACTTGTTAACAGATAATGGTAAAGAATTTATTAATAAGACTTTGAAGGACATATTGGAGGAATTTGGAGTTAAACACGTTACGACGCCACCGTATCATCCACAGGCGAATCCAGTGGAAAGAAGTAATAGGACTCCAAACCATGATTTCTTTGTACGTTGGTAAAAACCATAGATTATGGGATCAACATATAGTGGAATTGAGGCATGCGTTTAACACGGCGATTCAGGCCACGATGAGAGTATCTCCGGCGTTTCTAAATTATGAGAGACAGCCTCAATTAATGAAATCATGGCGGAGAAGGGTGGAGGATAAAGGAGATGTTGTGCCATTAGATCCGGAATTGTGGAATAATAGAATGAAAAGATTAGATGCTTTACGTGATTTAGTAGGGAAGCAGATAGAAGAAACCCGGGTTAAACAAGCTGGTCACTATAACAAAGGTAGGAACCCAGCAGAGTTTGATGTAGGGGATTTAGTATGGAGGATATTGCACACTTGTTGATGGAATTTCTTCAAAGTTATGCGGTAAATATCATGGACCATACAAGATTCTGGAGAAGAAATCACCTTTGGTGTATATTTTAGAAACTTCAGATAAACGGAAAAATGCTAAAGTGTACGTTAATGAGCTTCTTATATCGTCTGACGATATAAGAAAAGGACCTTTTTATTCTAACCCTTTTCTACACGATTGCCTCGGAGAGATCGATAAAGCCAACAAGCACATTAAACAACTACCGAGGGATAAAGTCATATTTAGATTGTGTGACATACACATCTAAGAATACATTGTACGTTAATGAATTGAAAAAATATGTAGCACCCCGGGGTGGAGGTTTTCAGGTTCCAGATGGTGGTATGGCGGATGAAGGAGCGTAGTGATATAGACTAAATTGGTGATGGTAGTTACTGTGTTGTCCAGTAAGTAGAGGTTAGGTCTGTTGCGTCTGTCACGGTTTTTTTAGGGGGGGGGGGGGAAGGTGGAAATTATGTGTAGAATTTCTCTTTTTTTGATGGTAGATATAGAGTAATATGGCGGATTACACCCCCTCATGGTCAGATGAGATTGAGGCGGAGATCCTCAGGGAGAAGAGGTTGCAGGAGATTCGGGAGGAGCGTCGGTGCGGGCGTCCGTCTACGGACATTACGCGAACAGCGGATGTGTGGGCGAGACGCATGGAAAAATTGCGGCTTACGTAGGAGGCCGATAAGTGGTGATCGCTGGGCCCTCCACCAAGCTCTCCGAAGATTCTGAGGCGTCCGCACTCACTCAACCCTCGACCGGAAACGGTCGAGGTGACCCCGGTGAGAATTTTATATCTCCCTGGGGAGACCGGGAGCGAGCCAGGTGTGAGTGTGGAGGCGGAGGAGTCTAGGAAAGCAGTGGCGGATTTGGAGGCATTGGTGGGGCCGTCCGTGTTGCCGGTAGAGGAGGCTGTCGCTCCGGCGGTACCTGTAAAGGTAGATAGAGAGATAGATAGATAAACAATGGATAAATAGATAGATAGAGTGATAATATTATTTGTTTTGTTTAGGTAGTGGATATGGAGAAAGTTGTGGTGATAGAGGAAGAGACACTGGAGGTTACCTTCCAGAGCGAGAGGGCGGTGAAGCCGACAATCCCGGAGCCTTATCCCATGTTTAGGGGAGAGAACGGGAAAAGGCGCCGCTACAATCCCCGGCGGCAGCTTACCCTCGACGATTACGAGTCAAATAGCGGGCTGCCGACTCGGGGACGTTCTCCGTCCCCACCGGGAGTTCTGCTGAGGGAAGCACCTTCCCAGGAACGGGTGGGGTATAACCCCATCCCGTTTTTCAATCTCCTGGAGGCCCGGAAACGGTGGGTGGCGGAGATAAACCGGCCACGGAAGACTTCGGCATGGACCGCTAATTCTTTTGTTTTTTTTCCTTTGGTTAATGGAATTTTGAGGAAATAGTGGTTGATATTGGTTTTGGTGGTTATGTTCTTTGTTTTAGTTGAGCAAGCGCGTCGTGAGGAGCGGCCAGAGAGGCCGGCGGTAGAGGTCGTGGAGGATGGCGGCAGTCGCCGGTCGAGGGGGGCTGTGCCCCGGACTAGACGGTCTTGGTGCGGTTCACCCGCGAGATCGGAGGTGACCGTGTCCTCAGGGGAAGCTCGGCCGATCTTGAAGGGGGCTCTATTCGGCGGATTAGTTGTGGTTCCGACCAACCCGAAATGTGACCCCCCCCCCCCCTATGGGTCGTGTTTTAATTGTCGGGATAAGGGTCACCGCTGGGACAGATGTTCACGGGAAAGAGGAAGGTTTGGCTTCAACTGCGGAAGACGGGACACTGATCTCGTGGAGTGTCCTCGGTGTGGAGTGGTACACCGCAAATACATGGCGGAAAAAGCGGGGAAAAGTCGACCAGTGGCAACCCATACTCCTACATATCCTCGACGGTTAGTTTTCGAGGAAGAAGAGAGATACGGGCCATCCCCGTCCTACGAGGAAGCTGTTCATATGAGGCGGAGAGAGGATTTGCCGCGTCGAGGAGGAGCCTCTGGCACTCTGATTTCTGTCCCCGCCACTGCTGCAGCTGGGACTGTTGCTGGAGGGTTCTCCGACGATTATTTATTGGCCATCAGGCAGTTAGTGAATGCCCCCGCTGACGTGCGGGCGCTGTTATTAGCGGCTCTGGCCCTCGGGCCACGCTAGTTTTGGTTTTTTTAATAAATTAGTTTTTTTGGTTGAGGGAAATGGAATTGTTTATTGTGTTTATCCCATATCTATCTATAATGGTTTTGCTGTTTCTTTTTGGTTGTTTCAGGTGAATTATCTATCTATGGAGGTTTCTCGTTGTTTTTTTTTTGTTGTTCCAGGTTTGGAGTTATGGAGGTTATATTGTTCTTATAGAGGTTATGGAGGAAAACTTGGATATCCAGGTATATCCAAGGTTTTGTGAGGGTATTGTGACGTAGCAATAAATAATGTTGCGTCGTGATTGTTAAATATTACCAGCTGACTACCTCTCGGCGAGCTGACACTCGCAGGAGTCGCCTCTGACCGACCGCGGGCGGAGCGCAGGATGTGACGTAGGTTTTCACACCTGCGCGACCTGCCGGCGTTCGGTAGAGCGCGCTCGCGATCACATGCATACGACTGTGTGTACAGGGGAGAGCGAGAGTATGCGAGCGTGAGTGAGTAAGAGAGAGAAGCTGTGATCGCCGGCTGCGAGCACTGGAGAGAGAGAGAGAGAATGCTAAGTCCGCGAGTACTGCACAGACGAACTGTACAGTACTACCATGGAAGATTTTCTTATAGGCGCATACGGGAATGGCGGGTGCCAACTAGAAAGAACTAGTAGGCATTAGGGTCCGTTTGCATGAATATAGTATATGACATAGAGGAATTATAAATCTCGCGCGGATCGATTACTTATCCATAGATGGAGCCACTCGATGGGACGAATATTGATTGATTGATCTTTATCAATCCAGAGGGGGCTAATTTGCATATAGAGTAGAGGATATAGAGGGCGTCAATTGATTTCTTCGCCAACGAAAAAATTGGGAAAAGAAAAGAGGGCGCTGGAAATTCTCACTTATATGTAAATTTAGTTGTGGTGGTTTAAAAATAGACCAATAGAGGTATTTTGGAGGGAAAAGACCAATAGTGTAATTCGCAGTCGGTAAAAATAAATTTCTTTGTACACTAACAGGAATTCCTTTGCAGGCAAGCAAATTCCACGTGACACGTTGCGTTGATAATTATTTCGAAATTGGTCGATACGATAAACTTGAAATTTCTCATGATATCCCTTTGATTGGTATGTTTCATGAAAAACTTAGTTATTTTCAATTCTCAGAGTGCCCAGAGCAGTTCCCAGAATTAGGGTTGAGCGTATCTTTTCTCAATGGAAATACATTTTCTGCTTTCTAAAAAGCAAATAGACCATACAAGTAGTTGTTAAGCCCGCAGCTTAGAGGGATAGCATAAGAACTTTTAAGATGGTACAGTTGGGTACTATTCAGATAATCATAGACTAGAAAATTCAAAATTAGAAAATTCAATTTTTACTGAGCCCTATCAACTTGAAAATTCTTATCCTATCCCTCTGAGTGACTGGCTTGACAACTCATAAGTTCTCGTTACCTTATATAAAACAAAACATTCTTTTCCCTCGGGAAAAGTCTCATTACGTCTGAAAACTGAGTGTACTTGCTCTCTCAAAATTGGGAAAAACTTCTAAACCACTTGTCTTCTGAACTTCTAATTCTGAACTTAATAATTGTAAATCTTGAAAAAACATTTTCACATTACTAGGTTGTCACAGGAATTCCTTCCCTTTATAACGTGACAGTTGCGTAACCTCGCAATAGAAATATACAATGAAAATATAACACTTTCACTAGCTCGTCACATTACAAGAAAATTCTTTATAATCTGATAGTTGTATGCCTTCCAATAAAAGCTGAAAAATAAAAGAGAACATTTTAACAAAGAATCAGTTCACAAAATCTTTCATTATATTATGTACGATTTATAAAAAAGTAAAACTAGAGGAAATGACCCGCAGGTCTCAATGGCTAAATAGGGTGTCAACGCACGAAGTTGAAGAAGAGGCTGAGGTAGCAAATCAAGAAACTCATAATGAAAATTAAAAAAAATATGTAAAAGGTACTAAACCCAAGTCTTTGATTATTTTTCTACCTCTTCAGCAAATAAATTCTGAGATGTTTAAAGAAAAATTTTAATACTATTTAATTTCTAATTATACGTAAAGTTATTAAATAAGAGTAACTTAATGACTTATATTTATATTATGCATAAAGAAAAATATGCAAAGATATACGTATTCATGTTTTGTATGTGAAATTAAACTCTAATTATTGTGATAAGAAATATACAAAATCAAAATAAAAAACTTACTCCTGCTCTATTCCAATTGCTGGTCTAAACTTAATTCATAGATATGCCAGCTATTTAGTAGTCTAGTAATAAATAGAATCAGTAAGGCCGATAGAATATTTCAAACACACAGAAACCTTTTTGTTTTACAATATATAACTTAATGACTCTAATTATATTACGATAAGAAATTATGCAAAAATAAAAAACTTACGCTTGCTCTATTCCAATTGCTGGTCAAAACTTAATAGATATTCCAGCTATTTTCCTAGTCTGTGTTGAATTATAATACTCGGCAGAGTTTCAAAGGCTTAACTGTGAGTTTATTTGAAGAACAGAATATACAATACAAGTGTTGAGAATGCGAGGCTTCGATAGACACTGCTCCTTAACATAAGGACATTGCTCGGGTGTCGTATCGAGACTAACTGACTGTCCTAGCACTCGGCGATACTTATATTGCGGGTCGCAGCCCTTGCAGTATTCGCAGAGTCCAGGTAGCCTAATAGCGGAGACGCGAAGGCGGCTGCGGGGAAACTGACCAGTTTATCACGCCAGACGCAGTTCGTTCTTCGACACTGGAAAAACTGCGAATGCCCGGTTTTATTGTTTTAAGCCTACCAATAATCTTGAACGCACGTAGAAAATCTAAAGTATCATTGTTTCAAAAATACTCTCTGGAGTTACGCAGAAATCCAACAGTTTGTTAAAAAACACAAAGAATGAGGCCGATAGAAAATATTAGACACACACAGGAACCTTTTTGTTTTCCAATATTCCCTCCAAGTATATAACCTCACATGAGAAATAATAACCTAAAAAAATCTGAAAAAATAAAATAACATTTAAATAAAGAACAAGTTCGTAAAATTCGATATATATATGATATATTTGTATGTAATATGAATCGAAATACTTATCTGATTGTGTTCTCTTAATGATTGTGTTCTCGTAATTCATTTTTTCCATAACCTTGTAAAGAAAAAAGTACCGCGTCCCTTGATATTTGGCACAGCTGTTTTAAAATCTGCATTTATGTGATTATTTAACATATTTAGCAATAAAAAAGAGCAAAAAAAATTCCACGCTGATAAAAAATAACACTGTATGAAAACACCGTCTGTCGTCTGCGGAAAAACAACGTATACTAAAGTTATCTATATGTATAGCCCAGATTATTATGTAGATTTACGTCATATTAAAGTTATCTATATGTTATATAGCCTAGATTACATAGATGCTACGTCACCCGATATCCGTCGAACAATTGTTCTACCTTGAGGAGAATTGAGAAGCCCGAACTTTCACTTTAAAATATCTTTCGATAGAAGCAATTTCACAAAATATGACCCTGCTGTGATTTTATTACTTTCGTCCCAAGCTTTCATTTAAGTGCTCATATGTAAGAAACGAAGCTGTCACTACGAAGTAAATCGTACGCCTAGGATCTAACAGGGCAAGTTTAAAGTGTATTAGGGTCTGGCTAGCGCCCAACGGCGGCGTACGTACTGAAGTACTTATACTCGTGGCGCTACCGCGCCCCTTGATCTAAACAATATTTCACCGTGAAACATCGTCTGCATCTGCGCAGCGTGTACAAGTATATATCTATATTGATTCATCATGTCTATATATTATTACGAAAATACGTAGAGCTGACGTAACCGGATGAATTTTTCAGTTTTCGTTTTTCTCTCTTGAGGAGAATCGAGGAGCCCGAAATTTCACTGTACAATATCTATTGACAGAAGCAATTTCAGAAAATATGACCCTGATGTAATTTTGTTAGTTTTGTTGCAAGCTTTTGTTTAAGTAGTTCTACGTCACAAACAAAGCTGTAAAAGTGAAGAAAACCGTAAGTCGAGTTTCGAACAATGCCTATGAGATGTATAATAGGGTCTGGCTAGCGCCCGATGGCAATGTACGTACTGAAGTACCTTATAATTACTATAGTGACGCTACCGCGCCCCTTGATTTTTTCCGTAAAATACCTTTGAGTTACAGAGGGTCAAACTTCAATTTCCATTAATTCATAGATCTTCAGAGAGAGGCACGCGACTGATGGTTAGCAGCGCCGCGGCGGAAGGTTGCGAAAAGAGTAGTCGCGTTTGGTGAAAGGAAATTAATTGTCCTGCTGTAACCCTAGATTGGCCATCCTGGGGGAGTTGGCTCGCGAGTCGAGCGGAGCGGTGCGACGTGCGACTCTCTCTCTCTCTCTCTCTCTCTCTCTCTCACTCTCTCTCTCTCTCTCTCTCTCTATCTCTCTTTCTCACTTTCTCTCTCTCTCTCTCTTATAAGTTGTAACCTCAACTTAATAGATAAATAGCAATTTTCATAGAGTCTGTTCCGGTTACCGTCACAGCCGCTAAATCTGGGCACGGTCTGACACAGAATCTATCCACTCAACAGAAATTTCAACAAATTCTGTGTAGAAGTCCCTCAATTATTCAACAGGATTGAAAAGTTCCTTTGTATAAAAAAGCTAATAAATAAATAAATGACCGTTTAAATCAGGAAAGCAAAACAAAACGAAGAATAAAAATTAATTATTATACCACCGAAATCTTTTTGCAGAACGAAATTCTAAGGGTTTCGATGTAGTCTTTCGAATAAATTGTGGTTTTCATCGCCAGAAGAGGATTACATTGAGTAATCATAATCATTTATAATATTAAACATAGTAGTCACCACGTTAATAAACCCTTCTGTTAGGATTGTCTAAGTGAATCGCAAATAATTGAACAACATAATGCAGTAAGACGGTATTGACATTTTTTTATGGAAAAACTTGCCGTCTTGTCCTATCATAGATAATCGATGATTTACTAAATGTCATTGTAAAGAAGAATACTATAATATATCAAAATATAAGTCAATTTATCTTCCTATTATCCTACATAATTAGTACTACTTTAAGTACATGTAATAGTGTGAGAACAATGGCCTCAAATGATAATTACATTTTAATATTTTGAAAAGAGTCTATCGATCTCTCCGAGGCAAGTGTGGGGAATTGACAGTTTCCTGAAGTGGATGACAGTGTTCACCGAAACGTTAAAGCAAAAGGAAAAATGGTTTAAAATTAATTTTATCTTTTACACGATACTTGCCTCGGAGAGATCGATAGACTCTTTTCAAAATATTAAACAAACACCGAGGGATAGTCTTTGAATATTGTGTGACACAATATTCATACATATATAATTACATTTTGTTTTCATTAAGTCTAAAATTAAAAATAAAGAACCCCGCACAAAATTATAGGAAATAAGGTCCCGGTCAAATCGGCTGCAACTTTGATGAGTTGTAGTTGATAGTCCCCTGAACAAAAGACTTGCTGGGCACAACTCTCGAAAATCGCTAGATTTTGAGAAACTTATGATTAAATAAGCCGTTTTTGAGTAGGTTAGAATGCTCGGCTACGAATATAAACAAATAAATATAGATATAGAACGCGCTTTGTATGTACATAAGTTTACATATACCTACAAGAAGAATAGAACATAGTGCGCTGAGCGATTCTTATAAGCGGAGGCTAGATGAAACGCGTCCTATACTAAACTCGAGCACTACGTATCAATGGGGCGTCTAAGTACGAAGAGAGCCCGCTTATGGTGTCTAGGTGGTGCGCTACATAGCTTTTCAACAGAACTTGCGCACCAAGTGCTGGGAAAGCGTCTAGTTAAATAGGGTCGCCGATTATGCACTCCAAGTGGAGCGCTCCGTACTTATTCAAAAGAACTTGCGCACCAGCTGTCAGGAAGGCGTCTAGTTAAACAGGGTCGC
This sequence comes from Philotrypesis tridentata, assembly GCA_018906965.1. Taxonomy (NCBI): domain Eukaryota; kingdom Metazoa; phylum Arthropoda; class Insecta; order Hymenoptera; family Pteromalidae; genus Philotrypesis; species Philotrypesis tridentata. The sequence goes on from JACCIB010000089.1 coordinate 262,899, forward strand.
CGATTACGCACTCCAGGTGGTACGATCCGTAGTTTTTCAACAGAACTTGCGCACCAGCTGTCGGGAAGACGTCTAATTAAATAAAGTCGCCGATTACACACTCCAGGTAGTGCGCTCCGTAGTTTTTCAACAGAACTTCCGCACCAGGTGCCGGGAAGGCGTCTAATTAAATAAATTCGCCGATTACGCACTCCAGGTAGTGCGCTTTGTAGTTTTCCAACACAACTTGCGCACCAGCTCTCGGGAAGGCGTCTAGTTAAACAGGGTCGCCGATTACGTATTCCAGGTGGTACGATCCATAGTTTTTTTGACACAACTTGCGTACCACGTAAAAATACGAAATAAAATGCAAGACTTTCCAGCAGACTACTTATGTTTGTGTGATTGGTCTCGCAGAAAATTCAAGATGAATTGTGAGAGGAAATGTGAGACTATTGAGCAAACTAGTTTTGCCTGTACGATTTGTCTTGTGAAAATTCAATAATTAGATACAAGAATTTTGAACAGACTAACTTTGTCTTCGCGATTAGTCCGGTAGAAGAGGCGAGATAAAATGCGATAAAATTAATACAAAAATGTTCTTACCGCCGTATCATTTTAACATCCGATTTTAGTAGAGCAGTAAGGAAACCGGGATTCCGACTTGCATGCGGTCTAAAAAAATGAAATCAACTACGTGTACAACATCAATAACATCAAATGGTACGTCGGTATAATTTCCTTACATGCAAAGCAATTCATGATCTCGTCTATTCTGCATCGCCTAACTTAATTGTGAATCATAAAAAGCAGAATGCTAAAGGTTATGACATAAAAAACGTAGTATCGTTCCATTTCGTACAGCGCATGAAAATTGGGAAGCCGATTTACTTGCTACTATATTAAAAGCAATTGTCTAAATCGTTAGCGATCAGAAAACTACAATATTGTTTTATAATCGCAAGAAAATCGGGATCTCCACTTTCTTGCAATTGGCTTGGCGTGTGAAAGAAAAGCATCCATTTCTTAATGCCACGAAAAAATTCGATTGCTTACTCCATTTCATTACATTGAACGACAAACAAACTCTCAATTATCTTGAACCTCTGGCACCTCATGGTACCGGTGCCATTGTGTCGTTACAGAATGAAGAATAAAATCTAGAAGTTCTTATAAATGATTCATTAATCAAAGTCTATTCAAGCTTTTTTCAATCAAGTTTGATAATATGTTACGAATAATAATAAGCAATGCATTGTTCATACGTAAGTGCAGATAAATATTAACAGTGAGATCGATAGAAAGTATTATCTGGACTGAAAATCCTTCAGTAATTTCACTTCGTCAAAGGAACCTTCTTTTTGATGGACTACACTTGATAGATATTCCATCTATTCTTGTCAATCTAGTTCTTCCGGCATTTCTGAGAAATAATTTATGAATACGTAACCATAACAAATGTTAAGTCAGAAACACTTTGTAAACATAAAATTTGATTACACTAGATAAAAGTTGTTACAATTCATATATTGACTAATCCATTATTAAATGGATATATTTATTATTCTTGACAATTGTGTTCTTCCAGCATGTCTTATAAATAATTCTTGAATCAAAATAGTTTTTTACTTCACTAATTCCACATCGTCACAGGAACTTTCATTTTGCAGGTCTAAACTTGAGATATCCAGCTATCGCCTAGTACATGTCATTATAAACTTTCTTGACTCAAAATTCACTTCGTCACAGGAACTTCCTTTTAGCTGGTCCCATCTTGATAGATATTCTAGCTATTCTTGTGAATTGAGTTCTTTCATCATTTCTTATAAATATTTTATTAATACGTAACTATATTAAATGTTATGAAAGAAACACTTTGTAAACATAAATTTTATTAATACGTAACTGTAATAAATGTTATGACAGAAACACTTTGTAAACATAAAATCATTTGATTATACTTGATAAAAGTTGTTATAGTTCTTATATTGACTGATCCAATATTAAATGGATATATTTATTATTCTTGACAATTGAATTCTTCCAGCATTTCTTATAAATAATTCTTGAATCAAAAAGTTTTCCACTTCACTAATTCTACTTCGTCACAGGAACCTTCTTTTTGCTGGTCTAAACTTGAGATATCCAGCTATCATCTAGTATATGACATTATAAACTTTCTGGACTCAAAATATCTCACATTATCACAGGAACCTCCTTTTGGCTGGTCTCATCTTGACAGATATTCCAGCTATTTTCATACTTTCTTGACTGAAAATACTGCTTTAATTTCACTTTATCACAGGAACCTCCTTTTTACTGGTTAATTATCAATTATTGTCTGTTATAAATATTTCCCAATAAATACAAGTGAGACCGATATAAAATATTACACATTTTTTGTTTTTTAGATCACACACAGAAGCCTTTTCATTTGTTTTTTCAATATTCACCAATGATGTTTGGCGTATAACCTCCTGTAAGAAACTTGCAAAAATAGCTTGTCACATAAATTCCCTTGCTGTACAATTTGATAGTTGTGTAAGCTCTCAATGGAAACAGAAAATATCTGAAAAAAATAAAAACATTTAAGCAAAGAATCATTTTACGAAAAGTTTATTTTTATTGTACTGATAGATTTCAAAATAAAACTGAATACTTATCTATTAAAATTCTGTTAGTCATGTTTATGTTATTGTAATCTATTATTAATACATACTCGACTTATCAACTTAATTATATTTTACTGTTTTAATTAAAATATCTAATTGGGTTAAATAGTTAGTACTACTTTTTATAACATTTAATGAGAAACTGTTAATTAAACACGTTGATTATTTTATGATTGTATGTAAACACTGTTTCATCGTGAAAGATCGTCTGCATTTGCGCAGCATGTATAAGTATATCTATATGATGCATGATGATCTATATAATACGGAAGTACGTAGTACTGACGTAACCGGAATTACATTAATTGTTCAGTGTTCTCTCTCGAGAAGAATTGACCAGCCCGAACTTTCACTTTAGAATAACTTTTGATAGACGCTATTATGCAAAATATGACCCTGATGTGATTTTGTATGGTTTGTCGAAAGCTTTCATATAAGTGCTTATATGTACGAAACAATGCTCTTAGTGCGAAGAAAATCGTACGCGAAGGTTCCAACAGGGCAAGTTTAAAGTATATAAGGATCGTCTGGCTTGCGCCCGACGGCGGCGTACGGACTGTCGTACCTTATACTTGCCATCGTGGCGCTACCGCGCCCCTTGATTAATATGTGAATCTTTCAACCGCCCAATTATTTACACATTAGATTGTAGAGCTGCAGGAAAATCGGGATCCCGATATTCGTGCGTTGCAAAAAAAGGGTTACTACTATTGGTACATGTGTAATATTGAATAGTACGCTGAGAACATTTCTTTACATTCGTATCAATTCACGATCCCAAACTTTTGCGACTCAAAAAAAGATAACTCCAATCCGTTTGATATAAGGGTAAACCGCAAATCGTTTGGAAAATAAAAAAATCGGGATCCAGATTGGAACCAAAGTTTCCCGAATTCTATGCTCAACCATTAAAACAAGATCCCGATTTTCTAGCGATTAACTCATACTATCTTTGCGTTAGCAGAATTTTAGGACCAGATAATCGGTGCTCTAACGACACTTTGAAATCGGTATCGTCCTTTACCAGACGTACAATAAAATCTGGATTGTGGCTTCCGTTCAACCTGATTTTCACATCTTAATATATTTCACGTCGCAAAATCGGGATTCCTATTTTCTTGGAAGTGCCAGAAAATCCATTGGTTTGACATATGCAAGAAAAGCGCCCATCAGTTTCTGTCATGAAAAATTGGATTACTTACTCGATATCATTGTAAATGATAGAAAAGCACAATCCCGATAGTTTTGTGCAGCTAGTAAAAGTCAGCAGAAATCGATGAATGAGTCTCGACGTTTTGCTAGAACAAAGAAATTCAGATTCTGTACCGCAAGAAATTCGGGATTCTGGTTTAGCCGCTGTGCAAACTGATTGAGAAAAAAGACACGTCGTGAAAGGCAGTATCCCGATTTAGTTGCGTCGCAAACCGGTTTCACTGAGTCACTACAAAACGGTTAATGAGTCTTGAAGTTTTACAAGCATTAACAAATTGAGATTCTGTTTCGCATGAAAATCGGGGTTTAGCGGCAACAGAAATTAATTGAGAAAATAAACTAACCAAGGAAGACAGTATCCTGATTGAGTTGCGTCTCAAAAAATTAATTGTGAAAATAAGAGACATCGAGGTAAGCAGTATCCCTATTTATTTCCGAATCGGTACCAAAGTTACTGATTCCTTTGCTCAGCCATTAAATCAAGATCCCGATTTTCTTGTGATTGGAACTTCGAATATCTTAGCATGTATAGAACTTCTACATCTTATTCTTCATTCTGTAACGACACAATGGCACCGGTACCATGAGGTGCCAGCGGTTCAAGATAATTGAGAGTTTGTTTGTCGTTCAATGTAATGAAATGGAGTAAGCAATCGAATTTTTTCGTGGCACTAAGAAATGGATGCTTTTCTTTCACACGCCAAGCCAATTGCAAGAAAGTGGAAATCCCGATTTTCTTGCGATTATAAAACAATATTGTAGTTTTCTGATCGCTAACGATTTAGACAATTGCTTTTAATATAGTAGCAATTAAATCGGCTTCTCAATTTTCATGCGCTGTACGAAATGGAACGATACTACGTTTTTTATGTCATAACGTTTAGAATTCTGCTTTTTATTTACAATTAAGGGGTTATGCCTGAGTTAAACCTGAAAAAAACAATTTATCAATTAATAGGTAATTAAAAATTATTTATAATGAATATAAAAAAAATTTTGTTTCCTAATGAAAATATACATATTAATAGTAAATTTCAATATTTTAAAAAAATTATTTATGCATACTTACTATGTAAATAGTTCCATGTATGCAGTACTAAATTTCTGCATATTTTTTCCTTTGCCGCATGAATTTTCAAGTTCTGGTTGATGAATTATTTCCAAACTGGATGGAAAATCTTCTAAATTGCCTTCTCCTCAGCTTGAACGCAGGAAATTACTGAAAAATAAAAATTTTTAATTTTAGCAACGTATAAGTTATAATATATGTAATTATAGTGAATGTTACGTATATTTAGATACATAACATTCACTTTTGACTTATCTTTGCAAATTCTGTTCCGTTCAAGCAGTGAAGAAAGGCCTCCTGGAGTTCTCCAAAAAATGTCAGGTTGATTGGTCCATTGGTTCTTGAGAAATCATGCGGTAACTGACCTAAGATGAGAAAAATTCAAAACTTGAGAAAAAAGCATTTAAAGTTTAACTTGACATTTAATGATATAAAATATACTTACAATTTTTCTTCACACCTGAACCTTATTTAAGTCAAAGATATACGTATCCTGGTCATCTTTGTCAAGTTTGAGGATAATCCAAAAATTTTATTCGTGTCCAGTCCTCTGAAATGAAACAAAATGAAAAATCATTAAAAAAAGTAATTTTTCCAAATTTGAAACATTTTTATAATTAAGCTATAAAAATGCTTTTATTGTAAATAAATAAGTTTCTATACTTACATGTGATGAACAGAAGAGCAGAACTATCATCATCATATCAAGTTCATGTAGTTGAGAGGTTAGAGAAAACAGTCCATCAGGTGAGCTAAGGAGGCAGAAAGCAAGCAGACAGCTCCAATCAGCTGTTTAGCTTGCTCTCTGACCTACTTTTCAGTTAGACTGTTTTCTACAGAGCTGATGCTGTGACATGTGTGATGTGTGTGTGAAAAGTGTTTAATGAAAAAAATTAAAAAAAAAGGAAAACAAAAGTGAAAAAAACAGAAAAAAATTGTGAATGTGTTTCAGTGTTTTTTAGTGTTTGTGGTGTAAATTATGTTGTTTGTTTACAAGTGAGGTTGTGTATGGTGTATAAGTATTTGGTTATGTGTGTAATGTGTGTATGTGTGTTTAATAAGCACCAGCTCTGTAGAAGTCATCATCCTGATGACTTCTCTTTCTTTTGGCTCGTCGTGCTTCAAGTGTTGAGTGTAGTTCTCTTCTGTCGGACAAGAGAAGCCGCTCCTGATCCTGAAGCTTGGCCCAGTTGACTGCAGAGGATCCTGGATACACGCTGAACTTCCTCATGACTTCAAGCAGTCCTGCTTTGCCTTCATTGAAGCAAGTGACTGCGATGTAGGCACCAATTTCGAGGACTGTCAGACCACTGAAACTATGCTTGGGGATGAGCTTCCAAACAGAATGATTGAAACTTTCATTACTGTTTTGCGTGAAGCCTCCAATGCATCTCTCAAGCAAGTCTGGCTTCGTCAAGTCCTCGTAAATCGGTTCAATTGCGTTCATGATGGCAGCAGGAATACTATCTCCATGGTGGAAGTTCTTCAAGTTGTTGTTCGCCTTGGCTTTCTGCCACTTGCACCAAGATCTTGATCCCTGCGGGCAAAGGTGGTGAGTTGGATCTTCATCTGTAGATTTTTTGTGATGAAATGTTGCCCATATGGCATTTCTCATTTCATCAACAGAATTACTATGGCCACGGATGGCATTGCCATAGTACTTCGTCAACTGGTCAATCCTTTGAGCAGTTAGACGGTTTCTTCCACCAATGCCCAAGCCATCTGTTAGTTTTGTGCCAGCCAAGCTTTTCTTCAGGTTCCTGAGCCTCGAACCCATCCTCTTCTGAGCGTGTCCTACACACTCCTTCTTCGTGATGGTGAAATCTTGATAGGGTTTAGCATCGGAAAGTGCTTTGAAGACTCTTGAATCTCCGTCTCCAATGTAATTTGCATACCTTACACCATGGATGGACTCGGATCGCTGGAACATTTCGACGATGCCATCCACTTCCATCTTGCCAGAGCTTCCTTCGTGATTGGCAGAACACTTTTCTTGGTGGGCTTCATACCATTCCTTGTACTGTGCTGTATCCTCTTCTGGTCGTTTTTCGCAGGCTAGGCAAAAGGATTGCTTCGGAGCAACATCAATCACCTTTCCATTGACATGGCGTATTAGTGTTGAAACGCCTTGAAGAGATGAATGTCCTCGTTTCCTCCAACTACCATCGCCTGATACAGTTTGGTGATCATCTTCTTGATTTTCCGTACTGCAATCTTCCTGCATAGCTGCTTTCATCGACTCTTTAGCTGTAATCAAGCTTGCATCTTTCAAGTCTTGATTAATTTTGTCAAAATTACTGTGAGAGATTGGAGTAGAAAAATCCATTACTCCACATAAAGTGCTCAAACCAGTGTGCCCATGACCAAGAATTCTCATGGCTATAACTGCACGCTTGTTCACTTCATAAGCGTTACTTTGTTTTCCAACTTTTCTGCTGGAGTCGATGAAAGCAACTTCGTTACATGATGTACAGGTGATGGATAGCTTGCTACCAAGACCTCGTACATCAACTTCATCAAATTTGATGCATCCGCCACAAGCTTTACAAGCCAGAAACTCCTGTAATCCTGGCAGAAGCAAAGAAATGTCAAAGATTCTATTCTGAATTTCGCTCGGTTCTACATAAATTGATTTTAATTTTTGTCTAGACCTAGACACAGGAATTTCTGGCGGTACTGATGTTGAGGTACCTGGTAAAGCTTGCGCAGCAGATCCTGAACTCCATTCCCTGGACGTTGAAGGAACTGTATCAGGCGTAGGTGATGCTGAAGTGATTGGTGTTGCTCGTTCTTGTTGTATAGATGTTGGTGCTGGTGCTGGTGCTGTTGTCGAAACTTCCCATTGCTGTTTTTGATGAAAAATCTTGGGTCTTCTCTTTCTTCTTCCAAATCTTCTTTTTCTATCAGATGATCCTGAAACTCTATATCTTGAGTCTGGACTCATCTTGATCACAAATCACTCTCACTTACTCTACTTTTTAACCACAAATGCTATCAATATTATAAAATAAATTATTTAATAATATTGAGCAATGCAGAATAAAAGTTGATATGAAAATTCAAAGCAAGTGTTTTTGCGCTCTTGAATTCTCAATCATACGGTAAAACAGGTTACTAGATGAATAGCCTTTTCGAAAGAATATCGCGCGGCCCCGTCGGTAAGCGCCAAATTCAAAATTCGTTTTTTGCATAATTTTATTCATTGACGAATATTTGCGTCTAATTAATTTTTTATAAAGCATAATAAATAATCAAATGCTTTTTTAAAAATAAATTATTAATTTAAATAAACAAAAAAGAGGAAAATGTGGAAATAAGCAATTTGCAAATTTTTAATATTGCATAATTTTGCTCATTTTATTAATATCTTTTAACGGATTTTAATTGTATAATAGATATTTTTATTGTATTTTACATACAAATATTATGCATGAGAAGCATTAAAAGCTCGAAAAATAATCATGTTCAGTAACACAGCACTGACAAATAAAAACGCGAAAATTACGATTTTTTAAAAATAAGCTATTCGCACGCCTTCAGTTTTTGGTCTGTAGCATTCTACCCAATTTTTTTTGGGCAAAAGGGACTTCAACATCGTATTCTACAGACAATTTCCTATGAAAAAAGTCAATAAAAAAAAATCGATTTTTTGACGACTTTAACTCAGGCATAACCCCTTAAGTTAGGCGATGCAGAATAGACGGGATCATGAATTGCTTTGCATGTAAGGAAATTATATCGACGTACCATTTGATGTTATTGATGTTGTACACATAGTTGATTTCATTTCTTTAGACCGCATGCAAGTCGGAATCCCGGTTTCCTTACTGCTCTACTAAAATCGGATGTTAAAATGATTCGTCGGTAAGAACATTTTTGTATTAATTTTGTCGTATTTTATCTCGCCTCTTCTACCAGACTAATCGCGAAGACAAAGTTAGTCTGTTCAAAATTCTTGTATTTAATTATTGAATTTTCATAAAACAAATCGTATAGGCAAAACTAGTTTGTTGAATAGTCTCACATTTCCTCTCACAATTCATCTTGAATTTTCTGCGAGACCAATCACACAAACATAAGTAGTCTGCTGGAAAGTCTTGCATTTTATTTCATAATTTTACGTGGTACGCAAGTTGTGTCAAAAAAACTATGGATGGTACCACCTGGAGTGCGTAATGGGCGACCCTGTTTAACTAGACGCCTTCCCGACAGCTGGTGCCCAAGTTCTGTTTGTAAACTACGGTGCGCACTACCTGGAGTGCGTAATCGGCGAATTTATTTAATTAGACGCCTTCCCGATAGCTGGTGCGCAAGTTCTGTTTGTAAACTACGGAGCGCACTACCTGGAGTGCGTAATCGGCGACTTTATTGAATTAGACGCCTTTCCGGCACCTGGTGCGCAAGTTCTATTGAAAAACTACGGAGAGCACCACCTGAAGTTATTAATCGGCGACTTTATTTAATTAGACGCCTTCCCGACAGCTGGTGCGCAAGTTCTGTTGACAAACTACTGATCGCATCACCTGGAGTGCGTAAACGGCGACCCTGTTTAACTAGACGCCTTTCCGACAGCTGGTGCGCAAGTTCTGTTGAAAAATTACGGAGCGCACCACTTGGAGTTCATAATCGGCGACCCTGTTTAACTAGACGCTTTCCCAGCACCTGGTGCGCAAGTTCTGTTGAAAAGCTATGTAGCGCACCACCTAGACTCCATAAGCGGACTCTCTTCGTACTTAGACGCCCCATTGATACGTAGTGCTCGAGTTTAGTATAGGACGCGTTTCATCTAGCCTCCGCTTATAAGAATCGCTCAGCGCACTATGTTCTATTCTTCTTGCCGGTATAGGTAAACTTATGTACATACAAAGCGCGGTCTATATCTATATTTATTTGTTTATATTCGTAGCCGAGCATTCTAACCTACTCAAAAACGGCTTATTTAATCATGATTTTCTCAAAATCTAGCGATTTTCCAGAGTTGTGCCCAGCAAGTCTTTTGTTCAGGAGACTATCAACTACAACTTATCAAAGTTGCAGCCGATTTGACCGAGACCTCATTTCCTATCATATTGTGCGGGGTCCTTTGTATGATCTAAAACAATATTAATTTAATTAGTTTTTTGAACTTTGTCGATCTCTCCGAGGTAAACTTTGTAGGAAAAAGGTGAAAAAAACTTACACCATTTTTTCCTTTTTCAACTTTTCGGTGAACATTGTCACCCTTTTCAGGAAACTGTTAATTTTATTGATAAATAAAAATAAATTAATGAACACAAAATATAAATTAATAAGCAAATGGACAAATCATTCTTACATGGAAAAGGCGCACAACAATGAGTCTATCGAATGTTCTCTTCCCCGGCCCGTCGTGGCGGGGGAAGGAGGAGCGGGAAGCGACAATACGATGTTTTGATTCCGGCTTCCTCACCTACTGTTTCGATAATGAGAATACAATAGGATTAGCCGGCGCTTTTATATCGGCGAGGAGTCTCGCAAATTTTCGAGCAGTGTGTTTACAATGACGTCACACTTGTCGCTCTCTCGCATATTTATACATCGAACATCTATATTCCGTTTTTGCGGTTCCTTTTCAAACGGTATATCAATTGTGTGTACACGTTATTAAGTTTCTGTGTGTCTTCCATTTTATTAATGCCATTTTCCTGCATTTGTATGTGTAACATTTCAGAAACCAACCTTTTATTTAAATTGCATTCTTTGTCTTTAATATTTACTTTCTGAAAATTAAAATTATGTTTGAATTTATCAATGTGGTCATTAATAACATTACTTTTCGACTTCTTATGTTCCTCAATACGTGTACACACACTCCTCTTAGTTTGTCCCACATATGTGGCCGTACAATCATTGCAATGCAACTTATACACAACATTTTTTTCTAACTGTTTCTCTTTTTTATCTTTTCCTTTGATTATAATACTACACATACGGTTGTGTATTTTCGGAACAGTTGTAATGTAATTTTGTTTCAGAGAATGTTGCATTTGCTCGTAAAACCCTTTAATGTAGGGTATCGCAACGATGTTTTTGAAGTTTTCGCCACTATTGCAACGTTGATTTTGTACGTTTGATCTTATTTTGTCAATCCGTTTTTGTATGTATCTATTCGTAAAGTCAACAGGATAATTGTTTTCAGCTAATAATTTTTTAACAATACTTATGTTTTTCTTGTGAAAACATGCGTCTGACAAATTAATAGCTTTGTCAATGAGATTATACACCATGGCAATTTTTTGTGATTCTGGACGTTGTGAATCATAATTTAAAACTCTGCCAGAAAAAGTAGGTTTAGTGTACCAATCAGTCATTATTTTTCCCGTATTCCTTACCAATAGAACGTCTAAGAAACTTATGGAGTTATTCTTTTCAATTTCATATGTAAACTGTAGGTGGCTATTGTATGAGTTGATTGTGTTAATTGTTTCATTGATTTTCGTTCTCGGGATGCATGTAATAATGTCATCCACGTAACGGTAAAAAAATATCGGTTTAAACGAAAGTTTTGAAATGCAATCCGTCTCAAGATCATCCATGACTAAGTCAGCAAATAAACCCGAAATCGGAGAGCCCATCGGAGTGCCAAAAAGTTGCTTATAAAATTTATTATTAAATTGAAAAAACGTATTCTCCATAAGTAACTCGCATGCTGCTAAAAGTTCATCCAGCGGAATGTCTGAACCTCTAGCAATTCGTGTATATCTTTTTTCGATACTGTTTTTAACCAACACTTTGTCAATATTAGTGTATAGAGATTTTACATCTAAGCTTACAATACAATAGTCCGCTGGAACATTTACATGTTTGATTTTTTCTATCAGGTCATAACTATTTTTTACATAAGATTTTGGCTTGTCCAAATTATTTTGTAGAATTTTGAATAATGTTTTTGAGAAAAAATATGTGGGCGAGCCTATTGTTGAAATAATAGGTCTCAACGGACATATGATTTTGGTAAGATAGTATCCGTTTGCGTTAATTTATGCTTGCTGTATTTTTTCCCAAGAAAACCATTATGATTCCAAATATTTCGAAAGCTTTTCATCTTTGTCTGTAATTTTGACAACGGGTTTTTCTTAATTGTAGTGTAAGTGTCTCTATCGGTCAACAGTGTCTCCATTCTTTCGATGTAATCGGTCTTATGCATGGCGACCGTCGTGTTACCTTTGTCAGCAAAAGTAAACATAACATCCTTGTGACTCTTAATGAAATTATTAGTTTCTACTAATCTGTATTCAAAATTTCTTTCTTTTATTGATTTATGTCTAGTTTTATTGCGAAAATGTGTAATTTTGTCTAATAATGTATTTCTTATATCGTCCGCCGTACTTTCAGGAATATTGTCAATTGTAATTAAATTTTCTAGGTTTTTTATATATTCGAAAATCAAATTATCATTAAGGTCACAATTAGAGTTGAATTTTTGTCCTAATGCAATCACAGATATAACATTGGTTGGTATCTCTATATCTGCGAGATTCTTAAACCATTTGTGATGACTCGAAATCGGATTTGTTTTTGATGCCAAAGAATTGAATTTATTTTCATGCGTGTTATTAAGTTTTTTTCTATAATCCATATTATAATTATCTTGACTGTTAACTGTATATTGTAATAATTCTTGTGAAAATGATTCTTGAAGTAAATCAAATAGTTTTTTACTTTCTGACTCTAAAAATTCTATGTGAATACAAATGTCTTCTATTTCGAGATTAAAAATTTTTTTCTGAAGGTTCTGTACGATTTTGCTAAATTTGGCCTTCCCCGAGTTACTATGAAACGTGAAATGGCTTAAGTTACTTGTAACATTATTGATGTGTGTTGGTTGTTTGTCGAACGTTCTGCAGCGCAGCAAAAACTGTCGTTGGGATCTGACTCTCGTTAAGTCCCTCTGCAGCGTTATCCATGCCTTCAAGTATTGTCGTGCGTCTTCTCCATATTTGTCCTTGATGTCGTTGAAAGAGAAGCGGCTTGAGACCAGCGAAGATCCATGGTCCATGTTAATGTATATGTGAATAAGTGTAATACACTGTATTAAAATGGCTTTATCCCTCGGTGTTTTAGTAATTAGTTTTTTGAACTTTGTCGATCTCTCCGAGGTAAACTTTGTAGGAAAATTGTCCATTTGAATTGTCCTATGTTCCATCCATAGGAAGTTTGTCCATTTGCTTATTAATTTATATTTTGTGTTCATTAATTTATTTTTATTTATCAATAAAATTAACAGTTTCCTGAAGAGGGTGACAATGTTCACCGAAACGTTGAAAAAGGAAAAAATGGTGTAAGTTTTTTTCACCTTTTTCCTACAAAGTTTACCTCGGAGAGATCGACAAAGTTCAAAAAACTAATTACTAAAACACCGAGGGATAAAGCCATTTGAATACAGTGTATTACACTTATTCACATATAATATTAATTTAATATTTTTCAACTTCATGAATTTCTTCAAAATTGAGCTCACAATTATCACGAAATTTTCTAAATTTGAATTCAGAAATTTATTGCTACCTTTGGTTAAGCTTAAAATTGTTATTTGAAGATAATATCCATCCATAAGTGACATTTTGTGAAAAATTTTTTTATGTCTAATTCGAGGTGCTCTTAGTACCCTTTTTCATTGTAAAATTGTAGGATTTCCGAAATGCACAAATATTTTAAATGCCAGCCGATTGCATAGTCACTTAACTGTGTCTCTCATAAAAATGTTACCGTAAAACCACTTAATTGCACTGGTTTTTTTTTATTTTTGTACGACATATACCATGTGAAGTACATTAAAGCTGTATAATATATATCTAATTACCTATACCAATACATTCGTCGGTTTTTTTAAATTTTTAAAAATTTTTTGAATGTTTTTAAATTTTTCAAAAATTGTCAATTTGCAAAAACAAAAAAATTATTTTAATCGCTCTGATAAAATTCGTACAAATTCCTTAGCTAATTCTAAGAACTTATTACTCTTGAAAATTTTTTCGAAAAGTTTTCCGATACTTAGATCTTTTCTCTGATATTTCGATCTTACGTATTACTCCAAACATTGATATCACTTTTTCTCGAAAACACGAAAAAGTCACTTAAGTGGTTCTTCCTGTAAGCCACAGATATAATAGGATGGGACGGAAAGTTTTTCCATAAAAAATTTCAACACCGTCTCACTGCATCATGTTGTTTAATCATGGATCGATCGCTGTCCTCCGTCTGTGTCGTATTGCTATCCTGCGACTCTGTGGATTTTTGAACGTCTGAGACTCTGCCGAAATCGCCGGACTTGCACGTTCGACGATTTATGTCATAATGTTTTAATTTGAATTTTGAACTTTTTAAACCACGAAGAGGAGCCGTAATGGCTCAAAAGTCGGCAAAAAATATACGCAGCTCGAAGAGATGCATAAAATCTTGTTCTTAATTAACTTTTTATTAAGTAAATTAGTCACAGGGATAGCATGACAACTTTAAGGTTTATTCGTTGGACCACTTTTGAAATAATCAAATATTTTTGCTTTGAAAATTTAAAACCTCAAAGTTATTCCAACGGATAAACCCAAAAGTTGACATAGAATCTCTGTGACTAATTAACATAAGAGGGTAGGCCTGAATTAAATGTTGAAAATAGTAGAGCTGAATTTATTCATTTGAATAATAAGACAACATTACCCTACGTAAATAAGACTTTTTATACTTGAATTTTGTACGTGACTCTAGACACACAAACACACGCATGCACGCACGCACGCACGCACATACATATATATATGTATATAACAATCTATAATTCATGTTTTTTCCATTCTTTTTCATTTTTCATTAATTTAGCTCTTTAGGGATGTAATTTTCAGTGAAAGTGCATAGAATACTTTTTTTTAATAATTTTTGTCTATTTTACAAAAAAATACTTTTAAAGTCATATATATATATATATATATATATATATGTGTGTGTGTGTGTGTGTGTGTGTGTGTGTGTGTTATGATTTTCTTATATCCAGTTTAAACTGTAAAATCAGTGAAACTGAGATTTTGATTCAGAGTGGAAAACCAAAAAATTCACGATCGAACCATTTTATAGTTCAAAATTACCTGCAAACTTTCAGACTAGGTCTCAAAGATTAAGACCATTTCAAAAATCAAAATAAGAAATTAGAAAAAAAATTTTTAGATTTGTTATCGAAAAAATTAGATTTAAATAGAAAAACAAATTCTTCGAGAAAAAGTGTTCTTGTCATTTTTCGTAATATTGCTTCCTGTCTGAGCTAAAAATCGATCAAAATCCAATTGTAAACAGTAAAAGATTCGGCATTTTATATGTGTGTGTATATATATATATACACACACACACATATATATATATATATATATATATATATATATATTGCAAGGTACAAATAGCCTTGCTGTCTCCATGCATATGGAGTCATAGAATTTAAAACGCGTTGGTACATCCCTGTACCGAAACGCCCGCTGTAGTTTATAAGTTTTGTCCCTGCTTTGTTGCGGCCGCAACCCGAGGGCTCACGCACATGTCAACACTATACCCGTGCGTTGACCATTGCCGCGAGAAAACAAGTACAAGTACAAATTTCAGAAATTGTGTAATTAGGTGGTCCTTCGAAAGTCACGCGACCCGGCACGCGACGCGAGATTTGTGTTGTTTACACGCGGAATAGTTTCACGCGCATTGAGCCCCCGTTTCCGAGCCGCCGAAAGTAGAGCTCCGGAGCTCCGTCGCGTTTACAGGACGAGCAGTGCACAGAAATCATCTCAAGGAAGCTGACATATTTTCGGCCCACGTATACCACCCCAGAAAGAGAGAGACGACGACGCAGAAGCTATCGAACGACGTTAGGACTGCCCATCGGAGAGACGCTTACGAGTGCCCGATTCGCGCTGCATCCACGTGTGTTCTAGTGCCACCGCCGCATCCTCCTACGTGTTCAGTAGGCCTCTTTTTTGAAATTAAATACTCTTTGTTTTTATTTCTGAGTAATTCGCCCTCGTATAGGGTTATTACTCACCTAACAAAAAAGCTCTGTTTACGCAGTACATTCATCAAGGTGTTTGTGTGCTGGGAAGGTCGTGGTACGTACGTCTTTCCAGCTGCCAGGAGCCCTCACGAATTCTTTCTTTCCATTCTTCTGTAGGGATTCTAACAATTCTTAGAGTGCGAATGTCGACGCGTAACGACGAGTCTTCGCGAGGCTATTTTTTAACAGCAACACCCCTTTCATGCGGTGTAGTGTAATTTTATTTTAAACATCAAATTCCTTGCTCGTATCGTATCGAGAATTATCCGTCAGTCGTGTTTACATACATGGTCGCGTCCGCGCTCGTTAATGTGTGCTTGCTCTTGGACCGTTTATTTTCAGGTACTATACTCAGCATATTATATACTATTATTTTTTCCAATTGAATTACCGTTTACTTTCGTCTAGATAATACGCGTTCGATCATTTCGATGCTCACGAATTATTGAATGAAACGCATGTACACAATTTAAATAAATACAGCCATTGATTTCACATTTATATTGACAGCGTTAAGATTTATTTCATGTACCTCGCCCCTTGTGTCTCTTTTCTTATTATTATTATTTTTCAGTTAAATTGGTAATTGGTTATGTGCATCGGGCTCATAACCAAAACTTAAAACAAAAGTCGAACCCCGCAATATATATATATATATATATATATATGCGCGTGCATGCGTGCGCGCGCGCGTGTGTGTATCATATTTTATTTTGACGCAAGAAAATTGTCTGTATAGTACTCATCGGCCTCAATAAGGCCCATTCCTGTAAGTCCTTAATTACTATACTTTACTACGGCAGCGTACGCACTGACGTACCTTACACTTGTTATCGTGGCGATACGGCGCGATAAGAAGTGTGTGGCTTTACAGAATATTTTTTTTTATAATTTTAGATATATAAACATATTCGTGGGGGTGTGTTTATGTGCGTGCGCGAGCAATAGTATGTAAACTCCGTCATCAGCTTACCATATCACGTAAACATTGTTTAGAAGCTGTTGACACACGCAGATACAAGAAATTATTGTGCGCACAGTCTAGACCCGGTGATCGGTTAGCTAGGTCACCTAGATAATGGTTACGTGCAGTTTCTATACCTGGACTTAACACGCAAGGTGTGGCTGTCGTGCTGAGCGGACTGGTTGGCCACCGGTCCTGGTGGTCGCGAACGACGCTCAGGGACTGCAGAGTGAAGCCTCTGCGTGTGCACAAAGCCCTCCTGCACTAAGCGAATTGCAATAGTGGTCGGCTAGGGTACACTATATAGCACAACAACATCGACACACGGGAACAAGACACTACACTGCAGGATCACTCAGATTCCCCTGAGCCGTGACCTCTTTCTGGGCCATTCCAGCAGCAGTCCGCTCCACCTCACCGGAGGGTACAGCTGGAAAACTGGGTTAATGGTGCTCCTGGGCCGCCGGATAGTTCAGGGGCCCGGGCTATATTAACCAACCGGTCCAGCTGCCCCATTAGCCGGCAAAAAATCCCGTTAGGCCTGCTGCTGCCGGCTGGTCTCCGGGTAGGGCCGCAGCAGGCTGGGCAGGGGGCTCCGTTGAGGCTATTGGTGGGCGGAGGGGGCTTTTCAGTGAGAGGAGCAGGGAGTTATAGGGGTAAAGGGGCCTCCTGGTGGGGTAAGTCGCTGAGGAAGTTTCGTAAGGGCGTAATAAGACTCCGTAGTAGGTCCAAGCAAACCAGAACGGAGGAGGATATGTATAGATTGAGGCAAGCGCGCAGGGAAGAAGGCCATTGAGGAGGCCAGGACCACGGAGTGGAGAAGGGCCTGCAGCGCGTGGACGAACCTTAAGGATACGGCGAAGCTTTGCAGGTTACTCTAGCATCCCAAAGGCACCTGTGCTGACACAATTAAGGCAAGCGATGGTTGGGCCGAAAGTGTGGAGGATGCTCTCTCAGAGCTACTCAGGAAGTATTTCCCGGACTACCAAGGGGGTTGATAAGGAGGAAAAAATAGGACATAAGACTAGTGGACGCGATTAGCGAATAGCCAGATGCATTACTAGTAGGGAAGGAATAAAATTGGCTTTGGACTCAGACTTTGGAGCCACATAAAGCTGCAGGATTGGACGGAATTTTTCCGGCTTTATTACAGTAGGGAGAGAAGATACTCGGGACTGCCGTGGAGAAGTTCTTTAGGGCTTGCCTGGCATATGGGTACTTACCTGGCAAATGGAGAAGGGCGAAAGTGATGTTTCTCGCTAAACTAGGGAAGACGCAGCACTCGGTTGCAGGGGACTATAGACCGATTAGCCTGACCTCGTTTCTCTTGAAAGTGCTAGAAAGGCTGGTAGATAAATTATTAACTAATTTCCGTGTCCCACTATGAAATTTAGCGCCATAGGTCAATGTAAAATACAGTTAACGCTTACCAAATTAGTTACCAAATATTCCACAACTCCTCCAAAAATCTAGGAAATAAACTCCTCATCAAACGAGCTGGAATCGGGAAACCACCAGACTCCAAAAGGAAACCTTCTGAAATTCAAACTCTGACCACCGCGACACTCAACAGAACTCCAACCAAAAATGGCACACGAGACACAAAAAGAAGAGCAAATCAGAGAGATGCTACTATTGCTGGAGCCAGGAACGGAATTCGTTCCTGGCTCGTTCTTCACGACGAGATCGTCTCGTCTTCATATTCATGAGTTTATCCAGCGCCCTCTTTTCCTTTCTAAATTTTCTCATTGGTCGAGAAATTAATTATCGACCTCTACATTCTCTAATTGATGAGCTAATCCGCGCCCCCTTTATTGATATCGATGAATCAATGAATTATCAAGTCCGTTCGGTGGCTCCCTCTATAGATAATCAAGACCCAGCACAGAATTCAAATTCGCTTACTCCTCTATACAAGAAGTCATGTAGACAGACCCTCAATGTCAAGTAGACATCCCTAGTTGGTAGCTGCGATGTTCTTAACGACTAGCATATAAATCATATAAGAAAACTGTACAGCCGGCTTATACAGTACAGCCAGAGCCTCTATCCCTCTCTCTCACATTCATTCACTCTACCAACTGCTCGCTCTCTCACTCGCTCATGGAGATCGCTTGCCTCTCTCTCTGTCTTTTCTCTCTTGTCTCTCTTGTCTGTTTTGTCTCTCTGTCTCGCGAATCATGTGCATAATTATGCGGCCAGAGTGGTGCTTGACGATTTTAATGCTGACCAACTCTCTGGGTCTGCTGATTTACAGTTGGTTCGCGATCTTATTCGGGATAATTCCCTAAAGTTGGTTCCTTATGGCGCCACGCATCATTGCATGCGTGGCGAGCGAGTCTCAGACACCTGACTTGATCTTTGCTTAATTGATGAGCAGGTTAGCTTGCTTTCTTACTGGAAGACGGACAATCCCTTCATTAACGGACATGATTTAATTTCTGCCACATTGGACGTTGCGATGCCACGTAATGTTCCTTCTTTAAACTCTACTTTTACTTACCGTGACTATAAAGGGATCTGTCAGGCCGACCTGATAACATCCCTAAAACGACAGGACTGGTCATCTTTCGCTAACTCATCACTTGACGACAATATCAACACTCTAAACGCCTACTTGACTGATGCCCTAGCACATCTCGCTCCATTAATTACTGTGACTACTGGACGTATGAAGCATCCTTGGTACACAAGGGAGCTTCGGTGCCTTGTGACTGAGAGGGACAGGCTGTACAGACACTTTCGTAGGTCCAGGCTCCCTGTAGATCTCTTGGCCTACCGTGAAGCAAAGGACGGTACCCACAGGGCGATGAAGCGGGCGAGGAGGGAGTACTACTACTCCCGTCTTTCCTCCATTACTGACCCTGATAAGATCTGGAAGGAGATGAGAAATCTCGGCATTGTCCCTCCTAAAAGCAGTAACATCTCTGCACGCTTCACTCCTGAGAAGCATAACAACTTTTTCTCAGGAATCTGTACAGACCCCCTGTCCCCTTCAGTTGATGAGGCACTGTCATGGATTGAAGAGCTCGAATTTCCTCAGCTCTTTACTTTTTCTGAAATTAAGGAACAGGATGTTAGGCTGGCGGTTGCTCACTTTTCTACCCAGGCTCGGGGGCCGGATGGGATTCCGCAAGTTGTTGTGCAGAAGGCCTTGCCTTTTATCTGCCCTTATCTGACCTCTATTTTGAATTCTTTACTTGCGGGGTCCCCTTTTCCCTCTGTCTGGAAGGAATCCATTGTGAGGGCGCTGCCAAAGATCCCGTCTTCATCAGCACTAAAGGACTATCGTCCTATCTCTCTGCTTTTGTTTCCTGTCTAAGGTGCTGGAGTGGCTAGTGCACCAGCAAGTTTCTTTATATCTCGAAACCAGACTATTTCTTGATCCCCTTCAAGCTGGTTTTCGCACTGGTCATAGTACTCAGTCTGCTTTGTTAAAGCTTACTGATGATATCAGGCTTGGTATGGAACGAAGGAGAGTAACTCTTCTCCTTCTATTTGACTTCAGCAAGGCGTTTGACACAGTGTGTCACGCTAAGCTCCTTAGAAAGCTACCGTTCTTCTGCTTGTCTAAGCAGGTCATCGATTGGCTTGCCTCATACGGGAGTTCCTCAAGGGTCCGTACTTGGACCACTTCTTTTTTCCTTGTACATATGTGACATCCAGTATTGCTTCGATCATGATATCTCCCACATGATTTATGCGGATGATTTACAAATCTATAGCCAATGCCGCCTTTAGGAGCTACATTCTTGTTCTGCAAGAATGTCTGCTATTGCCGAGAGGATTGCGTGCTGGGCTAATGATAACAGTCTGAGGCTGAATGTGAAAAAGATCAAGGCCATAGTTTTTGGAACATCTTATTATCTCAAAAATTTGAAGAATGTTGTCAATGACTTCATTCTTATTCATGGCTCTAGAGTTCCCTATGAGTCTGAGGTCCGTAGTCTCGGAGTGGTGCTTGACTCCAAGCTTGATTGGAGTGCCGATGTAGAGTACGTCTACAAAAGGGCTCATAAACTACTTTATCGTATCAATTTCTTTAAGCGAAGCACCAACCAGAGGCTGCGCAAACATATAATCCTCTCACTGTTATTCCCTATCATTGACTATTGTTCATTAGTTTACTGTGACATTAACGCTACGCTCGACAACAAGCTGCAGGTGCTCATTAACTCAGGAATACGGTACATCTGTGGTGTTAGGGGGGACAAGCATGTCTCCCCCCTCAGGCGTGAGTTGAATTGGCTTACCACCGCCGGTCGTCGAAAGTACTTTACTGCCTCTTTCCTGCATCGTATATTTAATACAGCGGTGCCAGGATATTTGGTAGCATACTTCGATGCCCACGTTCCTCTCCGGCCTGAGAGGGGAGAGGTGAGGGCTCTCGATATACCAGCTTTCACCCTCTCCAGGCTCCGTAAGTCATTCCACATTTCATCAGCACTCATCTGGAATGACTTACCACGTTCATTAAAAACCATTTCATCTTCATCCATTTTCAAGAGAGAGCTAAAGACTCAATTACTACAAGAAGAATCCCTAGAGACCTAGCTTATATTTACTTCATGCTAATCCTTTAATATATTTTTGTACAACAAAATGTACAGTAAATAAATTATTTTAAATTCAAATTCAATTCAATTCAATTCTCTCTCTCTGTCTCTCTCTCCCTCTCTCTCTCTCTGTCTCTCTCTGTCTCTCTCTCCTCCCTCTCTTGCTCTCACAGCGCCGCCCACCTCGCCTGCCCTCTCTCTTATTTTCTCACATTCTCTTTCGTTCTCCGTACTACGAAATCATGTGTACGTGACCACGCGCACGCGGCTATCTTGCTTCCTACCACACTCTCTCTTGAGTTCCGTGTGACTGTGTACGTCACGTCCTGCACTCCGCACGCGGTGGAGCAGAGGCAATTTCTGAGCGCCACAGAGCGCTCGTATACGCGAGTCAGCTGCCATAATTAAACAATCACGACCCAGCAATATTTATTGCTACGTCGCAGGAAAAAAATATGTGGCTTAAGAATAAAGGTTCTAAAACACTTAACTGGGCCTCTGGGAGTACGGGTATATAAACCCACCACTATATATTATTCTGCTTTATTTAGTAATTAGAACAGTTTTTTAATAACTTGTATATAATAGATAAATTTAATTGTGTTTAATTCAAATGTTTTACTTTCAGATGACACCTATTTAAGAACGGACGTCAAAGCGCCGAAACTTGGCAAAGGTTTGAGCATTATTAACATTTATTAAATTTTTACAAGTATATACAAGAATATACATTTTTTCTCTAATCTTATTAATGTTCATTTTGACAATGTGATTTTCAATAATAATTTAAAAATACAATATTATATTATGCAACGGGGACGAAAAGGTTTATTAAGGAAATTAGGGTATCCGTCGCTATATACTTATAGATATCTAATACGATAAAAAGCAAATAGAAAAAAATTAAAAGTAATTAATTCATGCACACTTTTGGAATCGTACGATCATTGCCAACAAATTAAAATTTACTATGAAATTTTTAAAATTATTTTTAATTTCAGATTTTAGAAATGTCAGATCCCTTAACGAAACGAAGTTGAGTGTTGTAACGAGGTTCCTAAATAATCATTTACGTATCACAGTTCCATACGATATTTTATACCACAAGAGTCTAAAAATAAGTAACGAAGTCAGAAAACTGTATAATATCGTCTGGAGGGCTTCCTGTCGATGTCGCGATTTACTTGTCTACACAGAAGAAATTCTTTTATCGTACTTTTATTTTCTTATCAGATAGTAAAAAGAATTAATTAATTAATTAATTTAAGAATTTTTTTTGAAAATTTTTTGTATTTTTGCAAAAATACTTTAGAAGTTAGATATATATTGCATATATTATATATTATTGCTGTAAGGAAATGAGCTTCTCAGCTCTCTTAATGGGTTATGACAGGGTTAAAATTATAAAAATATCGATTTTTTTCTTCACTTTTTTTATAGTTAATAGTCTGTAGAATATGGTCCTGAAAGATTTTTTTTGATAAAAAAATTTGCCTTAAAGATACAGACAAAAAACTGATAAATCTGTTTCTAGCAAATTTTTGAGAAATCGTGAATATTAAATATTTTAATTAGACCAAACTTGTGGAAAGAATTGTTATACCACGATTATTATAGAGTCATTTCATGAGAAATCTTACTGAAAATACCGCATAAAAACCGTTTTACAAACATTTTTTTTCTCAAAAGTTATTAATCTTTTACCGTAAAATATTAATTTTTTTATGTGTGATTTTATTTTATTTTGTTAAACTCAATGCGTTAAATAATAAGCATTGAAGAAATTTGAATTTGCCACTCGAATATATTGCGCCTCACAACGTCGGGAATGAAGATTACTATATGATCGGTATAGTAGAATTTTCTGTGAAGCAACCAAACAGCTGTTTTTCATCCAAACCTTCAAGACACTATAGATTAGTTCATTTGTCTGCTAGCTGCTGTAACGGTGCTTATAACTTCAATGACGTTTTTAAATATAAGAGCTTCTACAGAGTACAGCAATTATTCAGTTAAGTATTGGAAACTAATAAGTAATAATTTATCCGTAAAGAGTTTTTTCTTTGTTTCTTTATTTTTTGATTGTAGGTGTACGGGTCCAAGACAGCAAGATAGGCCTATTATTCTGACTATCTGGAGTATTATTTTGCATGCTTTCTAACAACTTGAAGTGTTTTTAATAATGGTAAGTACTGCATGTAATTATAATCATTAGTATAACTTGATTATGAATAGGTAACTATAACTTCTATTTTATTTTTAAGCTTCTATATACTATTGTCACACAACATGATGTACGCATACCACCAAATATGCTTTACTGAATGTATATTTGAGTACCAAAAAGAAATCAAGGTATGCTGGATAGTTTCTGTAAGTATGGCTAAGTTTATTTGTATGATTAAAGTAAGTTATAAGTGAATGTTACGTATGTTTACATTTGTAACATTCACTATAATTACTAATATTGTCAATATATGCATGATTAATTGTGTTAATTTTGTGTTTTTTAGGAATCCGCTCCACTTAGTTTATGACCAGACTCATAGGAAAGATTTCCCACTTTGATTGATCATGATTGCTGATACGGTTCCTTCAGAAAGCTGCGGCAAGTACACAAAATGATGAAAATCATGATTTTTGGTAAGTAAATACCTATTATTTTGAGGTATTACACTCACCTAATGCAAATTTCTAATGCATAAAAACGGTGTATAATACTTATATTTTAAAGAAAAAATATAGTTTTGGGAGAACTTACATATATGTTAATTTTTTACAACATTAATAATATTTTTTTTCTTCAGATTTTAACCCTGCTATAACCTCTGAAGTAAATCCGTCCTCCCAAAAAAAAATTTACACTTGAATTATATTGTTTTTACGTGCATTTGTTGAGACGTAATTCTTCTTCTTTTTTAACTTCTCTACTTTCCCCGTACCATACAAACAAATTTCATTACCGGTACCGGCATTTTCTCGACAATCTGGGAATCATGGCGGACCTACTGACCTCGCTTCAGAGCGAGACAATTAAGTTTACATGGGACGAGCCGCAACAAGCGGCGTTTAAGTCTATCCAGACATTATTGATCTCGAACCCAGTGCTACACCGACCAAATTTTCTTCCATTCGTCATCCAAACGGATACCAACGATACTGGCATCGGGGCGATACTAACGCATACTATCGACGGGAAGGAATATATTATACAGTATGCAAGTCGCGTGCTGACACGTGCTGAGCGCAATTATTCGATCACATCACGCAAATTTCTAGCCATGGTTTAGGCGATTTACGAAAAATTTCGAAATGTTACCCTTTCCAGGTTATCACAGGTAATTGTACATCCTCCGGAACTCGACTGGGCGTCTAGGCAGATGAGCACTAAAACTGTAGAAATTCGACTTACAATCACCCACCGAAGCGGAAAACTGAACTTCGTAGTCGACGTTCTCTTCTGGATATTCAAAGACGAGGGCAACAACCCAGATGCCGAGCGGATTGCAACGTTGGACGCTCTTGACACTCAAACCGAAGACACTTGTTATAAAAAGAGTTACAAGAAAGTCAGCGATCAACCCGCAAATTACCCCCCGACTGGAAGGTCATCGAGAGGAAACTGACGACTCACTGGGACGACTGAGATCATGGACGACTTGGATGCGTAGAAATTAGTGATGGGTACCAAAAAGGTACCGCAAGAGCTACAGGAATCACACTGTGAACCGACCGCTGGATTTCTAGGTAGACGTAAAACCTCTGAACGTGTCGCGACGCACTTTTACTGACGAAAAATGTATCAGGACGTGAACTAATTTATGCGCTCTTACACAGTGTGTCAACAGTACAAGGTGGAACAACTGCGACCCGCCGCACAAGGCTGGTCGCTAATCCTTGGGAGGTGGTCTCCGGAGACATCATGGGTCCGTTTTCCAAATCGAAGCAAGGCTACGCATAAATCCTGGTTTTACCTGACAACTTCACTAGATGGATCGAGGGCATCCCCCTGCTTTAAGCTAATGGAAGAGCTATCAAAGCCGCCCTTAACGAACGGGTATTCCTTCGCTTTGGAGTCCTGGAAATCTTCGTTTCGGACAATGGACCAGAGTTTAAGAATAAATTATTGAGCGAGTTCCCGGCGCGACACGAGGTGGAACACCGCACGATCCCTCCGTACCACGCTCAGGCTAACCCTGTGGAGTGGGTTAATCGAACGTTTAAAACCATGATAACCTCTCTCATCGAGGAAGAACATCGTTCGTGGGATCAATTTCTACCGGAATTAACCTTGGCCTATAACAGCGCAACGAAAGAGTCCACAGGACTAAGTCTTGTATTTTTAAACATGGGACGCAATCCCTATGCGCCACATAGCTCTCGACAAGCCGAAGAAATGAAAGCTAGGGAAGAAGGCGCTAAGCAAGCCCTCCGACAGTGGCGGCATAGGATGTGCAAGCTGTTGGACTTTCAAACGCTAACGTCGAATCGATCGACATAGCCATATTATAATACCAAACGCCAACATATTAATTACAACCTGGGAGACAAGGTTTAGAAGCGGAATCGCAATTTTATCCTCCGCTATCCAGGGCATCAACACGAAACTCGGAGAGGACTCGCTGCCGCTGTCGTCCTGGCTGTGCTCACCATCAATACCCCTTGCGAGTGCCCGCTGAGACCTTCTTCGCTAACACCGCCGATGCCTGTGTCCCCACGAGCCAAGCCAAGGCCCCTCGCCATCGCTGCGTATCGCCGCCGCCTCAGCCCCAGCTAAAGCCAACTGCACCTGCGTCGTCGCCGAGCATCTCTTCGTGCGTCCTTGCAAGTACTAGTTTTCTCTCCTCGAACTGGCTCTCACCGGTCGTTATTTGGGCTTCTCGTGGACTCCCCTCGCTCGTGCCTCGCGTGCACGCTTGTTACTCATGCTTCATTGAATATGTTACCTTTGCCTTTTTCTTGAAGTATTTTCTCTTATTTTTCCCCACGCCTACGGCTACCCTCGAGCTCCCGAATCCACGCCGCTGCCGCGAGCTAGTCTTCCGGGTGTAAACGGGTACACCGGTTCCCGATTATAGCGGAATTAGCCACCTCGTTATAATACATATCTATTTTCAGAACTAACCGGATAATGACTACACGAGCTCATACTCAGAGCCAACAAGAAGAAGAACATATGTACCAGAGATGTCTAGAGTGATTAAAAAAGACCGAGGTTCTCGTACAACAAATCTGGAACGAACTGCTTCTAAACAAAGACGAAAAACAAGATAGTGAGAAAAGTAAAACTTTCCGGGACTTCTGGCACCATACACGAAAAGTTTTAGAAGTTCATGCCACTCACAATTTTATTTTTGGATCTGATAGGTGTTAGTGTACTGATAATGACCTTATATTCTGTACCTCATAACTAAATATTGTTATTGCGGCAAAATAAAGTTCAAAAATGCATTTTTTCTGTTAGTCCTTTGTAATTTTTATATTATTAACTTCACATGATAAAGTTTTACATGAAAATTGTTTACAATTGCATATCCTACAAGGTACATGTATTCCCAATTGCAAAATTATATTTCTTCCTCGCTAAATTGTTTAAGGGGTTATGACAGGGTTAAGCCATGAAAATCTGAATAAATTGATTAGTGCGTGTTAAATATATGTGGGTAATTCTCTGAAAGATCGACTGGCCAAAATTTTTTTATTACCGATAATATGATAAGATTATTTACGGGATTATGACAGGTGAAAATATCAATTTCCTTTTTATTCACTTTTTTCACAGTTAATAGTCTGTAGAATATGGTCCTGAAAGCCGTTTTTTAATAAAACAATTTGCCTCGAAGATACAGACTAAAAATTAAGAAATATTTTTCAAGCAAATGTTCGAAAAATCGAGAATTTTGAATATTTTAACTAGACTTATGGAATGAATTGTTGTATAACGCTTCTTAGAGAGTGTGCCCTCCAACTCGCCATATAGGACGCCAAGATTACGCACAATTCGTTTTTTG
Source organism: Philotrypesis tridentata (assembly GCA_018906965.1). Lineage (NCBI taxonomy): Eukaryota > Metazoa > Arthropoda > Insecta > Hymenoptera > Pteromalidae > Philotrypesis > Philotrypesis tridentata. Next base: position 290,403 of record JACCIB010000089.1, read on the forward strand.
CAGAATTTCTGGATAAAATTACATGGATAATCGTTAACAAATAGAATCTTTTTCGCGTGTTCGATATTTTGCGACTGGAATCTTTGATCTGATAGTAACATTGCTCGATCAATCAAGTTATATACGATCGCTACTTTCTGATTATAATTAATTTAAAGTGTAGCCCCCGTAGTGGCAAATAGTTAATTACAATTTATAATAAAAATGTTTTTTCTATCATGTGAGCACGAAGGCCGAGTAGCAGTAGCGTAGTACGCGGGTTGCATCAGCTGAGAGATGGTGGTATACCGCTTCGCGCTCTCTATCATAGCCAACATATGTTTAATGATGATTGGCTGGCGGGGCGAAGCGGCACATCCCAGTGGCAGGACTGAGAGTCCGGGTTGCTAGGCAACGTTCCGGCCATACTGTATTGATAGCCAATACGGTCATAGAAGGAACGTTTGAATTTGCCTCGCGGGCTCTCGATCGTACTACATGGTTTGAAATTGTGCCACCTTCTTGTGCTTATGTGAGTTGGGTTGGGTATGTCGGCCTGTGTTTCGGATCTTTGACTCGCAGAGTAATTTTATTATATATGAGTCATTCCACGGGATACTGGAAACTTCTGGGGGCCTGGACTATCGAAAAATTTTGGGTAGGGCACACTTACCAGACCTATTTTTTCTGATTTCTGGGACCCCTCCGAATAAGAAACCGTGCGAGCTGCATCATTATCGTTTGCCACCCGGGTTTCCGATCGAAAAAACGCAAAAATCTTCATACATTTTCTTTTGCATTTTTACTGTCGAGAGTATTATTTGTGTACTGTGAATCCTATGGGACTTGGCGCTATACTTTATATATACAGAACGAAAGTGCAGCTCAAGAGCTTTAAATCGAGCCTAAAATTTTTAAAATCGGATGTTCCGGTCACGAGTTACGCACGCTTCAATACTCCTAACTCTTTATAGGGTTCTCGCAAAACTAATCGATTTTCACTTTTTTTTTCAAATCCTCGAAACTTTTGATCCAGTAACTCGATTTTAAAGTTTAATAGCTTAAATTAAAGCTCTTTTCCTCAACTTTACGATTTTTAGGTCCAAAATTGATTTTTCTTATCTGTTGAGCTATATATATGCGTTGAGAAAACCAATCCGCTTTAGAAGCATATATATAGATCAACAGATAAAAAATTTTTAATTTAGACCTAAAAACCGAAAAGTAGAGGAAAAGAGCTTTAATTTGAGGTATTAAACGTTAAAATCGAAGCATTGGATCGACAGTAATAGGGATTTGAAGAAAGGGAAAAATGTCTGGTTTTTGGAAAAATCGAGCTCTTTCGTGAAAGTCAAACCAAACCACTTTTTTCAAACGGTCATAAATTTTGATCGAGTAATTCGATTTTGACATTTAATAGCTTAAATTAAAGCTGTTTTCCTCAGCTTTTTTGTTGATCCAAATATTTTTTTGTAGTGAGCTATATATAGTGCTTCTAAAGTCGATGAGTTCTTTGAAAGCATATATATAGCACACTATATATAAAATTTAAATTTTGACTTCAAATTCAAAAAGTAGAGGATAATAGCTTTAATTTAAGCTATTAAATGTCAAAATCGAATTACTCGATCAAAATTTATGACCGTTTGAAAAAAGTGGTTTGGTTTGACTTTCACGAAAGAGCTCGATTTTTCCAAAAACCAGACATTTTTCCCTTTCTTCAAATCCCTATTACTGTCGATCCAATGCTTCGATTTTAACGTTTAATACCTCAAATTAAAGCTCTTTTCCTCTACTTTTTGGTTTTTAGGTCTAAATTAAAAATTTTTTATCTGTTGATCTATATATTTGCTTCTAAAGCGGATTGGTTTTCTGAACGCATATATATAGCTCAACAGATAAGAAAAATCAATTTTGGACCTAAAAATCGTAAAGTTGAGGAAAAGAGCTTTAATTTAAGCTATTAAACTTTAAAATCGAGTCACTGGATCAAAAGTTTCGAGGATTTGAAAAAAAAAGTGAAAATCGATTAGTTTTGCGAGAACCCTATAAAGAGTTAGGAGTATTGAAGCGTGCGTAACTCGTGACCGGAACATCCTATTTTAAAAATTTTAGGCTCGATTTAAAGCTCTTGAGCTGCACTTTCGTTCTGTATATATAAAGTATAGCGCCAAGTCCCATAGGATTCACAGTACACAAATAATACTCTCGACAGTAAAAATGCAAAAGAAGATGTATGAAGATTTTTGCGTTTTTTCGATCGGAAACCCGGGTGGCAACCGATAATGATGCAGCTCGCACGGTTTCTTATTCGGAGGGGTCCCAGAAATCAGAAAAAATAGGTCTGGTAAGTGTGCCCTACCCAAAATTTTTCGATAGTCCAGGCCCCCAGAAGTTTCCAGTATCCCGTGGAATGACTCATATAGTTTAAGTATTAAGAGTGTGTGTGTTGCCTATTTATATGTAACTGTAGCGCTGAAAAATCAGTCGTTTATCGTCCTTCGCCGGTGTCGTTCTACCATCTTTCGACACCCGCACTGTGTGCCGTTAGTTGGTCATGCTAAAAAAGTAAGGTTAATTTTTTATTTATGTTTAACTTTTGATATTAATTTTTGTGTCATTCTCCAGCTGGTTTTCCTACTTTCCGGCTCCGTAATTGCGTTCTATGTCAGAACTATATTTTTTAATAATTTTTGGTTATGATTTTATAAATTTTTTACTTATTGTATAATAACTTTTGGCTTTACCCCTGATGAGGAGTTATATCAACTCGAAACGTTGGCAAAAATAAAATACGTTGCTCGAAGAGATGCATAGTTGTCTTTTTACATATACATAAGAGACTGTTAAATTCAAAAACTAAGTAGCAAAATAATAAGCTGAAACATTTTTAATAATGTCTGTTTAAAGTTTAAATATACCATATAGTCATTTGCTATTCGTTCGCGCCTAGCCCCGGAACATACACACTGCTTCCAGGTATTTGAATCATAGAATAGATAAGGGAATAATAATATACGCGATGGCTCCTAGCTGCAGGAAAGTTAGGTGAGTACGCACTCAACGCGTGGGTTTCATACTGAGAAGTAGAATATAAAAAAAAAACCTACTGATAGTAAGTACTTAAAATCCAGAGTGACGGAAGACTGTCGAGGTGCGCGAATAGACGGCTCGTTGCTCCGTCATGGATCGCGGTCCAGTTATTTATACGGAAAAAATTATTGAACTGCATATGCAATGATCGAGCTCACCGCGTATACTAACGACATCTTATATTACTGAAAATGTCTCTAACAATTTTGAAGTTTGTCAAACTCCGTATAATCGAATTATATATAAAATCGATCAATATAAACTAATATCAATGTAAACTAATGTACAACATAGTTAATTAATAAAAGAACAATCAAAGTTCTAGTAAACCTAAAAAGCCTAAAATAGTATAAAAAGAATAAAAAAGTGTAATTCACTAAACAATACACTTGCACTAAATGCATATTTGTTCTGATTAAAATCTTTGAAAAATTTACAATTAAGAGTATTTTAGAGAAGGAAACAAAAAGTTATCGAGTTCTTGAAACATTGATCAGAAAACGATATTAAATTTTAATTAGAAACAGAAATTCAAGCAGTTAACGGAGTGCCGAGCACGAAAACGACATTTTTTTAATAAAAATTCTAATTGACTTAATAATTTGTCACACAAATTTACTTATTAAAAAAAATATAATATTTCTGTAACAAGTATAATTTCGATTACTATTAAACAACAAAGAATAAGTCTCTTTAAAGAAATTAATTTACTTTAGATTATTTTTAAACATTCTATACCTATTAAAAAATAACATTAAAATTCTTCAGATCTGTAAAAATTTAAATAAACAATACTTTCTAGCTAGTTTAGCAATCTGTATAGGTATACTTTCTTGATCACTGGAATTATTACACATCAGCTCGTACAACATGCCTCTATCAAAATCATCGCAGTCTTTGGGACGTTTCTCACAAAATTTCATGATTTATGAAATTACACAAACTGCGACTTTGTAATCTGGATAAGTTCGGTACTTGACATGGGTAGCTTCTCCTTCTTGAGAAATATTTGAAGCCGTTCCTTCCACGTTTATTGTTTGCATATAGTATGTAATACAAGAAAGGAACTACGGTTCAGATTAACAGACAGCACTCACTATTAACTGTCTATTAATTATGACCCTATAAATAAACTACCCTATCTATTATACAATAATCTATATATACCGTTTTTCATCTATATCTAAATTTTGAGAATACCTATATAAACTAGCCTACATAAATACTTCTATAAACATGCCGAGAAAAAAAAGGTCAGACCCATCGATAGTCAGTGTAAAAAAAGAGTTGGTCAGAGAATAAGGTACGAGAGAACACCGAGGGAAGGAAAGTTTGTCTCTGTCACACTTATGCATTTTTCTATGCTTCTCACTCACACTCACGGTTTTTCCTATGTTTCGTTTTCTCCTATTCCTTACTTACGTGTGTGCATGTGCGTGTGTGTATGTGTCACATGTAGTTCGGCACGAATAGTTACATGAGTAGCAATTTTCCCCACGGATTTAAAATAATTCAATTATCATCACAAAATTTTTAAGCTATATAGCACAGCAATATCAATTACTACAGATATTATATATGATGCTTCTATCGCTCGAGTATTGTAGAATGTTAAAAAGACAACTATGCATCTCTTGCTAGGTGACGTTTCGGCCATACTGTATTGATAGCCAATACGGTTATCGAAGAAACGTTTGAATTTGCTTCGGGTCATAGAAATTTATTTTATAACATTTTTTTAATATGTAATAATAGTCACAATTATTTTTAATCAACTTCCTGCAATCTTCCGATAATACTAACAGAGGTTTGTAAATCATACATACAAATAACCAAAAATTGAGCTTAGAATGATTGCAAGATTAAGTTTGAATTCTTCAAAAATTGGTCAAGGTCAGTAATAAATACATATAGAATGAAAAATCGATTCAGATATTTTTTAACGGTGTTTCATTAACAAGTTAATTTGGTTCCCCTTGCATAATTTAAAGATGGTATACATCGTTATCTATGATAGGACGGGGCGGCAAGTTTTTCCGTCAAAAAATTGCGATCGACATGATAGAATTTGTTCCTGTTTTTTTTAAATGTATGTAAATCAACAGAATTTAAATCTCATATATAATTGTATATAATCGTCCTGGACATAGATTTTTAATGAAATAAGGATAGCAATACATTTACTGAACTAAGTAGAGTAGATTGTACATCCGCTCGTAGCTTCCATAAATAAATGAAAAAGTTTTCATGATGCGAAACAATTTTGTTAAATTACATGATATTACCACATATTACAGGCACATTTGTCATGTAATAATGGCATGTAAGATCATACCATTCTATTACATGTACAGAACGTGACAGCAGTCGCAATTATTCAAAGTTTTAATTGTACTCGACTGTACCTTTTCACAGGCTATCCACCTTTTCACATGCTGCAATTTGATTGAGTGTTTATATGAACACATATATTTATAATCCTTCCTCAATTTAATCACTTATTTATTTATTTATTTGAAAACAATTATTTTTTATAACAAAAAACTTGCCAATTTATTTATTGATATCATAACTTTCTTTTCTTAAAATTAAAATGAGAATTTATGTCAAATCGAAGGTATAGATAATCGAAGGAGAAGTGACACTAAAGAAATGGTAATCTGTCCAACAGACCCTTAACTCGAAGATAGTTATACGTTCATATTTTCATACATGAGAGTTTCGGATTTTTTAGCTTAATGTATAAGCATCATGATTTGAGTGATTGTGATTAACTCATTAAATAGGTAAAAGAAGACATTCATCCTAACATAATTATTTGTTTTCCATCTTGATCTATAAGTATCACATATTCTTCCAGTATTTGTGTTCAATCACTTATTCACAAGAGGAAAGAAGATATATTATTTGTTGATCTGACGATTATAATATCAACACGTCTTAAGAGTATGCAGTAAAGCTACTAGTATTTTTCTATATAAGTGTTATCAAGATCTTTAATTTCCATAATTAAATAACTGTATAGAATACAGCACTTATAATTTCGACTACATAAGAGTTGTTGAAGTTTGAAAATTAATGTTGAATTTTAAAGTAAGCTCTAAGAATTTTTATTTTGTCTGTATGAATGTTAATAAAAGTTTGGTTTTGTCTTCATAAGTGTTATTAAGAGTTTTTTTTTACATTAAGGTTGTCAAGAGTTGTAAAATTAATCTTTAATTTTTACATGAAGGAACGACCTTATACTTGCCAGCCTTTTACCTTTTTTTTTATTAATTACACAAACTATATATATCAACATTCACATGTATAGTAAAATAGTAAAAAATCTTTCAAAATCTTAAGGGGTTATGTCTGAGTTGAAATTTAAATAAATTAAAAATTTTTTTATTTGATTTTTTTAAGGCAAATTTACTATAGAATGAGCTGCCTTAGTCCTTTTTGCACGAAAGAATTCCGTTACAAAGTTATAGGCAAAATACCAAAAAAATACAATTTTTCAAAATTGCGTATTATTCATATTTTATTTTATAGCGCTTTTGATTATTCAATAAAATTGCGTTTCTAAAGAAAATATAACATTCAATGTGTTCACAAATTCCTTTTGAAAACGCAATTTTATTTAAAAAAAGCACAAATTATTTACTAAATCGTTATGTACTGTAATAGCTAATTTTTATGAAATCGTAGATTTTTTTTTTATTTTGAATGTTCAAAATAAAATAAATTTAGAATTTAAATTTAGTCTTGTAATTTTTAATCAAACTTATAAAAGGGTAAAAAAACATACGTGCAAATTAAAATTACCGCTTAAAATCATGGCACCTTACAGCATATGGAACAGGAAATCATTGTTTTATCGACCTAGTCGAGTTTGCATTCAGACATCAGCTGTTTCGTCTGCTGTCTGTAGTTTAGTGCAAGCTGGATGTTGTGCTGTTGTGAAAACTTCTGAGTCTCACTAGTGTTCAACATTAGATAAGTGTTTTGTACTATAAATAACATATTATTTGTAAAGAATCTGTTCTTTGTGAGTGTATTAATTGTTTCAGGTATATGGGCTATAAATATCATGTGCACGAGAAGATGCCTGTGTCTTAGATGGTCTCAAAGTCTACTGTAATTACTAATGATTCTATAAAGTAATGGGTAAGTAATGTAAGCTTAGAAAGTAAGTAAGCAATGACAAAATTTATATTCATCTAAAACTTGCTGACTGTGAATGCGTATTAAAAACTTTCATTTCAATTTCAGCATTCGATACTGGTATATCTACATGTACAGCACCCGGGTCTTCATACATGGCTTAATATATAGGTATCTTATGCCAAAATATAAGAAAAATATGCCAAGTGGTTCATGAAAGTACTACCAGTTAAATATAGATAAGTGTTTCGATAAACTTTAAATGCATTTTTCTCAGTCTTGACATTTTTATGATTTTAGATCCTTTGCCGTAGGATATCTCAGTAGAATATGTTTCTTCACTGCTTGAACGGAGCAGAATTGACTAATACAATGTAAAAGTCAATGTTGCGTACGTGAATATATGTAATATTCACTATAATTACTGATATAATCATCTTATGAGTTACTAAATATTTAAAATTTATATTTTGTAGAAAGGTCTTCCACTCAAGCAGTGAAGAAACATATTCAGAAGATTTTCCATTCTGTTTGGTGTCAATTCACCATCTAGATGCTGAGATATCCTGCGGCAAAGGGAAAAAAGTGCTGAAAATGAGTGATTCATACATGTAATTGTTTACAATGTAAGTATAGATATATAATTTTTTAAAAATAGTTGAAAATATGTTTAATACCTACATTTTAAGTAGGAGAAAGATTTTTTTTATACTATTAATAAATAATTTTTTTCAGCCTATTACTTATTAATGTCTTTTTTATAGGTTTAACTCAGGCATAACCCCTTAATTTTATATTTTGTTCTTTTATTTTATTTGGTTACTTATATATCAACACACAAGGCTACATATAATTAAGACTTTTGAAGATTTTGTACTATTTTACTATACATGTGAATGTTGATATATATAGTTTGTGTAATTAATAAAAAAAAATACCAGATATAAAATTAAATTAAGAAAAATATGCGAAGTAATTCATGTAAGTACTACCAGTTTAATATACATAAGTGTCTAGATAAACTTTAAATGCATTTTTCTCAGTTTTACCATTTTTGTGATTTTAGGTCCTTTGCCGCAGGAACTCTCAGCATCCAGATAATGAACTGATACCAGGCCGGATGGAAAATCTTCTGAATGCGCTTCTTCACTGCTTGAGCAGAGCAGAATTGACTAGTACAAGGTAAAAGTCAATGTTACGTGTGTGAATATATGTAATATTCACTATAATTACTAATAAAATCATCTTATGAGTTATAGTCTTCCGCTCAAGCAGTGAAGAAACATATTCAGAAGATTTTCCATCCTGTTTGGTGTCAATTCACCATCTGGATGCTGAGATATCCTGCGGCAAAGGGAAAAAAGTGCTGAAAATTAGTGATTCATACATGTAATTATTTACAATGTAAGTATAGATTGCGACAAGGCGCCCGTACACAAACAGTGACGAGCACCTAGCGCAAGGCCGTGCGCGCACACAAACGCATACACGCACAGCAAGGCGAGAATCGAGGCAGCAGGAGCCACACGCGAAACCGCTATAAGGGAGAGGAGAAAGTATTAGGAGAGAGAGATTCGGAAAGACGAGCCAGCGCGACAGACAGCGCGAGAGAAGAAGCACTCACAAGCGAGAAAGAGAGTGCGAAAGAAAAGAGAGAAAGTTGGAGACGCGACAACGTACAGCAACACGCTGCTGCATGAGACGAAATGGGGGAACAATCGGACTATCCGCGCCCGAAAACTATGCGAGGGCACCAACGCTCGAGAGACTTAATAATCGGCTCTTGACCAGAGCACACGCACCGCGAAGCTACCGCGTGCCGAGCCAGAGCCCATCACGACTGGGAGGCGCAAGCCAGGGAAGAGCGGACCATCATCCACCGGCCTTGCCTCCCAGGGACTGCCCGTCTTCGATCTTCAAGATGACAGCATCGCTCGCCGATCCCGACCAGCAGCCCGGCCATCGCCGTCGACCAGCCGTGCAACAGCACGATATCTTGTGAGTGCCGGCCGAGCGCCCTTGTTTCTCTCTCTCTCTCTCTCTCTCTCTCTCTCTCTCTCTCTCGCGACGAACACCTGGGCCGCTGAAGGCCCGAGGCGCGCCCGTTAGCACAGGCTAGATCGCGGAACACGCTGAGCTCGGACTTGAGCAGCCGGCTGTACGGAGCTCGATCTTTGCTTTGCAGTGCATCGCGAACGAACGCGAATGCGGACCGCGAGCGCACGTTTATGTAACTGAATAATTTGGCTGAATAAATTACGGGTGAGTGCGTCCCGCTCATCCGCCTTCACATCGAACGCGTCTCCCTATTATTCACGCCACATCCTATCTAGCACACAAGAAACCACCCGGAGGTCACGGAGCTGAGCAGCCGAGCCGTACCAGGTCGAGCCGACCGGGTAAGTCTCTTACTTTTGTGCGCGCAACTCCTTCAGCGCTGCAGGCCGCAGCTAGGGGCGACCAGAAAAATACCACCGAAGAGTCACGTCACAAGATATAATATTTTAAAAATAGTTAAAAATATGTTTAATACCTACATTTTAAGTAGGAGAAAGATTTTTTTTATACTAGGAATAAATAATTTTTTTCAATAATTACTTATTAATGTCTTTTTTACAGGTTTAACTCAGGCATAACCCCTTAAACTATATGAATCTTTTTTTTGTATTTTAATATTATGCTTCCGTCATGAGCATTAAATATTTATATTAATACTGGCCCAAAGGTCATGACAGAGCTTTTAAAAGCAATTACCATCTCCTAAGTTTTTTTGGTGATTCAAACATTATATTAAGGGGTTATGACAGTGTTAAAATTTTGGAAATACCCATTTTTTTTATTCATTTTTTTCATAGTTAATAGTCTGTAGAATATGGTCCTGAAAGCCCTTTTTGGCTAAAAAAATTTTCCTCGAAGATATTAACAAAAAACTAACAAATCTGTTTCAAGTAAATTTTTGAAAAATCGTGATTTTTAAATATTTTAATAAGGCCAAACTTGTGGAAAGGATTGTTCTAACCCAACCCCCACTATGAAAATATGACTTAAAAACCGTTTTACAAACCGTTTTTTTCTCAAGAGTTATTAATTTATTTCCGTAAAATAAATAAAATCTGTAAAATTAATTTTTCTATGTGATTTTATGTTACTAAACTCAATGTGTTAAAGTAAAGGCATTCAACAAATTTGAATTTGCCACTCGAATAGATTGTGCCTCACAGCGTCTGGTCGAGAATGAAGATTTCTGTTTGATCGGTATAGTAGAATATTCTGTAAAGCAGCAGAAAGCAGCCAAACAGCTGTTTTTCATCCAAGACACTAGATCAGTGCAGTTAGTCTGCTAGCTGCTGTAGCAATGCTTATAACCTTAGTGGTGTTGGAAAAGTGCAAGAGTGTTACGTCTGAACATGTATATACAATTTCTTAATTCGCAATGGTTCCAAGGGAAATAAATAAAAGACTCTGGTATACGTTATGTGAAAAGTATATATGTATATATTTATCCATTCATTTATTAAACATGAATTTACAGTAATTGCCCCTTGCTTTGCGATCGTTGTACGATCGCATTACCGGGTGAGGGGTCGGAAAATACGAGACCAGTATAGAAATGAAAGACTCAGATATTTTAGGAAGAGAAAAAGTACCTTGCTACTCTCGGTGTGTTGTATGTGTACGTGTATATCTATATCTATGTATATGTAGAAGTCGATGCTGGATGCTGCCGCTCGGTAATCTCTCGCTGTGAGGGTCTTCCTTCGTAGAGAGAGAGTATACGGCGCCGCCGCGTCTGGGCCTTTTTACAGGTATTCGGTCGGTCCGTTCTATGCTCCGTATCTATCTCTCTCTCTCTCTCTCTTTTCTTTCTCGAACGGAATGTCTTCTCCGTTTACTTAATTCCGGAAGGCTCGCGCACTACTGTTTTGGTTTTTCGGCGCGTGTTCAAAATAATACAATTATACAGGTTCGAGTACTTGTCGACTATTTATGTCTGCGTATATAGAGATCACGCACTTGCGGTCAATCGATCGTACTGATCAGTTTTCGGTCTGTGAACTTAGTGACCGCGCCGCCGCTTATCTTCTCTATTTAAGCAGGTAGGTGATTTTTGGCGTTGGGCCCTCTCACTTTCCGCTGCCACGCCTAATTACGTGACCGTCGAAGGTTTTTCTCGGCGCTTCTCTATCGATGATGACACTTGTTTACGCTTTTCTTCAATCTTCCACTCTTGATTTCCTCAAGGCGTCTGCCTTCCGCATTTGCGTATTACCTGCCCGTGTTGCGTACTGCATTAAGGGCAATTCCTATTCTCGAGGTCTCTTCGAGTTTTTTTCGGCTAGTGCGCAATAGTCGTGAATTTTCCTCGTTGTTGCGTATCTGTTCACGTATTTGTATTTCTTTCGTAATGAAATTTGTTTATTTCATTACACTTCCGCCCTTATAAAAAGACGAGAGTACATCTCGAGTCGATTACACGAAATGTGCTTGTGTGTATATATGTGTGTCTGTATAAGGTGTAATGATGTGTTCTCCTGATATTATGAACAAAGAGTAGTATATCATAACTTCCCCGTTGCTCATTTACAATTGTTTATAGGGTACTTTTTTAAGTATAAACATTTATTTTTTTGTTAATAAGGTTTACAAATATCTATTCGCAAAATTTTTCTTCTAAAATTTCTTAATACATTCTTTTATTGTTTTTTGATGATATAAAAAATGTTTACAATTATATTTTTATAAGGAATTCACTCAATTTTCTTTTATTTTACAATAATATGTTTTACCAATTGGTTTTTCTTGTATAAACATGTGTGTGTTTCATATAAATATACATATATACGTATTTCTTCTTATTCTGCAATAAACAAAGTTTGTAAATAAATTCATGGTAAGTACATATATTTTCTTAATAATAGTGTTAGAAAAATGTAGTGTTTGTTAGTTCTAAATAATTTTTCTCTCATTCGCATCTCCAGCCTTTCACTCGACCAGAGCAACGGTTCCCTCTCGGCCCGAAAATTCGTCGCCCGTCCCATCGCGACGCATTGTAATGTCCCTTAAGTAAGTTTCCAATTTTCTGTCTTTTCCTCAGTACTTGTATGTCTCGTCAGTTTCAAAAAGATCTCCGACTCGGTCAGTCTTCTTTGATTTTTTTTTCTCTATCCTCTTTTTCCAAATACATATATATAAAAAAAAAAAAAAAATCAAAATGTTTGGTTTCATCTTGAATTTTTTGTTAAATTTTGTTCCGTCGGAGTCGGTAAGTTTTTTTTTCTATCCTTTTTGTATTCGTTTGCTATTCTCCTATTTTTTTCTTTAAAAAGCAATATAAATTTGATTTACAGATAACCGAGCGGACCGTATTTGAATATGAGCCGGTATTTCGGAGTCATATGGGCGCTCGCTCTATATGGGAGCCGTGCCATATGCAGTCCCGGCGACCGCTGGGTTCTTGCCATATCTGCGGGGGTCCCATAAACAAGCCCGCCCGGATACAAATAGATGTGCTGTGCCCTGGAGGACCTTTTGTAAGTAAAAACTAAAGGGATTTTCTCAATTTGTTTTTCTTTTTTACATCTTATTAATTGATTTCTTCTTTCCCCCCCTTTTTTTTCTTATAGTATTCTTACCGGAATAAAGCCTCCTACCACCCTATGGGCGTCGAGGACAGCTTCGTGGTGTGTCACGCGGATAGGGGTGACTCGCCCTGTTCCTTCTGTGGCCGCGAACTTACGGCGGATGCCCCCCTTATGCGATGGGAGGATGAAGGGGTAAGTTTCTCCACCTTTTTTTTCTCTTTTTTCTTTTTTCTAACTGTTTTTGGGTATATGTCGTATTTTTCATTTTATTTTCCTGCTTTTAGGTTTGGCAGCTAGTACCCAGGATGGGAATGCCATTGTCCGTGGTTATTGCAAATGATGTGTCTCCTTATTTGCAACCCTTGCCTGCGGACCATCATTTATTGTTTTAAAAAAAAAAATTTTCTTTGTACTATCACCGAAATTTTTCATTATAATATATGGTTATTTCTAAACTAAAAGTGCTGTGTTTTTATTTATTTATATATATATATATGTTTATCCTTATTTCCTATAATTTAAGGAAAAGAAAAGAGAAAAAAAGATGATATTTTTGAAACTTACATATTGGAACAAATTTGATTTGTGTACATCTCCTTCTCTTTACTACTTTCTCTAATAAAAATAAAAAAAAACTATATCAATAGAGTGGGTATTCTTTGTGGAGGTTGCTAAAAAAAAATCTTTATTACTTAATCCTCTTTTATTATTCTTCTTGTTATAAAAACATTACATTGTAATACAAAGACTTATTTCGAAATAATTAATTTTTTTCTTAATTTTATTTTTAATATCTTGGTTTATTCCCCAATCATTCCTTCCTTTGGAAGTTCCTTTCCCTAAATTTTTCCCTTTATATATTATACTTTCCCTTCACCTTGATAATAATAGTAAAAGAATTAAAAAGAATTTTGAAAAATTAGTTTTTAATGAGACTGAGGTCTCATGTATGATTGTACGTCGGGGTATAATGGAGGCGGTTGCGTTTCCTCCCTTTGTGCCGGAGCCGTTTGTGCGGGTGGTAACTCGGATGTAGCTCTTCCCATTTCAATCATCGGTATCGCTGAAGGCAGTAAGGGTTCGTTTACCTTGTCTAACTCTTTCCCTTCCTTCCCTTCCGCGGCCTCTCTTTTGTTTCGTTGTTGCGCGCCCAAATGTAACAACAATTGCGTTACGGAGTTCCATATGGCTCCAATTAGGTGTATAGAAAACCCGTATAGACTGTAAATCGCGTACCCGTGAATAACGGTGTCGATTAAGAGTTTCACTATTCTACAGAGCATTATCATACCAATTATTCCCGCACTGGCGGTACCGAAAGTCAAGAAACTAGACCACATTCGGTCCCATGTGCTTTTCACCAGCGCAGTCATGGTTTGTTCGTCTAGCATATTCAGAATCCCGATACCTTCTTGTCGACCTCCCTTTCCGGTCATTCCCTGAGCTATTTGATTCAATACGGTAGGCTTCTCTACTGGAAAAAGAATCATGTCTCTCAAACGGGTCAGATCCTTTTCCCCGTAAATTCCACCTATTGCAAGAGTATCCGGACTCATGTATTTCCACGTGGGTTTTACCTGAGGCTTCAAAACCTCCGGTGGAGATGCTTCTACTGGCATGGGGAGCATCTTAAACCATTTTTCGCCGAATTGAAACATCGCAGGAATTCGCGTATCGCAAGTTCAGTTCCGGTCCGAACCAAAATCCGCGTTTGTGAAGCTAAAAATAATTCCTCGTTTCCGCGACGAACCGGTAGTTGACCGTAGCATTTAGTGGTGTTTCGCAACTGTACTTCTACTCGAATACATTTTAACAAGTGTACGACTTCGCCCGCGACTACCCCTATGTAGCCGTCCTCCTCCATTAGTCGGTATCCGAACTGCTCAGGAGAATGTAGTGTAGAGTATATGAGTGTTTTTTGAAGAGTTCTCTCTCTACATTATTACAGAGTTTACACGTTCGAGCCACCTTGATTCCCTTTTTGCATGTGTCGCATGTTCCATGTGTTTTCTTGTTTGCGAAACCTTTTCCTCCAAACGGTAGTTCCAAGTTGTTGATATAAACGTATCCTTCCTCATTATCTCTTGGTCTATCCATTTCCACCCCGTATACTTCCTCCGGTTCTCCTTCCAAAAATCGGGCTCTTGGTAAGTTATGGATGGCCGTTCTTATTCCTATTGTTAAGTCGTTCGTCCCAGTGAGATCCAATACTCGAGTAACGTTGCTGCTCGGAAGTCCCGCTAGAAACGAACACAATTGGTTCTTCTCGTGGTGTCTGGCCAATCGTGTTTTCGGTGATGATCCCTCCGCCCTTATTATGGACTGACATGCGAAACAACATATGACGTCACGTGTTCCGGCGTAGAAGAATCCTTCTTTCGCCAGCTCTAGGGCAGAACCATAGGTTGTTTTCCAACCCATTCTTAAATACGACATTTCTCGTATGAGTTGTACACGGAATGTATGTCTTATGTTATTAATCCAAGGTCTAGGTATGTACCCCTTTTCTCCCATCTCTCTATGTTGCATCTGCTTTTGGGCTTCTTTATTGGTCTTTCGTTGTTCGAGTACCTTGCGGTTTCCCAATCGAATTCGGAAATACAATCCTTTA
Organism: Philotrypesis tridentata; assembly: GCA_018906965.1. Classification (NCBI taxonomy): domain Eukaryota; kingdom Metazoa; phylum Arthropoda; class Insecta; order Hymenoptera; family Pteromalidae; genus Philotrypesis; species Philotrypesis tridentata. The sequence goes on from JACCIB010000089.1 coordinate 305,814, forward strand.
ATTGTTTGTTTGAAATATCGGCTATTATTGTACATGATGGACGCTATTTGCTCTATTCTGTTTTTAGGTGTACAATTTTTATTTTGTTCTAACTGCAGACAATAACTCCTGATGGTATTCAAGTTCTGCTTCTCTCTTTGTCTCCTGGTTTCTTCTTCTTTCTGCGTCTCATGAATCTCTTCTAGGTATCTGCAGCAGTCACACATTCGGCAGAGATCATAATCGTCTTTCCCCATTGTTCTTTGCAACAATTAAAACATTCTGTTGGTCTTATGGAGAAATTTCGAAATAATACATTCAAATCGAATATGTCGGTGGTATGTTCTTGGTTATAACATTGCCAGATATCTCCATCATTCTCGAAAAATAGTCGGTTCAACTCGAAAAGATCTTGATCATTCCATAAATCGTTATTATGATTAATGTCCCAGTACGCATCGTTCACTGCTCTCTTAAGCATTTCTCGATCATGCTTTCGCCGAAAGGCTTTCGCCTCAACCATGTCCGCCACATATTTTCGTGTTTCTTGCTCTGTCCACCATTGTATCCATATTTTCGATGAACAGTTCTTCACCTCTCTTCGACGGCATTCTGATTCTTTTCGTCCTTTTGTTATCCAATATACGTCATGGAAACGGCGTACTAGTGGGTCGACGAATTGGTGGCTCTTCATATTGTCTCCCTTTAATACCTGTAGTAATATATATATAGAAATTTATTATCAGTTATAGGAATATTGATAGATGGTAAATTCCTAACCTTGCGATGGTTCGACATGCGAAATTCGGAGTCGATTGGCATTAACGGTTTTTATTTTTCTATTTTTCATGCGTATTTTAATATTACGCTGTCCATTGAAAACGTCCAGCACAGTGTATGGCCCTTCGTATTGATCTCCCAATTTGTATTGTTTGCCTCCTTTCAACAGCCACACATTGTCGCCTATTCTAAACTCTTGCGGATTTACCTTGCGGTCATAGTAATATTTGGACTTGATTTTTGAATCAATTAATTTTTCTCTGGCAATTCGTTGCAAATCATATAACTTTTGATTAAGATTTGTTACGTAATCATTGTAAGTTGGGGGTTGATCCTCTTTTTCTAGTGGATCACTAGAGGGTAATCGGGCCATTTTCCCGAATACTAACTCGTACGGAATAAAAGAATGACCTTCGTGTGGAACTGTGTTGTAGCATAGAGTTGCAAGTTCCAATAATTCGTCCCACGATTCATTGGTCATAATTGTTTTCAAATATTCCGCTAATGCATGATGTGAGCGTTCTAGCGAACCATTAGCCTGTGGATGATAGGCTGTCGTTTTTACTTGCTTAATCTTGAACCTTTTTGCAACTCTCTGCAATAATTTTGACATAAAGTTGCTTCCTTGATCGGTTAGAATTGTCACTGGGGCTCCAAAAATGCATATGAATCTTCTGACAAATGCATCGGCTACTGACGTTGCTGTTGCATCTTTCAAAGGTATTGCCATACAATATTTTGAAAAATTACACTGTATTGTCAATATATTGTTGTGGCCATTTTCTGTTACTGGAAATGGTCCAACAATGTCGAGACTTACTTTCTCCATAGGTGAGTGTGGAGTATCAGTGATTTGCATGGGTTGTTTTGTTTTAACCCTTACTAACTTCTTCACTTGACACGTAACACACGTACGTATGAAATTTTGCACGTCCTCCTTGAGATTTTCCCAAAAATATCGCTGTTTAATTCGTCGATATGTTTTAGTGACTCCTCGATGTCCTCCTACAGCGGTGCAATGCATTTCTTTAATGATTTTGCTTCGATCTTGCTCTTCGATGTATTTGATTATACCCAGGCAGATTATGATCTTTATTTGCACATTCTCCAGAGCCTTACGCATTAGTTGTACTATTTCCTTCCATTCTACGTTTTCAACGTTATGACTTTTTGCTATACTCACAGAACGTAATCCTTTTTTTATTATCAATGCTTTCAATACTTCAAAGGTATCAATCAAATTCTTTCGAATTTCTGTAGTACTTGCGGATGTTGTGCTCCTTATTACTGCTGCGAAAAGTTGCCGATTATTTCTTGTAGTGCACTTGATTTCGCCTGACTCTAGGTTTGCAAATTTTGGTAAAAATTTTCTCGATAACAATTGTTCTGCTCCTGTGTCGCACGAGTTACCTTTTGTGTCAATGAAATATATGTAGTTGTCTTTTCGCATGTATAATTGTTCTCTGCATTCCACAAATTTCTCTTCTCCTCGTACTTCGTGATCACTTTGCTCCCTTATTTCGTCCTCGTTGCAAACGGTGTCCTCGAATACAGGTTCACCTCTCGTTTCGCCTGATAGTGGTGGACTTTCGTTCACTTCGTTTGTTTTTATTAATTTTTCTTGGTTTATTTCTTCTCGTGATCGATTTGCCTTCTTCGGTCTTTTGTCCCTATAATTAGGAACTGGTATTTTTCCCGCCCTCGTACGGGTTTGTACTGCTAAGACTAGCTTCTCGTGGATTTCCTCCTCCTCGGGTTTGTCGTCGGTGACCGGATTTCGTGAAAGCGCATCTGCGTTGGTATTGCTCTTACCACTTTTGTACACAATATCATAATCATATGCGTTCAATTTTATTCGCCATCGGCTTACCTTTGTTGTCAGATCTGTAGATTTCTTAAACCACACCAATGGTTTACAATCTGCAACAATTGTGAAATGTCGACCCAATAAATATGGTCGAAATTGAGATACCGCGTAGAGAATAGCTAGCGCTTCTCTCGAATAAGAATCGTATCGGCTCTCGGTATCGGATAACACTCGGGACACATAGGCTATAGGTCGATCCTTTCCTATGTCCCCTTGACTCAAGATGGCGCCAATGGCGTGCAAACTGGCATCAGTTGTAACAACAACAGGTTTTGAAAAATCCGCAATTTGCAATACTGGCTTTTCGCAAAGTTTATTTTTCAAAATTTCAAAAGCCTTTTCGGTCTCATCTGACCATTGAAAAACGGATTCTTTTTTCAAAAGGTTACTTAAGGGTCTTGCGATGTTCGAAAAGCCTTCGATAAATCGCCTATAATAACCCGCTAATCCCAAAAATTCGCGTATATTTCTCTGCGTATTGGGTCGCGGAAAATTTTTGACCGCTTCAATTTTTCTCGGATCTGGGCGAACTCCTTCTGGTGTTAGCAAATGCCCCAAATAAATCACTTCGGTTTGCAAAAATTTGCACTTGTCAGGCTGCATTTTAAGATTAGCGTCTCGCAACCTTTTCAAAAATTTTTCAAACTTTTCATTGTGATCTTCAATTGTTTTTCCATAGATCACGGCGTCATCTAGGAATAGGAATATTTCACGCCCTTGTAATCCTTTGAATACTAGCTCAACGGCTCTCTGGAACGTGGCAGGGCTATTGCAAAGGCCCATTGGGAGTTTGTTAAATTCAAATAACCCTTGCGGAGTGGTAAACGCTGCTTTGTACCGATCGGGTTCATGTAGGGGTATTTGGAAAAATCCCTGCGCTAGATCAAATACCGAAAAAAAATCGTGCTCCCTCCAACTGATCAATTATATCCAAAATATTCGGTAGAGGATATTTATCTTTAACCGTTTTGTCATTCAATTTTCGGTAATCGACCACGAATCGATATCTCTTATTCCCTTTACTGTCGGGCGTCTTTGCGACTAAAAATGCTGGGGATGAAAAGGGCGAGTTCGAGGGGCGTATTATATCGCTTTCAAGCAACTCGGTTACCTGCCGCTCGAGCTCCTCCTTTAATAGATGCGCCGGCCGGTACGGTTTCTCGTATATAGGTACATCGTCCATAGTCACAATGCGGTGGCTTGGGACTTTGGCTGTTCCCAATCGTTCGCCTTTTAAATGAAAACAATCGGCGTATTCTTCAATTAATTTTTCAATCGGTTCTCGAGTCTCTTTCACCAAATAATCTAATTTCAATAATGATTTTAATTTCTCAATTCGAGTACTCTCATGGTTTTCGGGATTGTTGCATAATTCAATCTTAAAAATAGACTTGTCCATCCCCATTGGCATCTCGGCAGAATAATAATCTTTCCCTGAAATTTCCATATAATTGAAGCAAAGGTTATCCATATGACTTTATTCAATATAATTTTTAATAAAATAACAATTATCCGCTTTATCATCTTTACGATCCCCATATAAATGTTCAAATATTTCCGCTCCCATAAAATGTTTCTCCGTAATGTCGTTCGTCTCGTGTCCTTGAATCGTATCGTCAATTATGAGCTCATCAATTTCTCTATCTTTATCCGGAATTTCATCTTCGGATTTATTTTCACAAATTTCATTATCATTATCAATTTCATAATTTGCTACAATGGCCATTTCATTTATTTCATCATCGTAGTCTTCATTTTCATTATCAATTTCAATATCAGTTACAACATTTACTACAATGGCCCTTTCATTTGTTTCATCATCGTAGGTTTCATCTTCATCATTAATTTCATCATCAATTTCAATATTATTCTTCATTGCAATTTCCGTATTTATTGCAATTTCATTATTAGTCATGACTCTATCATTAATTATCATTTCGTTCTTAAATGCGCGCGTGCTTTCATTTGTCGACTTTCTCGTATTCAAAACATCATTTACTTGATCAATTTTCTCAAATTCTTCGCGAACCGTTTCTTTCGCGTTTTCGAAATTTTCATTTACCGGGTACATTCCCGAATTATTATTTCTCGTAATTTCGTTTTGCTCATATTCAATTAATTCGTGCGTACGGCTTATCGAATGCTTCTCCCGATTCAAGTATACTCCCGCTCTTCGGTCTGTCTCGTCATAGTCCGTCCTCGGTTCCCCCTCCGCGGGGTTCCGCTCGGAGACCTTTCTCTTTTCGGTGCCCCTCCCAGTCATCGCGCTCGAGTTCACGGCGTCCCGTTGCTCTGTAGACTCGATGGCTGCTCGATTTTTCGTGAACGGAATTATTTGTCCATTTATTTCAATGTACTCTTCATTGAAATTTATTTTCGCATTACCTTTGCGAAAAAATTCATTACCCAAAATACCTGCTTCAACTATTGGGAAATTATCTTCCACCAAATGGAACTCTGTAATAATGTCATTAAAATCAATTGTTATTTTGCCGAGTGTACCGATGTATCCCTCGGTTATCCCTTTTAACTTTATGTACTCTCGCTTGTCAATTTTAACATAGGGCGCTACCTCCGACTCACGCACTAGGTTAATTGCCGCGCCGGTATCCAACATGAATACCAGTGGCCTTCGAAAACCTCCGGCATCGATCTTAATCGTTGGGGATGCGCTTATTCGACTAAGATTTATTGACTCGATCCGGCAATGGGTATGGTCCCCTGTCGCGGAACTCCCGGGCGTCCTCCTGTATTTGACTCCCTCGGGGCGCCCTCCCGCGAAAGAGCACTCTCGTTTCCCTGCCCTTGATTGTTAGCGCGAGCATCGCGTTGGCGCTTATAACAATCTCTTTGCATGTGGCCCGTTTTTCCGCAATAATAGCAATCTTTATTTAATTTATTATGGGGTAATCTTATATTAGGTTGGGCCCCCCTGGGTCCATATGAATTATTGCTTCTATTATTTTTGCTGTTACCATTGTTAATATTATTATTGTCATTGTTGCTATTATTCGGCAAAAACTCCACCCGACGCCTGTTTTCGGCGTTCCAACCGCCGAAATTTCGTTTATTTTTGTTATAATAATTCGGATTGTTATAAGGCCTTCCGCTCGATTGCGCTTGTTGTTGCATCATTTTTCGACAATTCATCATGACGTGACCCGTCTTTCCACAAAAGTTACATACTATTATAGTGTAAGGCTCGATTGCATGTACTTTACGTGTCTCCGGTACTTTCCCTTTCTCGTCCTCCGAGGGACTTTCGTCTTCGTTACCGCAGCCCGCGTATTCTCTCTCTATCTCTATCGCTTGTTCACGCGCTTCGTCTAGCGTCTCGTAGTCGCCCATCCGACCTCGAATTTCCCATTTCACGCCGCGTTTAAAGAATTTAATGCAGTCTCTCTCTATTTCAGCTCGAAAACTTTTTTCGTTCTCCGCGTCATATCTCTCTTCCCGTAAAGCGGTTGCTAGTATTTCTTTTTGGATTTCTTTGATTTTACTGAAAAATGTAATTACCGACTCTCCTCTTTTTTGACGTTTCTTTGCTAATTCTCCCGTCCAATCATGATACGTTTTTGCCGAACCGTATATTTTTTCAAAAAAATTTATTACTTCTGTTATCGATTTGAAACTTTGACCGCGGCTACTCGTAAGTGCGTCTCCGTATAAACGCATTCGTATGAATTTAACCAATTCCGTTTCGCGTCCCGCCGAAACCATCTCTTTCGCTTCTCTACAACCGTCAAGAAATACATTTAATGCGATATTTTGTCCGTTATACCGTGGAATGATATCTAAAATATTCGAAATTGACATGCCTCTCATGCCGTCGGTTGCCATTTCGTTATCGGTATTTTCGAAATCTTCGCCTTTACACTCGTTCGTAGTAAAATAGAGTATATTACTATTTTCTAATGTAGGATTTGAGTTTGAGGATGACTCGATTTTACGTAAGTTTTGTGTGGTTGATGGATATTTGAAAAATTCAGTTATTCGGTCAACAACTCCTGTAATAAATTCTATTCCCCCGAACCCTGGGTTGTCTCTGAGAGTATTATTTACCTCTTCTATATTTTCAGGTTTTGAAAAATATTCTTCGACTTTTTCCGCTCCCACGAATTTACTTAAATGCGCTTTTATATCTTCAAACTCTTTTTCTTCGCTTATTACCGACTCATCTGTTTGTGCGCTTTGTAGGTATGAAACTAATTTTTTGTGACTTTCGCTCTTACTGACTATCGGAGTGCTCGCATCAAATTTTCTATTATTGAGTTTTCTGTCAAAAATTTCTTTGCTCTTTAGGAAACTTTCTCTTTTCAATCGTAATTGCTTTGTGGTCTTTGTATCTTTGTCACTATCACTGTCGTCGTCGGTCTCGTTCTTTTTGTCTCTGTATTTGTAGAATTGTTCTTGTGATTTTGGGAAATTGTCAAAGTCTTTCGGTTCCTCGATCGTGTACTTTTCGCAAGTTTCCGTAATTTCTTTCGCGAGTCCGTTTGCGTCTCCGATTAATCTTTGTACTGCTAAACTATCGTTTTCATCAACTGTGTCTATATTTTCTCTAGTTTGTCTGAATTTATTGAGTATCGTTGAGTCTTCGTTTGAAATCTCCGGTTCGCGCCAATTGCTAAACGCGTCCGCCTCTGACATTATTGGGAACCATCGCTCATGATCTCGTATTTCCCTATTCCATTTGCCGATGCACCAATTTAAAATTATATATATATGTTACGTCTGAACATGTATATACAATTTCTTAATTCGCAATGGTTCCAAGGGAAATAAATAAAAGACTCTGGTATACGTTATGTGAAAAGTATATATGTATATATTTATCCATTCATTTATTAAACATGAATTTACAGTAATTGCCCCTTGCTTTGCGATCGTTGTACGATCGCATTACCGGGTGAGGGGTCGGAAAATACGAGACCAGTATAGAAATGAAAGACTCAGATATTTTAGGAAGAGAAAAAGTACCTTGCTACTCTCGGTGTGTTGTATGTGTACGTGTATATCTATATCTATGTATATGTAGAAGTCGATGCTGGATGCTGCCGCTCGGTAATCTCTCGCTGTGAGGGTCTTCCTTCGTAGAGAGAGAGTATACGGCGCCGCCGCGTCTGGGCCTTTTTACAGGTATTCGGTCGGTCCGTTCTATGCTCCGTATCTATCTCTCTCTCTCTCTCTCTCTTTTCTTTCTCGAACGGAATGTCTTCTCCGTTTACTTAATTCCGGAAGGCTCGCGCACTACTGTTTTGGTTTTTCGGCGCGTGTTCAAAATAATACAATTATACACTGAAAAACTTTCCGTCATTCCTGGCCTACGGTATGTAAGGAGTCTCCCGGTGTACATGGATGATCTTAAATGCAGTCCATTTTTGACTTAAGACATATCCAAAATTACATAACCAAGCGTTCAACGTTTTCAGAACTTCCACAATGCAAAATGCTATGTTTGGAGAACCAAATGTACAACGTAAAAGTCCAAGTATATAGTACTTGCGTCGACTCAATTTTGGACCTCTGAGAGTCCCAATTCCGTATTCCGACACGACAGCCTAGTTGTCGTCGCGCAGTCTCCCTTCCACAATATAACCTATTTACGCACATGTTATTTGAAAACAAACGTGCGAACTGCGTGCATATTACCTGCAGAGTTAGTCTTTCGGTTTTTCAAAGCATCGAAAGAATAAATAAATTTCGTAATATATTTGAGTGAAATATTGAGTGTACACACATATATATATATATTTATATATATTATATACTTCGTATAATATATATTAAGTGGTTGATCCAGCTCGACAGACACGCAAATCCTTCGTCGCATTCAGCTCCCGTGCGTTTTGATATGGATGTGCTACGTTCTCTATGATATCGAGTCTCACAAGAATAATAAACACAGTAAGTTTTAATAATAAAGTATATATAAAATATCAAAGTTCATTAATAAGACTCTCCTTGTCGTATATGTGAACACGTGCTAATTGGAGGTTATAACCTCCAATTTAATTACTGTCATCTTTATACTAATTTTTATTTTACATGTGTGTAAATTAACATTATTGTGAGTGAATGTGATATAGATTGTATACTTCTGTATTTATCTAAAATGTGAAGCAATGATGGAAGTTTTGTAAAGATTTATAGTATTATATTGTCAATGACATATATAAATTATAAATTTTCTCTTAAGCTAAGATATACAGCTGTGAGAATGTTTGTATAATATGTTTGTTAAATAATTTACTTATTCATGAATTAGTTATATTAGCATGAGTAAATTTTGATTACTTTTTATTTTAGGTAAAAACTCGATGCTTAAACTAATATTGTATCCTGCCTTCAAATAGTCGATCATGAGTTCTGTTAGTTTAAAAAGAATTTGATATGCTAGTAGTTGATACCTATTATTTTTTTCGACGATGGACCTTTTTTACAAACATATGCACAACATACGCATAATAAGATTTTAACATCAGTCTTCTTTTAAAATAATTAAACTAAACATATATAGTTTATGACATTGCATGCTTATTATTCGTATGCTTTGCATATGTGTATAAGAAATTTTCATCGTTAAACAAGATCATAGATAACGAATACTAGGATTATCATTTCTCTGTTGAACTAGTGGACCTACATGTTTGCAAATTTGTATATTATTTTCAAATAATCAATGTTTTTTTGAAATTCACAACAAATAAATAAAGGCTTTTTTTTATCGAGGTAGAAAAATTAGTTCTTAATTTAAGTTTATAGAGTGTTTGTCACTTTTTCATATATTAAGGCCTTGACATTTTTTACTTTGGAAATAATAGGATATAACGCTTGTGAAAAATTGTATTTTAAGTTGAAATGACTTATGTAGGGAATAGACAAAATAAGTTGGTTTCGAATATCTTCAGCATGATTACCTTAATTTCATATTATTTCTTAGTTTCACAATCGTAAAAAATTTGTTCAATATTTTTTATAAACAAGGTGTCTAGTTAAATTGTTTTGTTTCATTTATAGAAATTGTTGACGTGATCATACCATCATGATTCCACAACATAGTGTACCATTGTCATGTAATCAAGCATTGCTCGAACCACAAATAATTCATAATGGTATTTTTATGTTTCATCATTCATCCCTTTTGAATTAATATTATATTTAATTTCATTTACGTTTTTCATTCAGGTATTTATCCATTGCATGTTGCCAATCCTTCAATAGTACCAAATAATTTCATATCTAACCAATTAAATCAAACTTTACCTAACAATAACCAAGAACAATCACAGAATATTACTTATGATGGTAGTCAAAGTTATGAAGTATCGAGTGGTAGAACGTATGGTCAATGGTCAGTGGATGATGATGTATTAGCTTTAGATTTCTCTCGAGATTTCTCTTCTGTCCCGAAAAAAGCATTAGGGCAGGGTGAAAAGCGTAAATCGTTTGAAGCTTTACAGCATACGAAAGCTACAAAAATTGCTAATGTTGAATCTCAGAATGAATCTCAGAACGATTCTCGGAATAAAAATGAAGCTGCAGATAATGATGGTGCAAGTTCAAATGCATGTAACGGTATATAATTCTTTGAACTATGTTTTTCTTTATTTTGTGCGTGTTAATAAATAAACATTTGCTTATATAGATTAATTAATAATTTAAATCTATTTTTCTAAAATATAAAATCAATTCAATTTTCGTTAGGTTTCGCGGAAAAACTACAAAACGAAAGAGAAAAGAATTTAATTTACAATATACTAATTAAAACTCAGAGAGGAAAATTGTCTTTAGCTGCTTACGAATATGATCAAAAAAACAATTCGAATAAATTTGACTTGTATATGCATAAGGTTGCAGATATTGTACTTGATTATGAATTTATGAATAAACGTCATGAGTACGTATTGTACTATAAAATTAATTTACATGTGAATATATTTTAACTTAAATTAGATATAAAACATATTATTTTTCAGTATCAATCATGCTAGATTTATACATTTACGATCGGAAATTTGTCAATTATTTAAAGGACAGATTTTAGAAGAATGGTACTCTCCCAGCAGTTCGGTCAATTCATCCAAAGGATTGTTATACAATTCTTATCGTAAATACAGAGATAAGTGCATGGAGCTTGGTATTTTTGAAGGATCGATAAGAGACTCTAACTGTAAGTACAATGTTATTGTGGTTTATTAAATATTTTCTATGCAATATTCTACCGATGCCTGATACTGATTCATAAGTTGCATTTTTGATACATAAATCGTAACAAGAATCAAATAAAAACCTTCAACGCCTGTATCGATATGTACTATATTTTATAATTTTTTGATATTTATTTTTGTAGCGAAGTTCCCACAACAACAAGTCGATTACACTGATGTTCTGGAAGCAACTAACGCAGACGAGAATATCATAAGAAAATGGTTATTGAATTTTGATAGTCGAAAAAAATCGTATAAAACAAATAAACTATCAGCGGTGTTGGAGTTGTACCCCTGTTTCCAACGTGAATACGGGTTCAAATTCGTAATTTCAATTTAATTTTTATTCTAAAAATTTTGTCTTTCTTCAAAATAATAATTGTATTATTATTTTTTTTATTTGCAGATTACAGCCGATTTTGAACACATTTACGGTGTCAAACATACTGCTTTATCTCTAAAATGGCCTCAATTATCGAGTAGAATATTAAATTTTGTAAAAACTGAAAAAAACAACTCTCCTGTTAAAATCTGGTATGAGAAACATAACTCCATAGGTATACATAACAAATTTGTAAAAATAATTTAAAAAATAATTGTAAAATTCGGACTACACACATTCATAATTTAAATTAACTTTCTAGCGCAAGAGATACTTGCTTTCCTTGCATTGCCGTTAATATTAAAAGCTGCCAATCATAGCATAACTAAAAAGGGATGTTCTCTAAGTAACCAAGACTTATTGGATGTTTTTATTTATGAAGAGAAGGTTAATATTTCTTACTTATACCAGAATATATTATGGATATAATTTAATATGTTAATAATTTTTTTTTTTCATTCCAGGAAGCATTTGAATTAGAAACTCTGGAAAAATTTAAACTAACGCATCAAAAATTGGAAAATATTTATGCTAAGCTAGACGAAGAAACTGTAAAACCGTACATAGTAATTTGCGAATCACTGTCTACAAATTCAACTGTGTATTTAGTTTTAAACAATAAGTATAAGTATAAGTTAGATTCGTTAATGGTAGCCGTAGATGTTTACATTAAACTGGGGTTAATAATTAAGCAAGCAATTCCAAAACCACTAAAACAGGTTTTTCAGTTTTTCGAATATTTTATCTATTGTACAAACAACAAGGGTATCTATAAAAATGTTACTAGTTTTGTAAAAAAAATACAGTAGGTGTCAATATTATCATTACGCAATAAAACATGTCTCAGAAAATATCTTTACAACAGGGCATTTTATATTTAGCCTCCGCATTATACAACGAACCATCCATATCTCGTAATGCTGTTCAAGGCATTGTAGATCAATTCGCAAAATTTTTATCAGATTTTTTCATTCCGTATTTAATAGAGAAATTTTTTACAGAATTTCACGATAGTAGCACAAATTTCAATAAAGCAAGATTAATACTTAATGATAATAAAAACCCATTAGATCAAATTTCGAGTGAAAAATTACGATTTTCAATGCTGAAGAAATACTGCAGTTTAAAAATGCCTGAAAAATATGATATGGGATATGAGATTGTAAATAATTGTAGAACATTGGTTCAAGGTGTCCATGTGCCGTTAGAATATTCATTAAAAACTTTACTAGAAACACCCGGACTATTTCATGAAATAAAGGAATACATGCATAAACTTAAGCAAGAAAAAACTGTGATTTCGAATATCGTACAAGGTAGAGTTTGGCGTGAGAAATTTAGTTTTGAAAATAATAAGACAATTTTGCCTTTAATCCTTTATTACGACGACTTTGAGTCAGGAAACGCGTTAGGCAGCCATTCTGGTGAGCAGGCTTTGGGAGGAGTATATGTCTCGATACCATGTCTTCCGCCACATTTAGTAACTAAAATAGATAATATTCTAACAGCATCTGTATTTTATACACAACACAGAAAAAAATTAGGCAATAACTCAGTGTTCTATAAAGTGATAGAAAACCTTAATTATTTAATCGACAATGGTGTACAACTTAATATTAACGGACAGACAGAGGTAGTATATTTACAGTGTATTTTATATGTTGGAGACAATTTAGGGCTCAACTATTCATGTGGCTTCGTAGAAAGCTTCGGAAAAAATCTCCGCTATTGTCGAATATGCACTGCTACACACGACGAATGCAGTATCATGTGTGAGGAAAATAATACGCTTTTAAGAACTCGCGAAAACTATGCTAAAAGTTTACTAGGAAATTCCTATAATTCGACATCGTTCGAATCAGGAATAAAAGAACCTTGTGTCTTTAACAACATAAAAAATTACCATATAATCGATAATAAATCAGTAGATTTAATGCACGATATTTGCGAGGGTGTAATCGGTTATTCATTGTCAAAAATCCTTACGGTACTAATTTATGATGAAAAATTTTTTTCTTTGGCCATTTTAAATGACCGAATACAGAAGTTTAATTACGGAAATGTTGAAACTAATAAGCCGCGTCCAATCATAAGAGATTTTTCTACAAAGAAAGTGAATGATAAATTCGTGGACAAAATCAAACTCAAGCAGTCATCATCTGAGATGATTTGCTTAGCCAGATATTTCGGTGCCATCGTAGGGGACTTAGTCCCAGAAAACAATAAGTATTGGAAAATATATCTAGTTTTAAGACAGCTATTAGGTTTACTACTCTCACCCAGATTTGTAGAAGCAGACGTTCTGTACGTGAAGCGTCTTGTAAAAAAACATAATACTATGTACATAAGATTATTCGGGCAATTGAAGCCAAAAATGCATTTTATGGTGCATATTCCAAATATTATGCGAGATTTTGGTCCTCTTATTCATTTTTGGTGTATGCCATTCGAGCGAAAGAATAAATACTTAAAAGATACAATAAATAAGTCTATGTGTCATAAAAATGTTCCATGGTCCGTAGCTTTGAAAAATCAATTGCAACAATGCTTTTTAAGGCAACAATACTTATCTGTAAAAAGTGACATTTCGTTTGGCATCACAGATAATGAGAACGATGGAGAAATCAAACAATTCCTTCCACATATTGCATTCGCAGAATCATTGAATCTCATTTATATATGTGGAAAAAAATTCTTAATAGATTCTATTGTAATAACACATTTTACCGATGACGGACCGCAATTTGGTAAAATTAAAAAGATTTTTAAAATTGGCGAAGACGCTTACTTTCTTGTAACCGACATTGATTATATCTGTTTTAAATCTCATTATCATGCATATAAAGTTGCATTTAATCCGTCAAATTCATCTATTAGGTTAATTAATCTACTTAATATTCCTAGAGTAGATCCGTGTTTACTCGTTAATTTAAAAAATGATTATTATATTATAACGAAATATGATGTGTAAAAAAATACAATTACGTTAATAAAACTTGAATTTTGGCTTACCAATATATTTTTTTTCATGTATTTTAATTTATATATATACACACACACACACACACACGCACGCACACACACACACAAATTAAATATGTCATATATATATATATATATGTGACATCTACCACATGAAATGTCAGGCGAAATACTTCTATTAAGTCGACGCGTCAATACACCATATTGGACCTCTGAGAGCTCCAAATATGGATTCGCGCAATGCCCGAAGTTCTTGGGATTCGCATGACTCCAGTATGAAAGAATACAATACCATTTTCACATCAATATATGTACGAAACTCTTGGAGTTTATAGATCTCTATTTTAAAACTTGGTAATTCCATTTAGATCACCTAATAGCTCAATATTGTTGGGATTTCTGTATGTTCGGAAACGTTGGGCCTGGCAAGGTACGGAAAGTTTTTCAGTGTACAGGTTCGAGTACTTGTCGACTATTTATGTCTGCGTATATAGAGATCACGCACTTGCGGTCAATCGATCGTACTGATCAGTTTTCGGTCTGTGAACTTAGTGACCGCGCCGCCGCTTATCTTCTCTATTTAAGCAGGTAGGTGATTTTTGGCGTTGGGCCCTCTCACTTTCCGCTGCCACGCCTAATTACGTGACCGTCGAAGGTTTTTCTCGGCGCTTCTCTATCGATGATGACACTTGTTTACGCTTTTCTTCAATCTTCCACTCTTGATTTCCTCAAGGCGTCTGCCTTCCGCATTTGCGTATTACCTGCCCGTGTTGCGTACTGCATTAAGGGCAATTCCTATTCTCGAGGTCTCTTCGAGTTTTTTTCGGCTAGTGCGCAATAGTCGTGAATTTTCCTCGTTGTTGCGTATCTGTTCACGTATTTGTATTTCTTTCGTAATGAAATTTGTTTATTTCATTACAAAGAGCTTCTGCAGAGTAGAAAAATTATTCAGATAAATATTGGAAACTAATTAGTAATAACAGTGTTCATAATGAGCTTTTTCTTTGTTGGTTTATTTTTTGCTTTTTGGTATACGGGTGCAAGCCAGCAAAATGGGAGCTTATATTGACTGCCTGAAGTATTATTTTGCATACTTTTTAAGAACTTGAAGTGTATTTAATAATGGTAAGTATTGTATGCAACTGTAATTCAGAAACATAACTTGATTATGAATAGCTAACGATAATTTTTATTTTGTTTTCAGCTTCTAAATGCTATTATCACACAGCATGACAAGCGCGTACCATCAAATATACTTTATTGTATGTATATTTGAGTACCAAAAGCAAATCAAGGTATGCCGGATATTTTCTGTAAGTATAGCTGAGTTCATTTGCATGATTTACATTCTAACTTTAAATGCATTTTACTCAAATTTAGTTTTTTCATGCTTTTGATGTACTTGCCGCAGCATTCTGAAGGAACCGTAACATCAATCCGGATGAACCAAAGTGGAAAACCTTCCTAATGAGTACGGTCACAAACTGAGTGGAGCAGAATTGGCAAAAATAAGTTCAAAGTGAATGTTACGTATATTTACATATGTAACATTCACTATAATTATTAATATTGTCAATATATGTTTAATTAATTACATTAATTTTGTGTTTTTCAGGAATCTGTTCCACTTAGTCTGAGACCAGACTCATAATGAAGATTTGGCACTTTGATTCAACAGGATTGATGGTACGGTTCCATCAGAAACATGCGGCAAGTAAATAAAAGTGATGAAAATCATGATTTTTGGTAAGCAAATACCTTTAATTGTTTTTAAATGTTACACTCACTTTATGCATATTATTTATGCATAAAAGTGATGTATAATACTTGTATTTGAAAGCAAAAATATAGTTTTTAGAGCACCTATATATCTATTAATTTTTTACAACTCTAACAATTTTTCTTTTTTTTTCAGGTTTTAACACTGTCATAACCCCTTAAGAGTAGCTCACTACACCAACTAATGCTCAAGTTCGAAATTTGTACTTAAATAGTTCAATAGGCTTACTTATAAGAAGAAATTGTAGATTATAATATTGTTAAATGTGTAATATTTCAATGTAAATATTGACTATTGTAAATTTTGTATATTACTTAAAAACTTTGGGCTTTGGCAAAAAGCTAATAATCACTTAATAGAAAAATATCAACACCTTTAATTACTCAACTTTTAATAATGATTGTGTATGATATTTTTCACAACCGCATCGGCGGTCAAATTATTCTATTATATATGTATGTGTTGTAGTATACTGCAGAATACTTCAATTTATCAAGGTTGTTTTGAAATCAATTTACACTGTAGATATTAGAAACTTTTAAATAATAATTTGTAATTATAAAATTAACACGAGGCGCGGCACGCAATATCAATACAAAAATCTGCGACAATGTTATTGTTGATGCGGTTGCTATGAATAAGGCTATAGTTATAACAAATTTCGAATACGAATAAAAATTTCTACATTTCGCAGCGGCGGCGGCGATATGATTTTATTAATATAGAGAGATTAGCCATTTCCATATTAGTCAATTAAAAATTTCGGGGTTGGCGAGCGAAGCGAGCAGGTGGGCGGGGTGCCCTCTTACTTATTAAATAAAAAATTAATACATATTATTTAATATACATTAGATTATTTACTTTAATTTTATTAAATAACGTTATAGGAATATTTTCATATATTTTTACTGCTTCGAGACATTTAAGATTTTGATTATCATTATCTTTATTATTATAATTAATTTTCATAATTTTTGGTTGGTTAATAAATATAAATGATATATTTACTCATTTAGTTCCTCAAGGAACACCTACAGTATTAATACCATTTATAGTCTTAGTTGAAACTATTAGTAATATTATTCGACGATTAGCTTTAGCAGCTCGATTATCTGCTGATATTTGCTGGACAATCATTAATAAATTAAAGGTTTTGAAATTATCCATAGCCATTCTAAAGCCTTGACAAGACTTTATATGCATATACACATCAACTTGGAAAATCTAAAACTCTCTTCAATAAAATATGTACGAACGTAAACAACTTCGTATCAAGTGTCCATTGAACTCATAACCATTTTTTTAGTATCGCTTCACTACCTTTGATTTTACGAAAATTCAATTTTCAGAAAAGAAAGTTTTGTGATATCAAGAAACAAATTGGCAAATTTCTTTCCT
The DNA here is from genome assembly GCA_018906965.1 of Philotrypesis tridentata. Taxonomy (NCBI): domain Eukaryota; kingdom Metazoa; phylum Arthropoda; class Insecta; order Hymenoptera; family Pteromalidae; genus Philotrypesis; species Philotrypesis tridentata. The sequence goes on from JACCIB010000089.1 coordinate 323,192, forward strand.
AAAAACCAATCGAGTTTAAATAAATAAATAAATGAACATTTAAATACGAAAAATGAAATGTAGAATAAAAGTTAATTAATTTACTATACCGATAGCTTTTCGCAGGAAGAAGTTGTAAGGGCTTCGATATGTAGTCTTTCGAATAAATTTTTATTTTTATCTCTACAAGGCGATTACATTGTAGTTTATAATATGTATAATGTAGTTTATAATATTAAATGCAGTCAACATCAAATAGACCTTTCTGTAAGGATTGCCTTCCACTTCGTGGATGAGTAAATCGCAAAAGATTAGATTAAACGACATTATGCATTGAGACCGTGTTCAAATTTTTTTATGGAAAAACTTGCCGTCCCGTCCTATTGTACGTAAAGATCGATACATCTTCAAATGACGCTACTGCTTAACCAAAGTAAGTAACCAATTTCTGAAATTAAATACAGAAAATTTCGTGATAATTGTAAGCTTAATTTTTAAGAAATTCATAAAGTTGGAATATATTCAGAGTTCACAGGTTTAGTTTTAGTTCTACATTTCATTAAAAAAAATTCTAATTATCAATTTGGGCCATTATTCTCACAGTTTAACATGTGTTTAAAGTTGTATATTCATATAGGACAATAGAAAGGTAAATTGAATTATATTTTGATATTTTATAATATATTGTTGATTATAATGACATTTAGTTATTCATCGATTATCTATGACAGGACGGAACAGCAAGTTTTTTTAAAAATATATTTGAACATTATTATTATTATCTGTATCATGTCGTTTATTCTTTTGCGACTTACTTATCCACAAAGTGGAAGGCAATCCTAACAGAAAGGTTTATTTGATGTTGATTGCATTTAATATTATAAACTATATTATACATATTATAAACTACAATGTAATCGTCTTGTAGGGATAAAAATAACAATTTAGTCGAAAGAAGACACATCGAAGCCCTTACAACTTCTTCCTCTAAGAAGCTATCGGTATAGTAAATTAATCAATTTTTATTCTACATATTATTTTTCATATTTAACAGCTCATTTATTTATTTATTGATATCACAACTTTCTTTTACGAAAATTAAAATTGAAAGTTTCGTAAAATCAAAGGTAGTGAAGAGGTACATACATATTTTATTGAAGAGAGTTTTAGATATTCCAAGTTGATGTGTATAAGCATATAAAGTCTTTTCAAGGGGTTAGAAGGGCTATGGAAAGATTTAAAACCTTTCATTTAGATAATAGAATAAACACTTATAATTTTGGCAACATAAGGGTTGTGGAGTTTGAAAATTATTCTATAATTTAAATGAAGAAATAACCTTATACTTGCCTACCTTTTATCAAGATAAATAATGGTTCAAGAAAAGGTTTTTTTTTGGGGGGGGGGAAGGGAGAGAGATTTCACTACTTTTTAAAGGAATGCAATACATTTAGCAAACAAGGTATAGTTAACATCCATTAAATATATTCTAAATTTATAGCTTTTAAGGTAGGATTTACTTAAAGCGTTTCAGCTGCTTATGCAGAATTTATTTATGAACAGCAATAAATTCACTAGAATGACTTAAGGGGTTATGACAGTGTTAAAACCTGAAAAAAAAAGAAAAATTATTAGTGCTGTAAAAAATTAATATATATAGGTGCTCTAAAAACTAAATTTTTCCTTTCAAATATAAGTATTATACATCACTTTTATGCATTAAAAATATGCATTAAGTGAGTATAACATTTAACAACAATTAAAGGTATTTACTTACCAAAAATCATAATTTTCATCACTTTTGTTTGCTTGCCGCATGTTTCTGATGGAACCGTACCATCAATCCTGATGAATCAAAGTGCCAAATCTTCATTATGAGTCTGGTCTCAGACTAAGTGGAACAGATTCCTGAAAAACACAAAATTAATATAATTAATTCAACATATATTGACAATATTAGTAATTATAGTGAATGTTACATATGTAAACATACGTAACATTCACTTTGAACTTACCTTTGCCAATTCTGCTCCACTCAGTTTGTGACCATACTCATAAGCAAGGTTTTCCACTTTGGTTCATCAGGATTGATGGTACGGTTCCTTCAAAAAGCTGCGGCAAGTATACAAGAAGCATGAAAAAACTAAATATGAGTAAAAGGCATTTAAAGTTTATAATGTAAATCATACAAATGAACTCAACTATACTTACAGAAACTATCCGGCATACCTTGATTTGCTTTTGGTTCTCAAATATACATACAATAAAGTATATTTGGTGGTACGCGCACATCATGCTGTGTGATAATAGTATTTAAAAGCTGAAAATAAAAAAAATATTATCGTTACTTATTCACAATCAAGTTATGCTTATGAATTACAATTACATGCAATACTTACCATTATTAAATACACTTCAAGTTGTTGAAAAGCATACAAAATAATACTCCAGACAGTCAACATAAGCTTCCATCTTCCTGGCTTGCACCCGTATACCTAAAAGCAAAAAATAAACCAACAAAGAAAAAGCTCATGGACACATTTATTACTAAACAGTTTGCAATACTTATCTGAATAATTTTTGTACTCTGCAGAAGCTCTTGAACTTTTACAACATCACTGAGGTTATAAGCACTGTTACAGCAGCTAGCAGACTAACTGCACTGATCTAGTGTCTTGTTGAAAAACAGCTGTTTGGCTGCTTTCTGCTGCTTTACAGAAAATTCTACTATACCGATCAAACAGAAATCTTCATTCTCGACCGGACGCTGTGAGGTACAACTTATTCGAGTGGCAAATTCAAATTTGTTGAATGCCTTTACTTTAACACATTGAGTTTAGTAACATAAAATCACACATAGAAAAATTAATTTTACGGATTTTATTTATTTTACGGAAATAAATTAATAACTCTTGAGAAAAAAAACGGTTTGTAAAACGGTTTTTAAGTCATATTTTCAGTAAGATTTCTCATGAAATCTCTCTGTAAAAAGTGTGTTAGAACAATCCTTTCCACAAGTTTGGCCTAATTAAAATATTTAAAAATCACGATTTTTCAAAAATTTACTTGAAACAGATTTATCAGTTTTTTGTTGATATCTTCGAGGCAAATTTTTTTAGCAAAAAACGGCTTTCAGGACCATATTCTACAGACTATTAACTATTAAAAAAGTGAATAAAAAAAAAAATGGATATTTTCAAAATTTTAACACTGTCATAACCCCTTAAAAATTCCATTCCATTGGGATCTGTTTAATGTATATAGATAATACTCTCAACATTTTCAACAATAACCCTCCAACACGGAATGGTCAGGAACGGCGAAATCAGATGTTTCGGGATAGCATTGGACGGAATGGAATGATATGTACAATATTCTTTAATTTTAATTTACACCGTGCATTTCAAGTGAGTCACTTAGTCCGTTTCTATTTGCTGCTTTGTACCTAACGTTTGTTAAGTTTGTTTATTTTTCTTATTTAGACCATTATATTAAATCGTACGGTCTTTTCATTATGCGACAAATAATTAGAATATCATTTGATCAATTGTTTTCAATTATTGTTGCAGTTTTAGTTCTATCTGTTCTTCAAAGATGCCAGTTACATTGAGTCAGATAAGTTTTTCTATATTTATTTTCTTGTGTTGTTCTTCAAAAAATATGACACTATGTGTAAGTTTCCTTTTAAGTTTTCAGATACGGTCAACATCTGGGATTTGGATTTTGTAGATGACTTAATAATAATCTAATTCTCGTTTGGACCACTGTAATAACAAAATTATAATAATTATTATCTTTTTAAGTATACGTAAAGCTTTGATTACGCGTATACCACTTTTGTACTTTTGTCTTTGTACAAATTTTTCCACAAATTTTTCCACAAATTTTTTTGGTTTTGAGGTAACATAATTATAATATTATTAACTTATTATAAGTACACAAAGCTTTTATTAAGCGTACACTTCTATTACACTTTATAGCAAATAATAGAATTTCCGCTTGAGAATTTCTGGTTTCGTACCGTCTATTCTCAAGTTGAATCTACTCAATTTAGTATCACCTGGGTCGTTGCGAGAAAAATGTAACTAAAACGGAAGAGAGACCTTCAGGCGTAAGGCGTTTGGTTTCTCTCGTTATGGTTTAAAAAAAAAACAAAAATCGCTTTTAAAAATTTTTCGGTTGTCTCCAGCACATCAGTCTGCCAATAGAACATTTTTTTTTTCGTTTTTCTGCCTCGATATTTTAGTCGAAAAATCTAGTATAGTTACCACCTGCTTCGGGCTAATGTCTTTACCGAGACAGGCCCAAAAGAGGTGACCGCGAGGAGAGTATATATTGCTCCTCCGAAAAAATAAAATCGAGGTTTCGACGTAACAGATGCCTAAGGTAAGCACCAAATACCGCATTTTTGCTAGAGCTAACGATTTAATACAAATAGATTAACAATTAATCGAAATTTAAAAAAAATAATCAATAATAATAAAACAAACAGCCTTACTTTTCTCTAATAACCGACTTCGCTACACAGTGCCGGTGCCGCCAGATGGTGATGCGACACCGGCGGAGATCAACGATCGACTAAATCTAATTTTCAAACGCACGCTAATCTTCATACTCGGAGACTCACTCATACAAACATCATTCTTTTACATCTATTAAAATACATATATTAAAATTAATCCTGCTATACGGCCGAAGCATCAACGCGTAGATCGAACGTATACGAAGAGCATACTTTTCGACGAAGTGGCACCAGTCTCTCACCAAGTAGCAGGGTCGAGAGCATGCGGCGCACGTATAAACCCTTCTTCCATCACTGTATCGGAATACGATATAATATGGCCGGAGCGTTGCTTGAATCGTCCGTTAAAAAATAGAGAATCGAAGTGCAAACGCTGTATAGAGAAAGAGGATCTTCCTTCTCCGATTGCGGTCCATGCGATAGAGACGGGTCACTCTTTCAAATTTGATAATATCAATATTATTGATTAAGAACAGTCTACTTTCCGTAGACGGTTCTCCTAGATGCTGCATATCCAATAGTTTGATGGGACGCTTAATAGGGCGGAGGACACTTGCCACCTCAAAGCAAGTTACAAGAATGTCATTTCTAATTTAGAGTGGAGTCCTCGAAATTAAAATCATAATTTTATTGTATCTGCAATTGTTATTTGGACGAGTAGAGAGACCGTTCGGTGAACGTGCGAGATGCGGGCTGTAGCATGCAAGAAGCAGTGGCACACCGCTCCATGATCTCTGGTATAGCCAACATGTGTACTACAGTGACTGGCTGACTGGGCGGAGCGGAGCATCCCAGTGGGAGGACTGGGGGTCCGAGTTGCTAGGTAACGCTCGGGCCATATTATATCGTATTCCGATACATTGATGGAAGAAGCATTTAAACGTGCGGCGCGGGTCTTGCTACATGGTGAGAGATTGGTGCCACTTCGTCGAAATGTATGCTCTCCGGATATACGTTCGATCTGTGCGTTGATGCTTCGGCCGTATAGTAGATTTAATTTTAATATATGTAAAAAGAATGATGTTTGTATGAGTGAGTCTCCGAGTATCAAGATTAGCGTGCGTTTGCAAATTAGATTTAGTCAATCGTTGATCTCTGCCGGTGTCGCATCACCATCTGGCGGCACCGGCACTGTGTAGCGAAGTCGGTTGTTAGAGAAAAGTAAGGCTGTTTGTTTTATTATTGTTGATTATTTTTTTAAATTTCGATTAGTTGTTAATCTATTTGTATTAAATCGTTAGCTCTAGCAACAATGCGGTATTTGGCTGGTGCTTACCTTAGGTATCAGATGTGAATTTAGACTATTTTAAGGTGTAAATTGTTTTGTTTAATTTAAAAATATTTTTTGTAAAACTCATAATTTTTAATTTTGTATTTACTGGTTTTGTAGCCCTGATGAGGAGCCGAAACGGTTCGAAACGTCGGTGGAAAATAATAAAAAATTTGGCTCGAAAAGATGCATAGTTCTCTTATTTTTACAAAGTTTATCTTTAATAATCTTATTAATTATATTATTTAGTCAAAATTTATTAGTTGCTTTAGAATTAAGAGTTTCAATTATTCAAGCTTAAGTTTTTACTGATTTAAGAACATCATATAGAACTGAAACAAATTAATTCATGAATAAGTTATATCAACCTTTTCATTTAGTAACTATAAGGTTTTGACCATTATTAATATCTTTTAGAATTATAGTAACTTTATAAGGAGTATTTAATTGTTTTAATAATTTAAGAATAATTATTTATCACTGTTCGTTTGTTTATGTATTTCTGACTCATCTATTCTTAATGCACTGCGTCTTGGATCTTCTAGCGGCAGGTTGTCACTTGAATTACCACCTACTGCTGTCGATGACATCCATGAAGTGTTTGACATGTTCGTTCTTGTAGAAGTATTGCTATCTGTGTCACTGGTGGTGGTATAATCATTATGTGCTTTTGACGTTGAGGCTTCTTGGCTATTGCTCGTTGATTTCAATCGTTTTGATTTTGGATACGCTCCTTGTTTGATGTATTGTCGTATTTTACTTTCAGCTTGAAGTGCTTTTGCTCTCGTTCATTGAGTTATTACACTGTGGTCCAGTTGCGGAGCTTCTTTGTTTGTTTTCACTCCGACAGGTCTTCCTCTGCCTTTGGGTGCATCAGCGTTTCCCAAAGTTTGTGCTCTTTGTCTTGGAGGTGAATTTTTTTCCTTTGATGTACTTGGTTTTTGTTCATCTATTATCATCACCTTTAATTTTGAGAGATTTTTATTTATTTCCTCTTCTGTGAGTATTAGTGGGTTTCCAGATAGTGCGTCTGCATTGCTGTTCAGTTTTCCTGGTTTATATTTGAAAGTGTATTCATAACCTGTAAAACGGAACATCCATCTCATTAATCTTTGACCTGGATCTTTCCTGCTGTGCATCCAGTTTAATGGTTCGTGATCACATACTAGAGTGAATTGTCTGCATAATAAGTATGGTCGAAATTGGCGTAGAGCATACAGTACTGCTAGACACTCTTTTTTAGTAATACTATAGTTTCGTTCAGCTTTGCTGAGTAATCTCGATAGGAATTGAACAGGCTGTTCAAAACCGTCTGTCTCTTGACTGAGGACCGCAGCGATTGCGTAATCTGAGTCAGTTATTATTCTGTTTCTCAATTTCTTTTGCACACTTTCCCTCACAATGTGTTTGTGTTTGGGTTGGTGTCTACATTGTTTTGTGTTAATCTGCATGTTGTCTTCTAGATGTATGCTGTGTTCTATCGTATTTGTGCACGGCAGTTTATCTCCGGGTAATAAAAATCTGTCTAAATAATCATCAATAATTCGATCGACTATGTCCTTTTCTTCAATGTTGAGATGATCTCTTCTAATGGCGGCTTTGACTTTTTCCATTCTTTCTGGAATGTTGGAAACTACTTCTCCGTCAAATTCACTATCAGTTTCTTCTAAAAAATTCGGCTCTGTGTTAAACGGTATTAATTCTTTTGCATTTACTTCAATTGTGACATTTTCTTGGCTCGTCTTTATTGCTAAAATTTTACACGTGTTATTGTCATTAATGTATATTCCTTCACCCATGAATACATCTTATTTTCCTGTATCAATGCGTGGTATATCCTTCTTTTAAATCAGTTTTAACCAGATTTATTTGCATTACTTGTTGGGTTCTTGCTGGTATTGTGCATTTTACTGCAGAGATATTTGATGCAGTTGCGTCCTCAATTATTTCTGTAGTGATGTTTTTAGCTTCTTCTACTTTTAATAAACTGTCGACTTTTCTTTTCTTTTGATTTTTGGGAAAATGTTCTTCTTCAAGCCCGTTGAATGGTATTGGGTGCATGACATCACTATTTACCATTAATGCATTCTTGTAGTATGAACTTACTGCTTCTTCCTTCTTGAAGTAATTTCTGCCAAGCATTTCATCTACTTGAATAGGGAGTTCGTCATATACAATTTGCAATTTCACTGGCGTATTTCTGATTAGTAAGTATGCTGATCCTAAAGTAGGTACTGTTTGCATACTTATTCCTCCTAATTCTGTATTATCTTCAGTGTTGAATGGCAGATCATCATGTAAGGCATTAAATTTTATAATGTTTTCTGTTGCTCCATTGTCAATCATAAATTCAAGCCATGGTCTAGTAGTACCTTCGGGTATTCTCAATCTGACTACAGTAGGCTCATCATTTTCCCAGTAATATTTTTCAGGATTCTGACAGTTGGCTGAACATACTCGTGGGATGGATTTTCCACCTGTATCTTCATTATTGCAGCTGGCTGTTGTGACGTTTGTTGTTGCATCTGCTGTTTGTTTTGATTCATCTGTTGCATTTGTTGTTGATATTGTTGTTGATCGTTGTTGATCGTTTTTTTGTTGACAATTCTGCTGTTGATTTGGATTCTGGTAATTCTGTCTCCATTGATTGTTACGATAATTTTGTTGGTATCCTTGCTGGTTCTTCTGGTATTGCTGATTCTGATTTTGACTTGCTACCTGGAGATCGTAACGAGCCCCATGGTAGTTTAAATTATTGCTACCCTGATTTTCATTGTTTGGCTAAGCTCTCCAATTTTCTCGTTAGTCAGGTCTATTATTGTAGTATTTTTTAAATTGACCAGTTTGCGGGTTGAACAATTGCCTTTGTTGCCCACTATTATTATTTCTCCAATTTGTGTTTTAGTTGTTTTGATATCCTCTTTGATAGTTTCCTCTGTAATTCTGATTGTTTCTATAATGACTTTGTTGATTTTCGTTATTATATTGTGAACGTTGATAATTTTGTTGTCTATTATGTTGATAGTTATTTTGTTGACGTTGCTGATTTTCTCCTGGAGTTTCTGGTGGCTTATTTTCTATGTATCTAACGTATCTAGAGTTTCTTAGTGCGTAATGGTTATTATATGCATTTCGCTGATAATCATTGTTATGTTGATAATTGTTGTAGTAATTATTCCTTCTGCCGTTTTAAGGCCTTGTGTCTGGGATTATATTTGCTTCCATTCGTACCTCTAAGCGTATAGCTTCTTCGTAGGCTTCTTTGATTGTTTTTGGCTTCATGGTATCAATTGCAACAGATAGTGCTGGTGGCAATCCTCGTGTAAAAATGTCTACTGCTACATCTTCTAATGGTGATATTAATAAAGCTATGCATTCTTCTCCTTTTTCTTCTTTTAGGACATTGTGAGCAGTGCTTAGTAATATGCAGATTTCGTCGTAAAAATCACGAACGTTATCTTTTTGTCTCATTCTTAGATCCTTCCATTTATGGCTGAAGTATTTATAATCTCTTACTGGGCCAAAACGTTGTTTTAGATGTTTAATTAAGTCATCGATAGTTTTTGCAGAACATTTCTCATGAATTGTGGACGCAAGGTTGGCGGTACCAGTTCGTGAGAATTTCGTAGATCTTGAATGTAAGTTCTCAGTATTTGGTATTTACCATCAAAAGTTATGGTATACCATTGATGCAATTCATTAAGGTGAAGCTTTCAGCCATTGATGTTATTAAACGTGCTGAGGCGTTTGTCGTTTCGTGTATTATTGACCCTGTCATGTTGATAATCTTCGTAGTTGCTTGTTACTCTTTTTATAGAGATTCTTATGTGAAGTGCTTTTTATGCAAAATTATCTAGTCTAATAATGATTAAAAAGAATTGTGAATGCTGAGATGGTTCTCTTGCTGTTTAAATTATCGTTAGGCTAGCTGTTGTAGTGGCGGTGGTTGAATCTGTGCGTTCTCCATGGTTTCTTTGGATGTTCGTCAGCTCATCCGTATGTGGCGAGGTGGGTTTAGAGGAACGGTTGATGGTAGGCGGTGGATGTTGCTTGAAGGTTTGTTTACAGTTTGGAGTGGTAGTATCGCTTGCGTTGCTCACGGGTCGTGGGCGCGGCCGTGCGACCGGTTGTGTGGTAGGACGGTCGCGATCAGTTGTGCTGGGTTGCACCTCGGAGAGGGGACAACTATCCAGGGAACGGTCCCTGGCATGAGCTGAAACCTGGGAGGTACTCGCGGCCGAATCGCGCAATGTGATTTTGAGCGTGAAAACGCGAGTGTGTGGGGTTTCGAAAAGCAGTTTTTTGTGACGTACATGTTATATGGGTGTCGGTCTTATCTCTATTATTGTTATATTTTTTTTACAATATTCACAAGTGACTCGTTTAAATGATAAGTATATGTTTAAAAACTTACGCAAACTAATAATAAATGCTGTGATTTTATTAGAATGTTGAGTAGGAAAAAATTGAAGAAATCCCTTAGTAACGAGACTGATGCCTCGAATTTTGCACGATTATGCTAAATATAATTATGAAAAAAATTTCAAAATACTGTCGAATTTATTTTAAAGTTGTTAAAAAATATTTAGAAAATAGTTATGAATTTCGAGGGATCAATTGTCGCGGTCTAGGGATTATGCTGTGCGGTTGACACGAAATTTTTTTAAAAAATATTAATTTTATCGCAAACTGTGTTTATTCGCGGAGAAAAAAAATATTTTGTGTATCGCTCGCTAAGTAGAGAGACTAGTCGGAGATACAAGTGCGATTTGAATTTTGCGCGCACTAGTCTCGAGCGCTCGCCACGTTGGTAGCGCTCGCCTGATCTCTACTGCTGCGTTGCCTGCTCGCTCGCTCTGTCGGTAAGAGGTAGCGTCAGCTTTTGAGTGAGAGGGAGGGAGCTCGTGCTCTCCCTGTCGGCGTGCGCACGTGCGGCGCTCTCGGTCCTTCTCCCTGCCGGCATTGGTGGGAGGAAAGTAGTAACTGTGCTCGTGTTCGATTTTCCCGCGCGTGCGAAAAGAGTGAAGTTGTTTACTTCGAAAAACGATTGCCCGTGATTTAATTGCTTTCGGTTCTCTGCTTGGGGAAGATTTTAATTGCTATTGGTCCCATCTCGGGTAGGGTAATTAAGATTCTCGGGATTTTATGACGGTTGTGTCTGCGAGGGCCGGCTGCCGTAACACAGATGTTCAAGAAAATTTTCCCCCGCGAGGAGATTTATGGCTTACGTGTCTTTCGGACACTAGTGAATCTTAGGCGAACCGTCGAAAATTTGGTGCGGCACTTGTATTTAGACAAAAAGTTGCGTACATGCGTTGAAAATGCGTGAAAAATCTTGCGAACGCGAGGGTACTGACGACGTTCGTCTTGTTACGGAAAATTGTTTACCTTAGAGCTATTCGATATTCGCGTCGTGGACGGGCTGGCAGCTTATGGAAGCAACGTTTCGGCTTCGCTGTCGATGTTGCTGTGCTGACGAAGAAACGGCTGTGTGAGCGATGTTGTGCTGTGTTGTTGCATGGGCTGCTGCTGATGATGATGCTGAAGTGCCGGGGTAGAAGCTGCTCCTGTGCTGCAAACGGCGTTGTTCCCCGTGTGGCGTCGGAGATGATTGCGTGTGTGAACTGACACGCCGGCGTGCCTGCACGAGTCAGTTTCGATGAGATGTTCGTGGAGTCCTTCCTCGCCGGGTCCGAACGATGATGTAGCTTCATCTCGGAGTGCTGACAGCGAACGTCTACGTCGTCGTCTCTTGATATGTGTGCACGAGACCGGTGTTGGCTGCTGTGCGGGGCGACGAAACTTCTCTAGAGGTATTCTAGAATGCGAAGTTTTCCGGGCGGCCGTGCTCGTCCTTGGGCGATACTTCTGTTGCTTGGGTTTGTATGTATAGGGTGCTTGTTGGCTTTATCGATCTCTCCGAGGCAATCATGTGGAAAAGGGTTAAAATAAAAAGGCCCTTTTCTTATATCATCAACGTTTCCTCGAACATTGTCGCCCTCATCTATGATGATGTTGATGAAACGTTGATGATATAAGAAAAGGGCCTTTTTATTTTAACCCTTTTCCACATGATTGCCTCGGAGAGATCAATAAAGCCAACAAGCACATTAAACAACTACCGAGGGATAAAGTCATATTTAGATTGTGTGACATACACATCTAAAATACATTGTATGTATAGGTTTATTGTACTGTTTGTGGCTGCCAGTGGTGTGCGTAGCGCTCGGGCTCTCAGCGTGGACTGACGCGCAGGGGGAAGCGGGGCGGGCCCGACGCTCGAACTGCTCTCTCTCTCTCACTCTATCATCAAGAGGTGCTACCGCCGTGCGGACAGGGTCCCCACATGTATGTAACTTTCGCGTTCTTAAAGACGATCGATTTGGTGCCGCGCGTTTGTAGCAGTGTAGAAGCACCTTGTTCTCGACGCTCGAGTTGAAGTATCGATCGATAGTATCGAGCGCGGCGCTGGCTGCAGTTTGTATACCTATATGGTGCAATCATATGTGTTAGTGTTTAACCTCTCGCCCGGACTCCCGTCTTGATGGGAAAGCAGTGCAGTTACGCTGAATGTGCTCTCACATTTGATAAGTGTAATCTGTGCCGTTGTGTCTTCTAAAGTGCTAGTGCGCGTTGACCGCGTACTATTTTCGCTTGCTAATCCTCTGAACTGCAAAATTTCCTTCGCACCAGGCATCCTTTCCCTGCAATATCCAGCCCCCTCCGCCTAACCTCAATTCGGCGCAGGGGGGCCTCTGGCCCACTCACGTGCTTGCACGCCAGCAGTGTTTGTCATCCTTTCCTTCGGTCTCCGCCTCATTCTCTCTTCTCACAAACGCCATGTCCACAAACGGCTCCTCTCGTGCTTCTCCTAACCTCTTTTCCGAATCTCCTAACCCTAATATTAGTTCCTTCTCCCAACAGGACCTGGAAGACTCGGCTGCAGCCCTGTCTTTCCCTCAACTCATCCAATAACCCTGTCTCTCCTCGAACTCTGAGTTCATCTCTAATACAAACAATCTTTTTTCAGCTAGCCTCTCCTCCGGTAACTCCAACGATGTTCACATGTAAGAGCTTTCAGGAACGCTAAAGAGGAAAAGCAACCACCTGGAACTCGACTCGCTCTCAGGACCTCCTTCTAAAAACAATCCCTCCCTAGAGGCAACTATCAACAAACTGGCCAACCACATAGGTCTTCCTCTCAGCGACTCTTCATCCGTAGTCTCCACATAAGCTTCTGATCTTCATATTTCAACCGCCACTGGCCTTCAGGTCTCCTCTTCTACATTCACAACAGCTGCATCAATCTCTTCACCCTCGACTACCAACAGCATCACTACCTCCATTGCCACCAGTACATCCGCCACCCTTACTGGCCTCAATGCTCTTGCCTCAGGTACCGGCAAAAGCCTGGAGACACCCAAAACTGACATCGCATCTCTATCACAGGTGACTCAATACTCGCCCTCCAACGAAGGACCTTTTGTAGTCTTCGTTGAGCCAATCAATTCTGATCTGGTCCAGGAACACCTCCACCTTACAACGGTGGGAAGGCTCATAGCCTCCACTTATGCAGGTAATATCGCTTCCATTGCTTCCTCAGGTTCCAAAAAAATCTTCATAACCTTCAAGGACCGAGTTTCTGCTAACCATCTGATCAAAAATCAATCCTTCGCCAACCATAATCTCAGATTTTCTGCACCAGCCCACCGCCTCACTAGACAGGCCATCATCAGGGATGTCCCCTTAGACATCTCTGCTACGGCTATCCAGGAAGAACTTTTAACAGGCTCCGCCATCCCTGTTTCTAAAGTAGAGAGGCTCAACAGGAGAATCTCTACCACTGAAGGCTCCCGTTTAGCTCCTTCCAAGACCATCCGTCTAACCTTCGCTGACCAGAAAATTCCCCACTACATCATTCTTTTTATGTTAGATATCCGGTTGACGTTTATGTTCCCCCAGTTAAAATGTGCTTTAATTGTTTTAGGTACGGGCATCTTCAAAGCCAATGCAGATGCAAAGCCACCTGCGCGAGGTGTGACCAACCCGAACACACCACCTCTAATGTCTGCCCATGCCGCGACTCTTCTCACACATGCATTAACTGCAACCAGCATCACCTTCCCAAGAACAAAACGTGCCCAGAGCGGCACTTTCAACACACCCTCGTTCTTCGCTCTAACCCACCTAAACACAACTGAAGGTCCATCCCCAAATCCAACAGATCAAACCCCCCACCACGCCACCCTGACTCTCTGCAAGCGACTCATGAAACTAGTTTTTGTCCGCTAGCGCCTACTCATACTCATGCTCAAAACTCACCCCTAACCTCACTCGCACCCTCATACGCAGCCGCCTCTCGCTCGTTCAGGCCCGCTCTGAACTCCTCTCAACCGAGTTCGCGTTCCCATCGGCCCCCTCGTTCTTCCCCCAACCTCTTTTCCTCGCAACCTCTCGAGGTCCGCCGCACCAGCCTTCACTCTTTCCCCCTCGCTGAACACCAACGCTGCCTTCTAGCCCCCAACGGGAGAACACCTCAACCTCCCCCGCTCTCACAACACGCTTCAACAATTCCTCCCCTCATGTCTACTAGGGTCTACAACCCCTCACCTACACTGGCCTCTCTCTCTACCTCGGACAACCCTCTATCTTTTCTCTTAGACTTAATCTTTCGCACTCTACCTCCAGCCCTCACATCTGCCGGACGAATCGACATCGCCGACGAAGTCTCCAAAGCCTGCTCGCGCTTTCACCTTTCTCCCCCTTCTTCTTCTAATCATGGCTCAAGCAACCACCCCTAAAAATCTCCGCATTCTTCAATGGAACTGCCTGTCAGCTAGACAACGTAAATCAGAACTTGTAGATCTCTCGATTAACTTCGACGTTATTCTTCTCTGCGAAACCTGGCTGAATCCTCACCACCGCTTCTCGGTTAAAGGCTTTATCGTTGCTCGCAACGACAGACTTGTGGGCAGGGGCGGCGGTACAGCCATCTGCATCGGCAACTCCATTCCTTTTAAAATAGTTAACTCTTATAACTCCTTCAGTCACCTTGAATCTAATGCTATTTCTATTTCTACTCTTCAAGGCGATCTTCTCATCATCTCAGTTTACAGGCCACCTAATCTCTCCTTCGACCGCATTCACATAGTCAAGCTACTAGACTCTATTTCCCCCTACAACTCTATTCTTCTCGCAGGAGACCTCAACTGTCACCACACTTTTTGGGGCAGTAGCTCCTCCTGCAACCTCGGCGACTTCATATTCACTACCTTCACGGACCACGACCTCCTAGTTGTAAACGACGGCTCCGCCACCTACCTTAATAGACGCAACCCCGCCAATCCCTCTTGTTTAGACTTAGCCTTCGTCTCACCCCACCTTTACCCTATCTGTTCTTGGTCCATTATCGAGGATAATCACCTCAGCGACCACTACCCTATCTCTATTCACGTCGGTATCCCACCGACCTCTACCCACTCTAAAAGCCACCGCCCCAACTATCGTCGAATCTCCCCTGAAAACTGGAAGATCTTCGAAGAAGCTCTCTCGAGTTTCTCTCTCAACGACCTCCCCCCTAACAGCTCAGCAGCTGAGAAATATCAAGTTCTCTCCTCAGCTACTCTCTCCGCAATCAATGCCCTTTCACCACCCTGCAAACCCTCCGGCAAACGTCCGAAACCACCAGAACCACCCTGCTGGAACGAGGATTGCTCAAAAGCCGAATCGGCCAGAAAAGCTGCCTTAAAAAACTTTCGTCGCGACCCCAATCTCTACTCAGAACTCATTGCTTCCGAAGACCAAGCCAGATCTATCTTTCACACAGCTAAACGTCAATCTTACTGAGACGCCTGTGCAAATTTAAAACTCACATCCGACCCCAAAAAATTCTGGAACTTCATTCAGCGTCTCAGACACCACAATCTCGCTGCCCCTGAGGCCTGTAACAATCTCGCGAACATAGAAAAACAAAGGGATTTAATCCCAAACATCTGTCCACCATTTTGCTTTTTTCCCAACTTTCCTTCTTCTTTCTCCTCGACTCCACAGTCAGATAGTTTCTTTAATCGTCCGTTTTCTACTCTAGAACTCCAAGCAGCTATTAATAAATGCTTAGAAAATATTAACTCCTCACCAGGCCTCGACAAGATTGACAACATTCTCATCTCACACCTCCCAGACAACATCTTACACATGTTGCTTTCCATCTTCAACGACCTTTTCAGAGAGGGCCACCCTCCTGGAAAGAGTTTCTCGTCTTTTTCATCCCCAAAGGCAACTCTGGTAAATTTCGGCCGATCTCTCTCGCACAATCCCTCCTACAAATTTCGAGCGGCTCGTGCTCAGGAGACTCTACTGGTGGCTTGAGAGATACGAAGTTCTCTCTCGCTTCCAGTTTGGTTTCAGGCGCAGCAAATGCTGCTCGGACAACCTCACAATCTTCACTTGCTCCATTTACTCTAGCTTCGTTAACAACGCGTACACCGCGGCTCTCTTTCTCGACATCAAAAGCGCCTTCGACGGCATCGACCCTGGCATTCTTGCTCAAATTTGCTCTGACCTTGGTCTCCCACCTTCCATTTGCAAATTTTTCTATAATATCACTTCCTCCAGATCCATTTTCTTCAACATAGGCGCTGAAATTCAGGGCCCCTTCGAATCCCTCAAGGGGGTCCCTCAAGAGTGCTGCAGCAGCCCTATCGCATACAATATCTACACTCATAAACTCCCACAACACATCGACCAAAACTGCCGCTACCTCTGCTTCGCGGATGATGTAGCTCTTTTCGTCTCCTCGGCCAACTTACAAACCTGCCTTTCCACACTCCAAAATAGTCTCATCAAAATTTCCACCTACTTCGACTCTTTAGGACTCTCCATCGCTCCGGAAAAAACCCAGTTCATCATCTTCACCCGCAAACACACAGACACGTCTTCTGCTACCCTCACTCTTCACAACACCACCATACGGACTGCTCCCCAAGCAAATCTCCCGGGAATCACTTTCGATACCAAGCTTTCTTGGACCCCACACTTCAACCACCTTCTTCACAAATGCACCCCTCACGTCAACCTGATCCGTTCGCTTTGCGGTACCTGGTGGGGCGGCCACCATCGCTCCCTCATCCAGATCTACAAGGCGTTCGTCCTGGGCTCCATAGACTACGCTTCCTTTGTCTTCCTTCCAAGCGACCACAGTGTCCGAGAAAAACTCGCGGTCACTCAACGCTTCGCGCTTAGAGCCTACCTAGGCCTCCGGCGCTCCACCCCCAATCGCGTCGTTTACGCAGAATCCTGCGAAATTCCAATCCACCTTCGCCCCAAAAAACTCGCCTTCAGGTTCATCCTGAGAGGCTTCGCGACCAACAACAACCCAGTTATCGAAGCCATCGAATCTCTGTTCACTCTTCTCAAGTCTAAAAACATCCTCAATCTCTTCGAGCTTCCGGTCCTGCGAGCTTTTGCTCGCCTCAAGCACATGAGACCATCCATTTATTCTTCCGACGTACTCCCCTACTTCACGTTCTCTCTTGAATCCCAGAGTCTTGCTCCCAGCAGACATTGACACCGGTCACACCATCAAACGCGCAACCCACCCACCCTCTGGCTTTAATCACGCGTTCAGCATTCTTCTCTCCAACACCACCACCTTCTACACTGACGGCTCCAAAACTTCTGCTGGCTCCTACGTAGGCATAGGCATCTTCTCGCCGGACCTCAAGCTCGACCTTCTCTTTTGCATTCCATCTCGCGCTTCCATCGCCTCGGCGGAAGCGTTCGCAATCCAATTAACCCTCGAATACATCGTGGAAAACAACATCTCGAACTCCACCATCTTCACCGACTCTCTTAGCACCATTAACGCCATTTCTAATCCTAAAGTCTACGTTGACTCCTCCATCGTCGCCATCTTCAGGATCAAACACCTTCTCGAGCGCATTTCCGATAAAGGCCTGTCCGCCCACCTCATCTGGGTTCCAAGCCACCTTGGCATTCCGGGGAACGAGAGAGCTGACTCCCTCGCCAAACAGGCCTCCGGTTCTGGCTCTCTCCTGCCTTGCCCCCTGCCTTACTCTGATCTCTTCCCTCTTTGCAACACCCTTATTCAAACTGTAACAAGAAAATTTCTGGATCATTACAGACCAAACACCAGCCGCGAATACTTTGAAATCTACCGCCTCGACTCCCCCAAACCCTGGTTTTTCTCGACTCATCTCGACCGTTCCTCCATCATCTCGCTCTGCCGCATGTGCAGTAATCATTACAGTCTAGCCTTCAGCCTCTACAGCAAAAACATCGTCGACTCCCCTCTATGCCCCTGCAACGAAGATATAGAAGACCTTAATCACATCTTCTGGGCCTATAACCGCTTCGACCCACAACGACAGCCTCTTCTCCGCTTTCTCTTCGATTGCGATATCCGTCCTTAATCAATTTTAATCTTTTTGCTTTCTTTTTATACAGCCTTGCCTCCCCTTCTCGAGTTCTCGAGCCTTCCTGCATCAGCGAGAATATTCCATTCTTCTTGCATTCGGCTGATTCTCTCTAACGAGGGAACGAGGGCTCATCCCCTCGCGTCCTTGAGAAGTCGCCCCCCTAGGCCCGGCCAGAGCTTTGGCTCTCCCCGGGCCCAACGGGGGTGGCCTTAGGGTCGCTACCCTTTCTTTTTCTCTGTTGCAGGACAGGACATCGGGACTCGTTCGCAGCCACACATTCAAACTTTTCGCCACGCTTCACGCATGCACAGCATGCCCGCCTGTTGATGGCCGTACAGATATCTGGTGCCACTAACCACAAATAGAATAGAATAGAAACCTCTCGCCCATCGCGATCGCGAAGGTACAAGTTTTACCAGCACTGGAAAACTGTGAAAACTGATCAGAAATGCGCGAAACTCGTACTCGGTGAATTCGCGAGAATGTGTTTTATTACACTGTGTAGATTGTTTTTCGCAAGTGGGACTTGTGAATGATCAATATATGAAGTTTTACAATAAGGATGCTGTAGTGATCAGATGAGTACCCTTGTTTATTGTTTTTTTAGAGCAATTAATATAGAACACGTTGCTTTGTGTTTAATTAGTATTTAATTTTTTTTCAGATTTACTTTTAGGACTTTTCTGCGATACTACTTTTTCAGTTCTTTCAACAAGACTCAACTTATTTACTAATAGTATATGAAGTGGCTTTATTTAATTAAAGTGAACTTTGTTTAGTTTTTTAGTGAAGTTTATGCAAGTGAGTTGTGTACAGTGGTGAGTTAAAAATTTAATGTTGAAAAGAGACATATTTGTCGTGTTTTGAGGACTGTGCATTAACTTGTTTTATTAATTATTAATTAGAATTTGTGTTTTTTTCTGCGAGACTTTTGTGCGTGTTTTAATAAAGTGCGGGAGCTGTGAGCGATTACATGGAATAATTCATAATCATATTCAACGCCTTTATGTTTACACGCCTTTCGAAGCCATGCTATTCGATTATTTTATTGAATGTATGATAAATAATAGTTAATATTATAAGTTTATCGATCCGCTGGTTTAATTTCAATCTAGCAATTACACAGTAGCAAGGAAGAAATCAAAATCTAACTGCTTTTAGCCCACTACCCCTCGATTTTTTAGCTCAGTCGCTTAAATACATACATATTTTTGAGAGGGAAATTCAAAGCATAAATGATTAAACGCTGTCTCTTCGGAATTATGCTATTCGATTATTTAACTTAACGTATTCATTATGTTATGTACAAGAATGCACACATGCTTTAGGCTTCTAGATCCGCAAACCTAATTTAAAATGAAATGAAATACATATCTAACTGCTTGTACCCTACTACCCTTCGATGTGCTAGGTCATATAAATTGATTAAACGTACTTTTTATGATCTATATACTATAATAAGCAAATGTTTTAGGTTTCTAGCTCTTCAGGCTTCATTTTAATGGTTTAATTTTAGTCCTATTGAAGAGAGTAAATTAATTAATCTTATGTACAATAGATCGTTAGGTAAGTGGTTTAAACACTGAGATTACGAGAGCTTGGACTGAACGATCTCAACGGAGACCCTCAGCGTTCTTTCATCCCCTACAACCACATCACTCAATGTAATTTACATATTGGATTTAATTTCTAAGCTTTATTGCGGGTTATTTCGTACCTTTTTATTTATTTATTGTAAGACTTCACTTGTTTTTATTGTAGAAATTTTAACATTTGTTGTTTAAAAGAATTATTTATTAATTATGATTTACACCGTATTATTTTTTTTAGAGATATAAATTTTTACGTGAAATACCTGTAGTAATAAGTAATCTGCACCGCAAGTACTAATAAAACAATAATAAATAGACACTATTACCACCAGAAAAAATATTATCAAAAATCATGATGGTGCTAGAATTACATAGTTCTATCAAGTAAAATAATTTTGTATGTATGTGTATATATATATATATATATATATATGAATTCTTTTACCTGATAAAACTATCCGTACGTACATGTGTTAACGTTCAATTTTGTAATAATTGTTATTCATTTCTGAAATGTACACCTACAAACGTACAGATTGTGTCTCAGTCGTACATGTAGAATTGTATGAGCATAAATCTGCACATACAAATATATCATGCACTGCTTCATTAACAAAGTATGCCTATCAGATCAAGAGAAGTATAATAGCTGCTCTTACTAACGGAGGATGGGTTAATGAAATCCTGGTAGGTCTATATTATTCTGAGTATTCTACTGATTATAAGATAGACGATGGTATAAGTCCATGAATGAGCTCTGCGCCTAGGTTGAGGTGGTTCCGCACAAGCGTACATTGGATAAGTCAAAGTGCCTGGTATTATATCCTCAAAACCTGTTAAACTAGGAGCCAGTCCCTTGTTAATTTGAAAAAATAAATGTAAACTTCAAAGTTTTCAAACAGTATTTGAAATTGCTAGGTACTTTTTAATTAGTAATTCTACTATTAGTACTCTATCTCATGCACAACTTTTAATTATAGCACACCTACTGTTTTCATGTGTGTGATCATTAAATATTGTATAACAAAATATTTTATCTTGTACCTTTACTTATATGTTTAATAGTGAATTTATCGCTCGATGATGGAAATGGTGTAAAAAATTTAATTAAAGATGCGTCTCTTCGAGCCAAGTATTTATTCAAATTGCCAAACGGTGCCGTTCGGTGGTAAAGCAGCACCGGTAAATCTCGTTCTGTTTTAAATACAAATTCTCGAGTCATAGTCCCGCCATATGCGATTTCTCTTTTTCCTGCTTCGTCTAATTATGTGAAAGACGGAAGTTGTTTTACAAATTAGCCACTGAAGAGGGGATATATATATCCCGAAACGTTTGGCAATTTGAATAAATACTTGGCTCGAAGAGACGCATCTTTAATTAAATTTTTTACACCTTTACTTATAATTATTTACAAAATAGATTTTAGTCATTGTTAATAATACAAAACAAACAAAGTGTATAGCAAACATACAATTGCATTTTATATGACGTTGTTAGTAATGTTGTATTTTTATGTAAATTAATAAAAATACAACAACAACTTACAAATATTGTTTAAACACAAAAATTTCTGTGCACAGAAATAAAATTTCGAATAAAAATTTTACAAATGAACAAAAAATTTTATTTTTCAAGTACCTCACCTTAATTAGCAGTCTTACATCTCTTATCCATGTGGATACAATAGTGTAAGTTAATAACTCCAGGTGCTGTTATTAAATTCTTCACTAGTTCTTAACTTGAATTTAAAACAAGTATACACTTGGTGCACATAGAATATATTACACAAATTTCACTTGAATAATGTAAACCACACAAATACTGAATCAGCAAAAAACAAGCAAAGCAAAGATCACAAATGTGCGGGATTCAACAGCTGCAGCAATGAGACGATTCTTTCATCGTAGTTATGTAAAAAGGCCACTTTCAGCAAACGATAACTAACAATTTTACACGTATGACGACGCATGGAAAGGTGATGTTTTTCTAAAATGTTCACCTCAACCGAATAGTACAATGATCAACATGACGATATACTCGCTAACGCATTTTTTTTCAAACAAATATTACTCGCTGAACACTACCTACATGGAAGTACAACGGAATAATATATAATTAAACTACCCGCTCTGGTGTTTATAGATAAGAAAGAGATTTAAAACAAAAGGCGATAACGCGTACTATGAGCTTTGCAAAAGTTAAGTGAGAGATAAAATAAATACCTAATGTGCGCTCATTCGGATGACAATGACAACGACAGCATCGACACTAGTTTATCAAGGAAAGTATATATTGACAAACGTATAAAAAAACCGACCGATTCGAAACACATGGATTTCTTAATAAATTATGCAAAGATAAATAAAAAAGGTGACAGGAAGAATCTATCTACAAAATATTTTTAATGAAGGAATAGACGTAGATACATTTTTTTCAGGGAGCTTAATATCAGTTTAATAAGAAATTAATTAGTAAGCTTACGCAAATCTGTTCTTAAATTACAGCATGTTTTTCACTATAACATAAAACGTAAATAAATTATCTATACTTTGACAATTAAAATTAACACTGATTTCTCCTTTGAAAGACACAATTATACAATTTTTTCGTTTGTATTGCAAAAAATTCGTATTTTTGATGAAGATTTTGAGATACTTCTTGGTATGAATTGATTAACAAATGACCTTGACTCTCGGAAATCACAACTTCTATGGTGAATCAAGTCCTAACATATAAAAATCATTAAAAATAATGCAAGCGCTACTCGCTCAAATTTAGAATACAATTGTAGCATTTTTGTATATTCTTAATTTCGTCAGTTTTACATACAGCTCTCCTTACAGCGCTTTCGTCTTTAAATTAATCTTTTATGCACTTACAACATTATCAAATCCTGTTGAAAGTCTCTACACAAATGTACAATTGAAAAGTACTTTAGTACAGTGTGATTGTGAAAATCAATTATTTAACACTTTTTTAGATAAATAGAAAAAATGATATATGAATGCAATTTAAAGTTATTATATTTAAATTTGAACATCCAATTTTCTACGACTGCCGCGACTTCCAACGGCTATTTGAAGTTTTGGAGGCCTACCAGTTCGCGCTGAGAGCCTCGAAGGAGAGTCAGGGGGCCCGAAGCCAGGCACCAAACAAGGCCACGGCAATGTCGTCATCGCAATAGAAGAAGGGCACGAATCCAGTCGGTGGCAAATGTTACAACTGCGGCAAGCCAGGCACAAAGGGAAAAGCTGTCCTTTGAAAGGAGTCCCGCGGTGCTAGAAGTGCCAGAACCCAGGCCATCTAGCACGTGAGTGCCCGAACAATCGGCCCTCACGATCGGAGTGATAACGACCCAGGCGATGCTGGATAGCGGAGCTTCGAAGAGCGCCATAAGAGCGGATCTGTGGAGGAGAGAGATCCGGTAGCGCCGCACATCGGAAGGTTACAGGGCTTTAAAGGAGCGAGCGTGCAGCCAGAAGGAGTTGTTCAGCTACCCACCATCGTCGACAAGGCCAGGTACGAGCTCGATTACCTGATCGTCCCGGAGAACTGGATGAGCGAGCAGGTGCAAATCGGAGATCCGATCCGAGACGTGGCGAGACTGATCTTGGAGCGCGATCGAGCCATCATCGAGCCAAAGTTCCCAGGAGACGACTACGTGATGATGATCGCCGAGGAGACGGCCGAGATGCCGCGAGCTCTGGAGGGAGTGCCAGCCGAATATAGAGAAGAGGTGAAGCAGCTCGTCATGTCTTACAAGCCAGAAGACAAAGAAGAGGCTCCAATCTGCATGAATTGAAAAATCAACGAATTTGGTCAAGTACTTAAATGAAAAAACGTATTAACATAATCATTTTTCTTTCTTTATTAAAAACGTTGCGGTCAGCGATTCAACCAATAGTTTTCCGAGTTTAACACGTCAAATTAAAGCTCTTTTCTTCTACTTTCATTATAGTTGATCAGAATCAACATTTTCTTATCTGATGAACTATATATATGCTTCTCAAGTGGATCGTTTTTTAGCTTTCTTAAGCTGCAATGTGACTTATAGCAAAATCAAAAATAATCTATTGGGTAATTTTTAGTTACTTTTTAGCTAATTTATTACCACAAAAAACGTACAGCCGTTGCCAATTATATTTTAACCCCTGTTTTTTTTAACTTTCGATTTGAAGCTAGCACGAAACGCTCTAGCTTTTAAACCATTTGCCGGTGCGACCTCGGGAAGGTCTTATAATTTTTAACCCAATAAATGCTAAAGGAATATACATTTCCAAGTTGCAAAAACTCATTTATTGATGCAAAAAAATGTAAAAAACATCCAGTTTTCGTTAAAAAAATTTTACGCAATTCTCAGAGCTTAAAACATATTACAAACTTATATAAACTACGTAAAAACATGTAATATAATTTATTATCCTAAATAATTTATACCTTTAAATTACAATTATTAGCTTGGTTCTCGAATTTACTACAATTTTCGATTAATCGAACGTTATACGGCTACTTTTCATAAAATTACACTTACTCCCAAACAAACAACATTGTATAGAACTAAAGTCATATAGCTTTTTTAAATTCCATAGTTCAGAAAGCAAACTTTATATATAACTTTTTAACAATAGTATACGGCATTGTTATACAAATAAGCATACGTTGCTGTACTTAGTAACGCGCGTCATACTTACGACCGCGTAAAACATTAGCCATATTCAACAACAAAATCACGTCAAACAGTGCTGCTCTTCATTTTTACATAGAATAAATAAAAAAGAAAATAGTCGTTATTATTGCCAATTCTATTAATTTGCTATAAAGCCGATAACCAAGTATCGCGTTTACCAGATTTTTAAACGCTCGAGCTGCTGCACTTTAAAAAATAATGAACAAAACCAAAAAACCCAACACACAAAACACTCGGCTTCAATTATGCTAAAAGAAAACGGCATTAGTTTACTAGCCATCAATTGCTTAGCCTATAAAAATTCGCGATGAGAGCGATAACCGAGTATCACGTCTACCATATTTTTAATCGATCGAACGGCTGGAGTTTAAAAACTAATCAGCAAAATGAAACAAGACTGCACTCAAAAGACTTGGCTTCAGTTGTACTAAAAGAAAGTGGCATTAGTTTACTAGTTATAAATTGCTTAGCCTATGAAAATTCGCGATGAGAGCGAAAACCGAGTATCGCTTTTACCACATTTTTAATCGCTCGAGCTGCTGCACTTTAAAAAATAATGAACAAAACCAAAAAACCCAGCACACAAAACACTCGGCTTCAATTATGCTAAAAGAAAGTGACATTAGTTTACTAGCTATCAATTGCTTAGCCTTTGAAAATTCGCGATGAGAGCGATAACCGAGTATCGCGTCTACCATATTCTTAATCGATCGAACGGCTGTAGTTTGAAAATTAATCAGCAATCCAAACAGTCACCACTCAAAAGACTCGGCTGCAATTGTACTAAAAGAAAGTGGCATTAGATTAGTAACTATAAATTGCTTAGCCTATGAAAATTCGCGATGAGAGCGATAACCGAGTGTCGCGTCCACCCTATTTTTATTCGATCGAACTGCCGGGGTTTTAAAACTAATCAGCAAAATCAAACAATGCAGCACCCAAAAGACTTGGCTTCAGTTGTACTAAAAGAAAGTAGCATCAGTTTACTGGTTATAAATGGCCTAGTCCATGAAAATTCGCGATAAGTGCGATAACCGAGTATCGCGTCAGTAGTTAGGCCCTCGCTTTGGCGAGTCAAAACAAACCCCTACTCCGGGGATCTGCTCTGACTCGTCAAAGCGAGGGCTCATAATTTTTTCTCACGCGGTGAGGTGACTCACCGCGTTCACGCTTGTCGCGCGCGAGAGCCAGGCAGCGCCTTATCAACGCTGACTCTGTTTTTTCGCGCACGACAAGATGTAACATTAATTTCTTATTCTTCTTCTTCTTCTTCTCGAGAGAAGAATAAGAAATTAAATACATCTGTGCATCGCTATGTTTTGGTTCTCGCAATAAGCGAGAATCAAAGCATAGCGAAATGCGTTTTTCGACAGGACCGCGGGGGCTCATAATTTTTTCTCACGCGGTGAGGTGACTCACCGCGTACACGTTTTTCGCGCGCGAGAGCCAGACAGCGTCTTATCAACGCTGACTCCTGGTAGAAATTGTAATACTTAAAATGCCTAAAAACTAGAAAATGGCTATGAAAAATGCTCAAGAACTAGCTTGTGATGAAACGTTTTTTCTCACATTATTCGAGCATTTTATAGAATAAGCATAACCTTTAAATCATTACATTGATTTTACTGCTTAAATCAGACACTATATAGAAAGAGGCTTGCGTATTTCTATTAGTTTCTAAACGTTTTATCGAATCAACAACTATTTAAAGCTATAAGTACACGTGTTATAAAGAGATTTATGATTTTCTCTTTTTTTCAACTTTTCAATAGAGCATATTTTAGATATCGCTTTCTTAGTGATTAACTAGATATCTTTTTTAGTTTAATTCAACCAGTCAATCTATGTTTACAAGTTTGAAAATTAAAAAGATATTAAAATTCTTACCTAAATATTTATATGATGGATCTGGTCGATTTTCCGAAATCACCCATGATTGCTTTTTGTTTATCGAGAATGCTCGATTTTCCTGCCAATCTGCTATTTCACTACAGTCGCACATACACACACGCACGTACACATACATACACACGCACACACTTACAAGTTTATGCGTGTTTAAACGCGTCGAAACGGGCACAAGCATGGTCAGTCTTTGACACATTTGGGGCAAGCCCAGCACCTGCATTTTCGACAGTATCGCCAAGAGTTGCTCTTCTTGCGACTCTGCAGGTAAAATTTAGTTGTACAGAAGTCGCAAGGTTCACCCCGACGGATGGGCAGCTTCCTTATTTTTTTATTAATCACAAACGGCTCCGTCAACTTTTTGGGCGGTTTGAAACCGCGAAAATCTTTTTCATCGTCGGTGCTAGTATTCTGAAAGTCTTTTAATATTTTTAGCATCTCACACTCCGTCTCACTGAACGGCGAGTCTGCGCGGCTTTTATTTAAAATGTTGATCATGTCGACTTCGGTGTCGCTAAAGGGCACACCTTCCTCACTGACATTCTCAATGTCAATAATCTCGTCCTCGGTGTCACTGGCTAAATTCACAACACTTTCCTCGCTGTTCTGAGGAGAATTATTGATGGCACATGGAATCTCCTCATCGCTGCAATATTCGACATCGGTGATGATATTCTCTTCCTCGCTCTCGTCCTCGGTGTCACTGACTAAATTCACAACACTTTCCTCGCTGTTCTGAGGAGAATTATTGATGACACATGGAATCTCCTCATCGCTGCAATATTCGACATCGATGATGATATTCTCTTCCTCGCTCTCAGAACCGTTGTCCAAAATACTATACATTTTTTTGAGACACTCCGTGTCAGCACAAGAAACACTTAACACAAGCATTGTATAAGCTGTAAAAACGTTGTTGATGCGCTGCTGACCGGATACGGACTGACACATTGCCGTATAATTAAGATGCATCCCTGCGGCGCATCCCAGCGGTGTCTCATGCCGCCGCTGCAAAGATGCTGAATCGTGCATTTGTATGAAGATCCGTGGGATCTTCTATAAGCACTGTACTCTTGACATATTCTATTATCATCAATAATATTTTCACAAAATGTATCATTTTTCCTCAATTTTCAAAATTTTGAATTTTTAAAAATTCTATTTTTTAAAATTGTCAAATTTTTCACTTCTTCAAAAATTTTATTTTTTCAAAATTTCCAAAATTTTCATAATGTTCAAAATTTTCAAAATTTTCAAAATTTGAAAAATTTCCATAATATCACATTTTCGCTTTTAATAAATAAAGCGCTTTTTCAATCGGCGTCCTCTCTTTCTAATATTCTCGCGTACGAGAATACAAAAATGTGTCGCTGTCAGGTACAGCGCCACAAAAGTCGGTTTCCTACCGTCTCTTAACTTGATAGTTTTTAAGTTTCTATCGAACCACTCAACATCTGATTCCACATTGTAAATTCTTTTGACACGCTCGAAAGGTTGCCGGAACCATGAATAAAATCTAAAGTGGTTCGGCCACAATAATAACTCTGCCGAGACAGCACTGTAGCCGATTAAGCAGCCAATCGGATATTCCTGAATATGGCGAGCGACAAGACGATGTTGCAGTAATTTATCCACTGGTGGGATACGCGCACTACCGACAGGCACTACAGCACCATCACCACGCTCGTGGGCTTCTTCGGCTACCGTAGGAGTTGATGGCTGTTCGTCGCTTGAAGGCATTTTGTGAACTGTGGACATCTCTAAAGACAGCTCTTTGGATGCAGTGTTATCACTCTGCAACGCAAGCATCGCGAGAAAAGCATTTTCGCCACCACACGTGGTCGAGAGGGTAACAGCTTCCACACAACACGTCATTCCGAGAAACTTCTTTCTCCGTGAAGTTTTATTCACATGGGATGAGTGTAACTCATTATTAGACTGACGAATCTTTTTAATACGGTAACCAAAGCATTTTGATTGTCAGCGTAATATCTGCTTTCTACCGATGCTCTTTTATTCTAAGAAGAGTAATATGCAGATGTATATGACTAACCAACTGGTAGCGTTACATCTTTGTGAAAGAAAGATTTTCTTCCCACAAGCATCAGCAAAAAGAGAAATTGTATGTGGGTCTTTTAGAGACCATATATGATGTGTGACTAACAGCAGAATCAGCGAAAAGGGTAGAGCTTTAATACCCCATCACGTATGCTGTGGCGACACAGTATAAAAGAAGCTGCCTTGATACATCATCTCAACAGTTTCTTTTTGGAGTACGCTATTATCGCAACAATGTTCAGAGCAACTGTAGCCCATTTAGTCCAAGTTTTGCTGGAAGCGTTAAGTATTGCAAAAATGCGAGACCCGTACATTACTACCATGTGCGGTACAGTATGGGCTTCAGACTTAGTGCAACAATCAAAAGAAGTTTTGTGCAAAAAGTTGCATTTTCTTCTGTTACATTGTAGAATAGGTACAGTGTATTATATGTTTACACATGGCCTATTCAAGAATCCAGATGTATTATCTATAGCATTGCGTACAATAAGACAACGCAATGATGAGAATCATCTGCTAGCACGTATAATGTTGCGGAAACATTGTAAGTATTGAGATGATATTTAAAAGCTTCAAAGTTGCAAGTATTTTTCTTTTTTCTTAGTGGTTAATGAAATGATGGGTGATACCGTGGGTGACGATGTGATATTAGCATGCGATGAGCAACAGCTATATCCTACACCGTCAACGTCAGCACAACATCATCATCTGTTCGAACCTCAAAGTCAGAGTTCATCATTAAATGGCCGTAAGTATTAAGCTTGTCTTTATAAGTTTTTATATATCTTTCAAATATATAATTTATAAGGCACGCTCTAATACTTTAGTTACAGAGCAATCAATAAGAGCTGAAACTCGAGCACCTGCCCAACATCTACCGCCATCAGATAGTTGTAAGTATTAAGTTTGCATTTACAAAGATTTATATATTTTTCTGCAATATATTATGTAAATGCACACTTTGATACGATAGCTGCAGAATCATCGTTACCCATCTCTAGGAGACGTAAGCGAGCAAGACTAATCAGTAGTAGTAGTGATGATAGTAACAGTGATAAGACTATTACAGCTGATGAAGAGGGTATGTGTACTAAAAATAATTACAACATTTATCTAATTTATATGTTGAAATACGATGAAATTACAGGTGCTTCTTTACAGAATGGTGAAGGAGCAGAACAACCTAGATTTGTAGTCGAAAGCGAAGCGGCCCGCTTATATCGACGATTTGGATACGAGGGGAGAGAAATTGTCGGAATTATACCAGAAACACCAATGAATGTAAACTCTTACACCTGGTTGGAAGGATGTGTGCAAGATCTTCATCGACAGCTTTCTGGAAGAGATGTACCAACCGACTTTATTGGGATAACTATCAATTCCGAGCGGTTCAATCATGGTCCTATTTGGATGTCATTTAGACCTATACGAGATTTTCGTATTGAAGATTTTTGGAGTTTGCTATACAGTGCTGTGCAATGTGCGGGTGGAATTAATACAGGTGAAAGATTATCAGTTAATTGCGCTGTGGTTGAAAGTGTAGTTGGTCAGGGACGAGTGCGTCTAACCGAGGAATCGCTGAATAAAAAATCTATATTGACAATTACAAATCATGACAATCTTTGTCTGCCGCAAAAAACTTATGAACTTAACTAATGTCCAAGTACCAGATGAAGGCTGAGGTCTTACGGAAATAGACAAGTTTCAAGATTTCTTTGCAATGCACGGAGCAGCGATCGTAGTTTATAATTTTTCAACATTTGGACGTGGCACACCACCTATTTATGACGGTACACCAGTCGTCAACCAAATTTATGGTAGTATACTTTATGTATTACGAATAATGTATTACGAGCGAGCAAATCATTATCAACCTATTTTGAATCTTGTTGGTGCTACTGGTAGCCAGGGTTATTGTGTGCCATGCAATAAAAGTTATTGGCACACGCAAGATCATAGATGTAAAGACAAGTGTTATAAGTGTATGTCATCACCACCGTGTAACATGGAAGAAACACTTAAAAAATGCAATGATTGTTTAAGATTATTTTTTGGTGATATCTGTTTACAAAATCATCTTAAAAAAGGCTCATATAATAAGAAAAGCAATGTCTGTAGTAAAGTAAAACTTTGTCAATCATGTTTTAAAATAATTAGAACAAAACCTAGTGAACCGCACAAGTGTGGTATTTCTTTTTGTACAACTTGTAAATTACGAATGCCTACTACACATGTGTTACGTACAAGCTATCAATCAGACACAAGAAAAGAAAGCGAACTTATTTTTATTTTACGATTTTGAAACTCAGCAAACCCTGTCTGTACTTGGCGACGAAGAGAAAAAAATGTACGTTCCAAATTTGTGCATAGTACAACAAGTAAGTACATACTGTATTGAGGATGAAGATTGTTGAATTAGATGTGTAATGTGTGGTGTTCGTGAATACGTATTCGTTCAAGACTCTGTAAAACAACTTGTCCATCTTGCATTAGCGCCAAGAAAAAATTTTAACCAGATCTTGTGTATAGCACACAATTCACAAGGGTTCGATGTGCAATTCATATTCAAGTACATTGTAGAAAAAAAATTCAAGGAAGGTCATGACATGCCATCGGTAATTATGAATGGATTAAAAATTATTTTATTAGAAATTCATCATACAAAGTTTATCGATAGTTTAAATTACTTCCACATGCCTTTGAGCAGTCTACCCAAAGCCTACGGTGTATCTGAAATGGAGAAAGGTGTTTTTCCACACTTGTTCAACACACCAGAAAACCAGGATTACGAAGGTCCTCTACCACCTCTGGAATCCTATGCACCAAATACAATGAGTAGCAATGTGAGAGTAAAAATTTTGAAATGGTATGATGTACAAGTGCAGCAAGGATATATCTTCAATTTTCAAAGAGAGTTTTTGAAATACTGCAAACAAGATGTAACGATTTTGAGGCTATCATGTATTGCTTTTCGTAAAACGTTTATGAAGTTCAACGTGGATCCCTTTATCGAATGCACAACCATAGCTTCAACTTGTATGCGAGTATTTAGAAAACAATTTTTAAAGAATGATCAAATAGGTATTTTACCAGCTCGTGCTTATAGATTAACAGATAACCAATCTGAAATTGCTCTACATTGGTTGTCTTGGATGGAGCAAAAGATTCTTAATCGCGGCATTGAGCATGCAGGACGAGGTCGACAAAAAAGGTTACCCGAGAATTTCGTGGTTAATGGATATAGTGCACCGCGAGACAATGAAGAGCATCGCGGCACTGTCCTTCAATTTCATGGTTGTTTTTGGCATGGTTTCCCCCGATGCTATAGAATAAATAGAGACGCTGATTTGACAAGTGGGGACACGATGGATGATAGATACGAGAGGACGTTAGCAATTAGTAAAAAACTAAGTGTAGCCAATTATCAAGTGATTGAAAAATGGGAATGTCAATTTAAAAACGAGATGTCGCAAAACGAAGAACTATACCGTTATACTCGTGAAAATATGACAGTGGTGAGACGAAAACCGCTTGATCCAAGAGAAGCATTTTTTGGTGGTCGTACTGGTAACACAGTCAAACTCTTTGAGTGTAAAGAGGATGAAGAAAAAATCAAGTATGTTGACGTCTGTTCGCTTTATCCATTCATTTGTAAGTATAGGAAATATCTAGTAGGTCATCCAAAAATTTATGTTGGTCAGGAGGAATATGAAATGTTAATGGGGTGCATAAAGATATCACCCAAGTGAATGGCTTGATTATGTGTGATATACTACTACCACAAAATCTATATCATCCTGTACTCCCAGTAAAAGCCCATGGTAAATTAATATTTCCTTTGTGTCGGGCGGTACATGAAATTTGGCAATATGAAATCACCCAGTATGATAAGGAAAAAAAGGAAGGCGGTGTTTTCGCTGGATACATAAATGAGTTTTTTACTCAAAAAGTTGCGGCATCGGGGTATCCACCAGAGTGTGTTACAGATGAGGATAAGGAATGCTACGTGAAGAAATTAGAGCATGATGAGGGTATAACTCTGGATAAAAATAGCATATGTTCGAACCCTGGATTACGATCTGTGGCAAAACTGTGTCTGAACTCTCTATGGGGAAAGTTTGGTCAAAGAGAAAATTTGTCAAAAATATCTGTAGTAAAAAATGTAGAAACACTAATGAATTTACTTAACAGTGCAGAGGTGTCTGTTAACGGCATTTTACCCGTTAACGATGACACACTTTATGTAAATTGGTGCTACAGAGATGAAGCTGTAATACCATCAATAGCAAATGTAGTACTTGCTGCTTTTACAACGGCACAAGCACGTCTCAAACTTTTCGAATATCTATATATATTGGGACCGCGAGCTCTTTATTACGACACCGATTCCGTATTCTACGTTAGTAAAAGTGGTGAATATTAGCTACCTATTGGTACTGCACTGGGCAGTCTGACAGACGAATTAGCAGCCAATGGACCCGGCACCTATATAACAACCTTTTTGTCAGGTGGTCCCAAATTCTATGCATACAGATATAAAAAACCGACTGGTGAAGAGGGATATATAAGTAAGGTGAAAGGAATACGTCTCAATTATACCAATAGCCAGTATATTAACTTTGATACTATCCGCGAAATGATTATATCGCAACATACAGAAATAGTGTTGACAAACTCAGCTATTCGCAGAACAAAATTTCACGATGTAATAACTCAAAATGAAACAAAAACATGCAAACCTGTTTATAGCAAACGTCGTTTCATAGCTTTAGACAAAAGTTATCCATACGGTCATAAGAACGACGAAACAGCAACTAACGCTGTTTAGTACCAGGTCTCAAAAGTCATACGTAGATGACGCCACGACT
Source organism: Philotrypesis tridentata (assembly GCA_018906965.1). Taxonomy (NCBI): domain Eukaryota; kingdom Metazoa; phylum Arthropoda; class Insecta; order Hymenoptera; family Pteromalidae; genus Philotrypesis; species Philotrypesis tridentata. The sequence goes on from JACCIB010000089.1 coordinate 356,510, forward strand.
CTAGCTGATTATTGGACAACTATCACACCGCCTCATTTGGAAGAAAAGAGCTTGTTGGCTACGCCTCACTACTTCCCCTTCTACGATAAAGCTGATTGGGCGTGCAAGATGACGCATTAATGTACTGGTGGTGGTAATGTTACTGGTAGTAGGGATAAGCTATATATTTAGTTGAAAACGACCGCTCGAGACAACACATTTATTCAGCTTTAAGAGAGAAGTTACTGAATTGCGACCGCTTCATCTACTCTAACAAAAGTATGTATATTATTCACTGTATTATTTTAACATAATACCATCAATAATGCTAATGTTTTTGTTATATTTTCAGATGGATTTAGAAGGTTTGAATAAAATTGCCGGTGGCGGGTACCTACCAACAAAGAAGGTTAATGAATTGGAGGTTGACCGACAACACATGATAACGTCTCTCCATTTGGTCAAGACACGCTACGGTTCAAAAATTCTTGCTATATTAGACGATGAATTTCAAATTTTTCTGCCTTCTCGAGTAAGCACTGCTTTGATCAAGGATACGGAGCTGTTTGATTGTATGACTGAACAGGTTAATAAACTGCAGCTTTTTTAAAATTATAAAGGTGATAAAAATGGTATCGAATTTTCAACTGTTTAAGAGTAATGTTAATAAAATGGAAAAGCGAGTACGTTTTGAAGAAAAAGTGACAGTTTTTGGATGTGTACGTGGGTATATGCATGTAAAGTTGCTCGTCGTGCAGAGTGGGAGCGAGTGGGTCGTGATAGAGAGCGATTTAAATTAAGGATTGAACGAGCTAGTAAGATTATTACACCTGTACTTGTACAAAAATTAGAGAAACTGTCAAAATTTCAATAAATGTGTTTACATTAATACTACTGAAGTGTTTTCAACTTTATTTTGATACTGTATATCCTATTTAATTCCCCACATAAATCATAGAGGGCGTTAAAATATATCTAAAAGGCGATTGGTCGAACGGAACAACAGTTCTTTTATACTTTTTGTAGTTTTTTAATGACTAAAAGACATAGCTTATATTAGTTGAAGGTATGGATTCGCGATAGAAGCATCCATTCACGTCTATGCTATGTGGTCTCACAGGTTATGGTAAAACAGAATTTGTAAAAAAATTTCTAAAAGATTTGGATTCTATATGTGACACACCAATCGAGAGAATTATAGTCTACTACGCCGAGTGGCAACCAGGTTACAAGGAGCTTCAAGGCAAGAAAGTAGAATTTCGTGAAGGTCTTCCCCAGACTAGTGACTGGGCCTGTGATTCTAGATCTAAACTCGTATTGATGACTTGATGCGTGAATCATCGTCAAGTGGTAGCATAGTCGACATTTTCTCGAAGGCCTCACACCATCATTCTCTCTCAGTAATATTTATCACACAAAACGTCTTTCATCAAGGCAGAGGTCAACGCGATATATCTTTAAACGCACAGTATATTGTTTTGTTTAGAAATTTACGCGACAAATCACAAATACAACATTTATCGCGTCAATTGTGCCCCGAAGATCCAAAATTTTTACAAGAGGCTTACTGGGACGCCACCTCAAGACCTTATGGATATATTCTTTTGGATTTGAAACAGAACACACCAGACAACTGTAGATTTCGTACCAATATCTTTCCGGATGAAGACCAGCACTACGTCTATGTGTCACGTAATAAGAAGATAAAAGGTGGTGATAAGTCTAACGTTCTTCCAGTTGTGTCTCTGTAATGGCTCAACATTCTAAGAGACATCTGTTTACTCGCAATGATGCTATTATTTTAAAGGCTCTGTTTCGCTTTAATAATAAATAACAGCGAAAGGCACTTTTGCATACTGCTGATTCGAGAGTGCTGCGTCATATTTATGAGTGTGCCCTGAACGTGTTGATCGGAAACGTACCATTGAGAAAGAATCATAAGTCACGCTTACAAAAACATGCGAAAACCTTACGAAAATTAGCAGCACCTACACTTAGTTTATCGAAAAAGAAGAGAATTATTGTACAGCGAGGTGGCTTTTTACCAGCATTATTAGATCCTATCATTGGTACATTATTAGCTAGTATTATTCGTAAGTAAGTATGGAGCACGCTAGAAAGATGGTGCTTGTACCATATGAGACTGTTGAACGTCTTCAGAATGCTTTTGCAAGTGGTGATGGTGGTGATTCTATATTAAAGACTGTTCAAACACCCGGGACAGTAATGAGCAGATTGGATGCTGAAATGAGCAATATACTAAATTCATCTACTTATAAAAATGAACGCGAAAAGTGGTCTCAATATCGTACCGCACTCCAAAGATATCTTCATTTTAAAGATAGTGATAACTACTATATGAACAAAAAGAAGGAAAAAAATGGCAGCATGCAAAATCAACATAGTCAAAATGATGAAAGCACCAACTATGACTATACTCATGATAGCGACGAGGTAAGAAGAGCCGAAGAAGATGATCGCATTGATTCAAGCATCCTTGAAAGCGTGCCCGCAAAGTATCGAAGTAATGCTGGAAAATTATTGCGTAAATTAAGGGTGTGTGGTGTCATGGGTTGGGACGCAAACGGTGCCGTGACTATAGGAGGTGTACGGATAACCGATGGTAATATAGTAGACCTAGTAAATGATGCTATGAGGCAAAGAAAAGTATCACCACCTCCAGGACATAAATCATTCATACCACGCGAATACATTGGTAACAATCGTGTTTGGAAAAACACTATATCCACCGGTTCAGATATACCTAGTCATATCACACCGCTCCACAGCTCTACACCAGATGGCGTTGCTCAACAATTTCAAACACCTATTGCCGGTACAAGTCGTGCAAATCAGAATAATTCTAATACTATTCGTACGAAGGGAAGCGAGAGTGACAAGAGTGGTCAGTCACAGAAGCGAAAAAGAACGAGAAAGCAAAACGGCGGAGAAAAGAAAAAATAAGATTGTGCAAAAAGTTCTGTAATTTTATCATGACGTCAATTGAGCGGGAATCTTCAGCAGAACAAGAAACGAGACCCGAAGAAATAGAAGAAACGAAAAATAGCGCTCTTGATGAATTGATCAATCTTCTACCTTTTGAAATGCTTGTACCTGGGTACAGATTCTGTGGGCCTGGTACAAAACTAGCTGAACGTATTGAACGCGATGAAGTTGGTATCAATCCCTTGGATGAAGCGTGTCGTCAGCATGATATAGTCTATAGCAATAAAAAAGGCGATCGACGCAAGGCTGAACGTGTATTAGCTGAGTATGCATTTTCGCGAATGCTTGCTAATGAAACAGGTGGAGATGAGCGAACTCTGGCAATGATGACAGCTTGTTGCATGGTGAGTAAAATAACTTTTGAAAAATTCTTTTCCCGGATCAAAAAAGCACTGCAGAAGAAGAGAGAGAAAGGAAAAGCCTCTAACTCTGGAGATAAAAAGAAGCAAAATAAAGAAATACAGGGAAAAAATAAAGTATTAAAAGTAACTAAAGAGAACAGGAAGAGTAACAAAAACGCACAAGATCAGCCACGAAAGATTTGAGAATATATATTATACACCTCCGCAACCAGCAGCATACGCCGGTATTGATAAACTTTATGACGCCGCTCGTAAAAAAGAATAAGTAAAAAGAAAAGAGAAAAAGTTAGTCGCAAGAGTGCTTTGGTGTGGTTGCAGAGTCAAGACACGTATAACCTGCATCGGATGGTTAGACACCGATTTCCACGTCGTAGTTACAATGTAAAAAATATGGACGATGTATGGGAGGCTGATTTAATGGATTTAAAGTCATTGAAAACTTACAATGATGGGTATAGTTATGTTTTGACTGTTATCGATGTTGTCAGTAAATATAGCTGGTTAGAGCAGATCAAGGAAAAATCTTCTAAAAACGTTGCTCAGGCACTCCTACACATCCTATCAAGAAGTAATGGTCGTCAACCAGTGTGTCTTCAAACAAATAAGGGAAAAGAATTTGTTGGGCGAGAGACACTGAATGCCTTACGTGATAATGACATTGTTCACAGAGTAGCACGTAGTCCAGATACAAAAGCTGCTATTGCTGAGAGACTCATACGAACTGTTAAGGAGCGATTTTGGCGTTATTCCACTCATAAAAATACACGGAGATACGTAGATGTTTTGCAAAAAATAATAGAGGCATACAACCAGAGTAAACATTCAGCGACGAAAATGACACCAGTATCTGTCACATTGTATAATGTTGCAAAAGCACGAGAGAATTTGCAACGTCGTTACGAGAGCAGTAAATCTAATCAACTCCCCAAGTTTAAAGTTGGCCAGTTGGTGCGCGTCAGTCGTGCTAGAAACGTCTTTGAGAAAGGCTACGAAAGTGGTTGGACGCTAGAACTTTTTAAAATTATACGAGTTTCTACAACACGTCAACCACCAGTTTACTTTCTCCAAGATCTATCGGGTGAGGATATAGATGGGTAGATTTATACAGAGGAATTGAGCAGGGTTCGTAAGAATTTGAATGCAGCATCATTCGAAATTGAGAAAATTTTACATATTAGAGGTAAAAGCCCGTCAAAAGAGTATTTCGTCAGTTGGAAAGGTTATCCAGAAAAGTTTAATTCTTGGGTCAAGGCCAGTCATTTATCTTTAAGATGAAAGATCAATTTTACGTTATTTTACCTAGCAACAGCAGTATGAAATATTTCCCAGAAAACACGACGACGCGATATATTACACAACTGCCACAACAGATCAAATTACACATTAACGGAGGTTCAAATTCCGCTGACGTTGCAGCACGTGACATTCAATAAAGAAGAGAGAATAATTTCGCTGAAAAGAATACCATCGACAATTCTGGAAACAAACCAGTTAAGAGTGGAAAATTTTACAGTTGCAGAATCGCTGATTCAGCCAGGGTATTACAAAGATATTTTTAGCTTGGTTGAGGAAATAAATAATTTAGATTGTATCCATAGCCATTTGGAGGTGACAGTTGAACGTGGCGGTTACGTAACAGTCAATAGAATATGTAGAGAAACTAGCTGCTCTCAATTCAATCACGAACTTTTTTTATCGGAAAAAATGAAAAAAATTTTCGGATTTGAAAAGGATAAAAAACTTCTGTTTATCGACGATCAATGTATAATAGTATCTGGCAGACCAGCACAACTTTCAAATGGCTTACCAACCATGTTCATGATCTACACTGATATCTGTGAACCTTATGTAATTGGCGATGTTCAATCGCGGCTTCTTCGAGCAGTCTGAATGAATATCGATAATTATGAATACGGTACAACCCGAATCAAAAGTTTTTCCCCACCCATGTATATACCCTTACTATTCAGCTCATTTCAGACAATTGAAATTGATATAAGGGATCAGTGTGGGCACCCGATACCATTTGATCACGGGACAGTGACCGTAACACATCGTTACAAGAAAAACGACTAGATGGATCGCTACGCTGATTATTTCTACCAAGTTGGCGGTGGTGGGGGTAGAAACCCATATATGGGCGGAGTCGGTCATATTTACATTGGCTCTCCTTACCAGAGAGGCCATGGTGGTATCGGGTCCTTTCTAGCCGGTATATTTCGTCGAGTTCTATCACTCATCAGTCGCGGAGCCAGAGCTGTGGGAAAAGAGGCTGTACGTACAGGTCTTAATATTATGTCCGATGTGACAACGCATAACACACCAGTCAAAGAATCATTTCGCAATCGTATGAGAGAATCTGGCGAAGTGTTGAAGAGAAAAGCCGAGGAAAACTGGACAAACTGATGGAGGGGTCGGGATATAATATGTCACGCTACGGAAACTCGTCTCAGTTATAGTTGCACGCTGGTCCTGCAACAGTTCGTCGTAGTAGAAGACGAAAACGTGCTAGTGGTGATCGTGTGAAGAAAAGAGGTGTAAGAAAAACTCCGAATAAAAAGCAGAAGAATAGAAAGAAGAAGAAGAAGAAGACAACTGGACGGAAAGGCAGAAAAAGTTCTTTGAGGTGCAAAAACAGAACTACTAGAGATATTTTTGACAGTTAAAATGGCGTTCTTACATACTCATTCTTGCGAATGTCTTCAGTCAGAATTATTACTGTTTGATATACCCCCTACTCAAACGACAATAGAAGGCTCGCATTGTCTTTGACCGACGACTCGCCAATAGAGTTTGTGATTCCTGGAAATAGTGATGAGTATATTGATTTAGCCCATACCATGCTTAGTCTCTGTATAAATTTAAGATCAAGTGTAGCCGAAGGCGATCTAGATGCAGATAATGTACGTGCGTACAGATCTATAATCGCACGGTGTGGACTAGTCAATAATTTCATGCACTCACTATTCAATCAAGTAGATGTATTTTTTAATCAAAAACCAGTTTCTCCTCCTACCAATGCCTATGCATACAGAGCGTACATTGAGAGACTACTAAATTATGGACCAGCTGCAAAATCTTCCCATCTTTCCACTGTGCTATGGTTTGATGATACAGCTGGAAACATGGATAATACGCATGATGAGAATGAAGGATTAGTGGAAAGACGAAAATTGTTAAATCATAGTAAATCTGTTGATCTTATCGGCCATCTCCACTCAGATGTGTTCAATCAAGAGAGGCTCCTAATAAATGGTGTAGAGGTGAGCGTTCGTCTAGTAAAATCCCGAGACAACGTTTGCCTCATGGACCCTTCCGAATATTGCTCAGTGCACATTGAAGAAGCGAATCTTCTCGTTCGACGAGTTGAAATCAGTCCAGGTGTATTGCTAGCATATGCTCAATCGTTGTCGAAAACAACTACTAAATATCCTCTAACAAGAGTAGAAGTGAAAGCAATCACTATGCATAGTGGTGTACACGGTGAAACATTAGACAATATCATACTAGGAAAACTACCAAAAAGAATTATCATTGGTTTTGTTAATAATAGAGCATTTAATGGAGATAGGCTACTCAATTCATTCAATTTCGAGCATTATAATATAAACTTTTTATGTTTATATGTTGACGGTGTACAAGTACCATCAAAACCACTGCAGCCAGACTTTACATCGAGACAGCTGTACGTGGATGCTTATCATACCTTATTCTCTGGTACCGGGATACACTTTCTCAATGAGGGTAATCAAATAACACGTTATTCTTATCCACGTGGCTACTGTCTCTTTGCGTTTGATCTAACACCCGATTTATCGGTAAATGATAATAGTCATTGGAATTTAGTTAAACATGGCAGTGTCAGGTTGGAGGTACGCTTTAGCAGCGCCTTAACTGAAACCGTCAATTGTATTCTATACGCTGAATATGAAAACATTTTGGAAATAGATGCGTCTCGTCAAGTAATTGTCGATTTTAGTAGTTGAAAAATTTAACCCAAAGATGTCGCTACGGTCTGTCGCTACAAGAGAAATTTGCCGCTCGAGTCTTCACGGTTGGTCAGTTTTATTTCTTCAGTCCTTGCTGCCACATAATACGTTCTACATAACATGGATATCATCATTGATATTCACTTCGTCAAGGGTAGCAAGAGTCGAAATATACCTAAGGAGGTGGCAATAGTGGGTATTAATAATAACTTTAGTGCTCATTGGGTAGTGGCACCGTCAACCCCGGTTCAACAGCTCAGTGATCATTTACGCAGACAGAATGATTGGCTATCGCAACATCATCATGACCTCGACTATTTTGACGGTGAGACTTCTTTGAAGAATGTGAAAAAAGTGTTAAGAGAACTTTCAAAAAGTGTACGCAAAATATACGTCAGAGGTAACGATAAATGGCTACAACTGCATAAAATCATTCCTCGGCAAATTTTTAATCTCGAATACGATCACGATTGTCCGTCTTTCAACGAATTGAAATCGAACGTTTACTGTATGCATCACGCTGTTAAACCCTGTTATGAAAACTATTGCTGCGCTTTAAATAATGCTTATAAACTAAAATCATGGTTGTCGACACATACAGCTGATAAAAAAGGGTGTTTTAAACGAGATTTGCAATGGACAGTCTCCAGACACTAAAAAATCTATGAAAAATCCGTTCGCATACTGTCGGTGTATTCCCTGCAGATCAGATACCCAAAGTGTGGACGAAACCGACAGCATTTGTTGTCAATACGGATGATCATACGAAATCTGGTACGCATTGGGTTGCTATATATGTCGACAACTCTTCTAATGCACTTTATTTTGATAGTTTTGGGCTACCTCCGTTTATACCCGATCATATTAATCGTCTGTGAAAAAATTGTAAACAATTTCGTTGGAATAATGTTCGATTACAAAGCGATTTTTCTGATGTATGCGGCCAATATTGTATCATGTTTCTACGTTATATGAGCGAGGGCTCTGGCTTCTATAAATTTCTCGATAATTTCTCCACTAATCTGCAAAAGAATGATGACGCAGTCAGATAATATGTACGCTGTAAGCAGATTGCTGATAAGATATTCGTTGGAAGCGGTGGGTGCATTGTCAGATGTTTACAAAACTGTTGCGCTTCAAAAATGTCTTTACTGTAATGTTAAATTATATTTTTCTTTCTCGGAATACTTGATTCAGCATTCGGACTCTTTTGCTTCTCCCACCTCGTCACGTGACAAGCCATTCCACCACTCCTCCTCCAGTTGTATATTAAGAGTTTGTATCAAGCGCGAGCTGTCAGTTGCTTTGAGAGCTATCGAGTGAAAATGGAGCACCATCCATTAACACCCGTAAATCTTCAGCCACAACAACTATTTTGCGCACTGTATTCGCTCGATAATTCTTATTCAAAGAAAATTATCGTTGGGCTAGAATACACCAGTTTGGAGGAGGAAGTCTATAAACCTACTGTAAGAATAGTAGATACTGATTTTATTGGTGTAGCTTTCTCGATCAGTGATTGGAAGCAATTCAAGTCTCATTTTTCTATCATCTCTAAATATTTTTCTGAAGACGGTTATTGAAGAAAAAATGATGTAGTTTATGGTATAGGACTTTCTAATATGTTTTTTTGTACGCTGTGGGTCACTGCGATTTTGACTCACCGCGTGAGAAAAAGTCATAAGTCCCGGCTAGCGAGTCGCGGAGGTATTTAATTTCTTATTCTTCTCCTCTCGAGAGGAGAAGAATAAGAAGTTAATGTTATATCTTGTCGTGTGCCCTATATATCCTCGCTATGACGTGTCAGCAGACCCGAGGAGTGGGGGTTTGTTTTGACTCGCCAAAGCGAGGGCCTAACTACTCTCGAAATAAAAAGACTTTTCCGTACAAAAGTCATTATTTTTTCAGTTATTGTTTATTAAAAATTTTTCCACAGGTTTTTCGCACGTAGCAGCTAGATATTTATGTTCTACATATGGTTGTACACCAATTTAAAAAAAAACCAGACTCCTCCAAGCAACATTCATCTGTGTACCTTTTTTCTGCTACCACGCCTGGACTATAAAGGCAAGGAATTCACAGGTTTAGAGTTTTAGAAATTTTTGAAAGAGAAAAGTATAATGTTGCGAGTTGCAAGGAGCCCGGATATAAAAGCAGCCGTCGCTGAACGTTCTAACCGACGTTTAAAAGAGCGTATGTGGAGACACTTTACGAATTATAATACCAAAAAATATATTGACAGTTTACAAAATTTGGTAGTCTTATAATAATACTAAACACTCTAGTATAAAAATGACTCCTAATAAAGTAAATATTCAAAACGCTTATTTGGCACATCAGACTCTAATGCAGAGATATGCTCATAATTTTAAAAAACAAGAGCCTAAATATCACGTATACGACATGGTGCGAATTAGTACAGCTAAGATCGTTTTTCCAAAAACATATGAAGGAATGTATACAGAGGAAATCTTACAAATTATACGCGTTTCACGTGCGAGAGCACCTTTTGCATATACGCTAAAAGATTTAGCTGGAGAAGAAATTGATGATATATTTTATAAAGAAGGATTGTCCCAAGTTCGTAAAGATCTAAGTAAAGATTATTGTTAAGAAAGTTATTCACAGTAAGGGTAAAGGTCGAAATAAACAATATCTCTGCAGTTAGCCTGGATAACGCGACAAGTTCAATTCCTGGATATCTGCTAGCGGACTACAAAAATTATAAAATGAAGGAAGAATTTTACATACTTTTATCAAGTGCAAATAGCAAAAAATATTTCTTCGATAATAGCCCTTCGATAATCCCCCCAAATTTTACAGTGCGGCTTCCTTAAGAGATTCAATTGCATGGTCACTGGAAGGTGGCTTTTGTTGAAGTTCATTACCCTCAAACAATAGTACCAGCTCACGCGGAAAAAAATTGGATACGCATCACAACTCTTAATATGAAACAAATCAACGAGGAAATGTTAGAAAATTATTTGAGGCCTCCGATATTTCAAAATAGTAGCAGTACAAATCAAATAGATGTAGAAGATGGAATGGATATTAATTTACCACGACTGTACAAACGTACATTTCTCATTATAATACAAATTTCTTTTCATTGTACATAGATGGAACACCTTCAAAACCACCGGAATTCATTTTATGAATCAAGGAATTTTATGAAAAGAAGGAATATTTCAAGAAAAGTTATGCTTTTGATTTAAGACCTGATCTATCCGCTAATAGTACGTCTCATTGGAATCTGGTTAAATACGACAGTATAAGAACGATTAACGATATAACGATATAAGTACGATTTGTCGATCCATTAAAATCTACAATTAATTGCATCATCTATACCGAATATGATAATATTCTAGAAGTTGATGCTTCGAGTCAGATTATTGTTGATTTCAACAGTCAATGAATAGGTCATTTACTTTTAAAATTTTTGTGCAATTATGCGAGTTAGAACTTGAAAGAGAGTTTAATAGTACTTCTACTGTCAAACTGAACAGTGATAGCTCGTTAACTCTTGCAATGGATTTTGTTGTTTACATACAAGTTTTCCAGAACGATAAAGGCTGCTGAATTGCTAAAGTAGCTGTTGTGTCTGTTAGAAAAAAATTTTTCAGTGCATTGGGTAATTAGCCCTGCACGCAATTTTGGCGATTTCTGAATAAGTGCATATTAAAAGAATAATTAGCTTACGTTGTACAAACATGGTATACAGAGGTTCAAAGGTGACGTACCTGAAAAATATCTTTTTGCGAATTTCCGTGAATTATCTAAACATGCCGGACTGATCTACATTCGGAGAGTTTAAAAAGCTAATTTATTGCAATGAATAATGGCTCGAGAAGTAATAAATATAGAGGACGAAATAGAGCTTCCATCATTTGATAAAGGATCGTCGTCGCATGCATTTTAGTCCGGGAGCCCTGGCATTTTGTCGTGCACTTTCTTCAAAAGATTTTTTGACAGTCAAAATTTGTTTGTGGTAACCTACTGAAAGTAACCCTAAATTCTCGACTTCGGACCTGATCGGGAACATTGTTATTATTGCAAAATAAACCTCAAAAAAGCACTTTTTTTTAGTTTTCCGCGAATAACGTTTTTGTAACGCATTTTATGCAAAAAAAGGTAGAGAGGAAAGTTGTTTAGAATTGAATTTCCAATCAGACACATGTATTCCCGAATGCAAAATTAACTTTTTTCATCGCTAAATTGTTAAACAAAAAAAACTTTTTCCAAATTTTCACATTGCCACAGTTTTTTCAAAAAAAAGATCTTTTTCGTCGGATAAGCTCTCAATGATGACTTTTAGTACAAACAATCGAAAAATCGTTGCCCGATCCGTATATCTCAAAATGGCGTCCTATTGCAAAATTATTTACCCGAAAATTTCAAATTCATTTCAAATTTGCCCATGCAACGATAAACGGATCCAACTCCGCTTAGTCGATAGCTTTTGACGTACTTAATAAATGCTAAAAAGAAATTTTCTTAAAATTAATATTTAACAACATTTTTACCAATAAATAGTTTTTATTTTCGCCAATTTTTAAGTTAGAGAAGCGCGGTAAAATGCATTTTAAAGTACTTAAAAAACCATGAATTTTCGTAAAAAATTCGTCAAGATCCGACCAATAGGAGCCGAGATACGAAATTTTTTTCAACCGACGATTACACCGAAACTATTTAATATTTTTTAATGAATTTTCACACAATGCTTGTTCAAGTGATGCTCTAGATGATAGCATTTTTCTTGATAGTTGTAATGGACTTAATTCTTGTAAAAGGACCGATGAACGGATGCGAGATCGGCCGCACTGCTCCGGCCGGGCGGCGCGGTGGTGGGGGGGACCGCCGCTGCGGCTTTCGTGAACCTTAGATACAAATTGATTTTCTCGGCAACCAAAGGTCCTACGGTAATGCTTTTTTTTTATTTTATGTGTTTTTTCCTCAACTTTCACGTCGTGTCAATGAAATTTACATGAGTGCAATGCAAATACCCGAAAATTACGTTTTTTAGATGTAAATTTAATTTCTCGGCAACCAAAGGTCCTACGTCAATGCTTTTTTTTTTAATTTTATGTGTTTTTGCCTCAATTTTCACGTCATGTTAATTAAATTTTTATAAGTGCCATACAAACACAAAAAAATTTCATGTTTTCTGTTATATGCAGTACTACATAATGTATTCATATTTTGTATATATAAGTGTTGTAACGAGAAATTACATCGCGCTATTTGAGCAGCGCGCGCTCGTTATGTCGCACGATGCGAAGTTAGCAGTAAGCGTAGTTGCTGTGCGAAGGTATGGGACATGCGGGAGAAGATCGGGAAAAGGCCCGCGCACCGAATACTTTCAGATTCGATTTGACCGCCCAGGTGTGTTCTTCGTGTGAACTTAAGACCTAGAGCAAGGCCACCGTTGTGCCCGGGTGACGCAGCATCCTATCCGGTGATTTTCGAGGTGACCGAGGACTACTCCATCCTTGTGCTGGAGAAGGGACGCCTTCTCCGAGCATCTCCGAGGACTTGAGAGCAGATTCCGTAGAGGAGCAGCGGCTCGTGATAGCGTGCGGAGGAAGCCACGCGTGCTTCGCACGACTGTAAGTCGAATCTCGAACATCAGATTTCCTTGGCAAAGTCGCCGTTGACCGAGTATTCCCCGCCACGGAATACTCGTTCCTTCTTTGCCAAGGACGAGCGTTTTATCTCTCCGCTGTCGCGCATGCGACCTGTGATTGCGGATTATTATATTTCTATTTTCATTGTTTAATATATGAGTCCACGACTTATTTCTTTAGCGTTAACTTTTGAGTGTTCATTTTCCCCGTGTCCGCACTTCGTCCTCTTGTCCGAATCCGAAAAGGAGTTGCACGGTAAGTGTGATGCTCGGGCGCATCACACATTTGTATTCGTCGTAATTGGATTTGTATACGCAGTTTGCAGATCATCGAGGAGCTACGCCGGGTAGCATCTACAAAGGGTAAAGGTAGGACTCGATGACGCGGCGACATACCGTGGTCGCCGTGCAAAAGCCATTTGCCCCGTTACAATTGGCGCCACAACGTGCGAAGAGGGCCGAGCGAGATAGGATACGGGACGTATTTAATTGTAAAGGAAAATAAATTTACAATTGGCGCCTCAACGTGTGAGAGGTCCGAGCAAGATAGGATACGTTACGTATTAAGTTATAAATGAGAATAAATTTACAATTGGTGCTCAATGTGTGAGAGGTACATTTTTTTTGTGTAATGTCGAACTCGCGTTTAGTTGGCTAAGAGAATGATTTATTTGAGGAATATAATATAATGTTACAATTGGCTTAACGTGCTAAGAGGTCCAAGTAGTTAGGAAACGAATCGTTTTTTTTATGTATGATCGAACTCGTGTAGCTGGATAGTTATTAGGAAAATTAGTTCGTTGAAAAATATATTTGAATATTGCCGTTGGAGATCGGCGTGATTTTCGGAAGCGTAGAGGCTAGAAGCGTTAGCGCGCGGATATCAACACAGCGGAATTCATGGTTTTTTAAGTACATTAAAATGCATTTTACCGCGTTTCTCTAACTTAAAAATTGGCGAAAATAAAAACTATTTATTAAATATTAATTTTAAGAACTTTTTAGCATTTATTAAGTACGTCAAAAGCTATCGATTAAGCGCAGTTGGATCCGTTTATCTTTCCATGGGCAAATTTGAAATGAATTTGAAATTTTCGGGTAAATAATTTTGCAATAGGACGCCATTTTGAGATATACGGATCGGGCAACGATTTTTCGATTTTTTGTACTAATAGTCATCATTGATAGCTTGTCCGACGAAAAAGATCTTTTTTTTGAAAAAACTGTGGCAATGTGAAAATTTGGAAAAAGTTTTTTTTTTTTGTTTAACAATTTAGCGATGAAAAAAGTTAATTTTGCATTCGGGAATACATGTGTCTGATTGGAAATTCAATTCTAAACAACTTTCCTCTCTACCTTTTTTTGCATAAAATGCGTTACAAAAACGTTATTCGCGGAAAACTAAAAAAAAGTGCTTTTTTGAAGTTTATTTTGCAATAATAACAATGTTCCCGATCAGGTCCGAAGTCGAGAATTTAGGGTTACTTTCAGTAGGTTACCACAAACAAATTTTGACTGTCAAAAAATCTTTTGAAGAAAGTGCACGATATCCCACTATTGAACTCCCTGACTCCCTGATTATTTTGCGTTCTTCATTACAGGAAAAATTCCTCGATCGAGTACGAATGAGCATTAAACGAGGCTAATAAACTTAAATGTGAAGAAGAAGACGATGAACAGTCTGGAAATATCGGCTGCTCTTCAATCTCTTCCAGTCTTCAAGTACGGTGTTTATCCGTCGGATCAGATTCCGAAATATTTGAAAAAACCTGCTATTATTGTATCCAATACGCAAGATCGTACTGAACCCTGTAAACATTGGATAGCTGTATGTAGATTAACTTGGAAGTGCATATTATTTCGACAGCTACGGATTTCCGCCGTCAAACGTAGGTTATATAAGACTTCGACAAAATTGTAAATACTTTAGATAGAAAACGATGAGGATGCAGAATAAAAAGTGAGACGTATGTGGTCAGTATTGTGTCGTATTTTCACATTTTCTGTCAAATGGTTTAGGGATGTATCCCCACTAGGGATTGTCACTTTGACGCGTGTCCTAAGGGGCCAGTGTGGGGGCTCGTCTGGCGCATCCAAGCGGCCGGCATGGCCTCGGTGTCGATAGTATGGTGTCCTGAACCGGACCCGGGGGTGGGGGGCTATGCCCCGGGGACGGGGACAGCGGTCGACCGCTCCCCGTGCTGGGGTAGGGTTCACCCAGGCATGGAGGCGAAACCGGACTGATGCGGGGTGCCGCCTCTCGAATCCGAGAGTAGCTTCCCTGGATTGGGATCCCCGGCTCTTGGGATTGGGGCTCCCTAAATTGGGGCCCAGCTCTTCCGGCCGGGCCTCTCCCTGGGACTGGGTCTAGGACACGGGGTTCTCGAGAACGGCTATGCGGCTTCATCAGAGGCTAAGAACAACTCCCCATCACGTTCGGGAGGAAGCGCGATGGGTATTTGATCCAACCCCTAATCCCAAGGTGTGGCTGTCATGCTGAGAGGACTGGTTGGCCACCGAGGTCCAGGTGACCGCGAATGACGCCCAGGGGCTGCAGGGTGAAGCCTCTCCATGTGCATAAAGTCCTCCCGGACAGAGGGTAGCCCGGGGCTAAAAGACTGGCCCTTCTCTACTGAGCGAATTGCGGTAGCGCTCAGCTAGGGTACACTATACAACACAACGACACGGACACACACGAACTAAACACTACACTGCAGGATCATTCGTATTCCCCGGAGCCGCGACCTCTTTCTGGGCCTCTCCAGCAGGAGTTCCCTCTACCTCACCGGAGGGTACAGCGGGAAAAATCCCGTTAGGCCTGCGACTGCCGGCTGGTGACCAGGTAGGGCCGCGGCAGGCTGGACGGGGAGCCCCGCCGAGGCCACTGGTGTGGGGAGGGGGCTCTTCAGTGGGAGGGACGGGGGTTAAATGAATTGCATGATGAGTACGCAAAAAGAAAAGGTTCCGAAAGCGCCTGGAACCGATGGGCTCCCTAGTCCAAATAATATAGTAGGATCGCAGGCTGAGGCTGACAAGCCGGAGGCCAGCGGTAAGGCAATCCCGGAGCTCTTGGGGGATACCCCGATGACTGAGGGTAGGTCGAAAAGGAAAAAACCCTCGGGTACGGAGAGAAGGAGGAGGGTCACAGACACCCTCTAAGAGAGCACATTCTGACAGCTCGACTCCGAGGGATCGTAAGAAGGGCTCGGGTACCAGGCAAAAGGTGTGCAGTAGGACGGTGGCCACAGAACTGAAGGTGGCCCTTGTTCCGCTGCGGTACCCTGACGCTCGACTGAGCGCGGAGGAAGCGAATAGGGTCCTCGACCGCATTGATGGGGGGATTTTTGACGCACCTGTCGGCGCCTACTTTCCCAATTTTTTGGAGAGCTGGCAACAGAGGGGAGCGTTGATCCTCAACTGCAAAGCGGTCGAGTACGTCATGGCTACTAGAAAAGGTAGAGAAGTAGAAGGGCGAGGGACTCCAGGTCAAGACGGTTGGCATGGGGGAACTGCCCGGGATCCAAGGATCCTATGGTGCTGGTCAAGAACATAAGGCGCCAAAACCCGACCCTCAAGGCTGAAACCTGGGTGGTGACCGGCTCTCAGAAGGCCACCAAAGGGGTCGAGGCCGGAGGAAGGGAGGAGATGGTGGTGAGGATACTCCTGGACGGGGAGGAGGTCGAAGCCTGAAGGCCCTTGACTGGCAACCTTTTCTAGGAAGTAGTAGGGCGCATGTCGTCCCCCTGAAGAGAAAGGACGAAGGACAAGGGAAAAGGAAGGAGGAGGATGCAGAGGTACAAACCCCTAATGACAATTAGGGGGACGAGAAAGGGCAAGGGCGCGACCATGGGGGCTGGCTCAACCTGGCCTATAGCAGCAACCACAATTGCGTTCGCGCAGATCAACTTACACAACTGCAAAAGCGCCACGACTGTTCTAGCTAAGCGCATGGCAGAGGTATTCATAGGTATCTGCCTAATCCAAGAACCTTGGATTATAAAAGGCAGGGTTACGGATTTAAACAGCTGCGGAACTCGGATCAGTGGTGCAGGGAACTCTGTAAGAGCGTGTATCATTGTAAAAAGACTGCAGGCCTAGGCACTGCACGAAGAACCTGGCCACAGTCAGGGTGAAGTATACGGCAGGAGGGGTTAGAAAGGACCTACTCGTGGCCGCGGCGTATTTTCCCTACGAGGGGAAATGCCCGCCAGACGAAGTAGAGGCTCTAGTTAGGGAGTGCGAGAGGAATGGAACCGAGCTGGTGATGGGATGCGATTCAAATGCACACCACACGGTTTGGGGATGTTTTGAAATAAATATGAGAGGGGAAGGTCTGCTGGAGTTTCTGGCAACCACGAACATAGATGTAATGAACGTAGGCAATAAACCAACGTTTGAGAACTCGATAAGGGAGGAAATCATCGACGTCACTCTCACAACGAGATCTCTGTGGTTAAAGATAAAGGGAAGGAGGGTCTCGGAAGAGGTTACGATGTCGGATCACAATCAGATTGTGTTCAACATTGGTGGCGAAAGCATGTTGGCAACTTACGGGAGAAACCCAAAGAAGACCAACTGGCAAGGCTACAGGGAGAGCCTGACGGCGAGGATAGGTACCTTGCCGAAGTCCTACGAGAGGGTAGAGGATATCGAGCATGGATGCGAGGTTCTTACCGAAGTTAACCTGAACTCGTATGAGTAAATCGTAAATTGTGAATTCAGGAGAAGTGTCAAACCCAAGGGGACTCCTGGCAGAGTACGTCGCTGGGGAAGCTACGTAAGGGCATAGTAAGACTCCGAAATAGGTCCAAGCGAACCAGAACGGAGGAGGATATGTATAGATTTATACATAGATAGATAGATAGAATACATGAAGACCATTGAGGAGGCCAGGACCACGGGGTGAAGGAGGGCCTGCAGCGCGTGGACGGAACTTAAGGATACGGCCAGGTTGTGCAGAATACTCCAGCATCCCAAGGTGCCCTTGGGATGCTGGAGGATTGGCTGCACAATCAAGGTAGGCGATGGTTGGGCGGAAGGTGTAGAGGATGCTCTTTCAGAGCTGCTCAGAAAGCATTTCCCGGACCATCAAGGAGGAAAAAATAGGACATAGACCTAGTGGATGCGACTGGCGAATAGCCAGGCACATCACTAGTAGGGGAAAAATAAAATGGGCTTTCAAATCCATTGAACCATATAAAGCCGCAGGATTGGACGGAATTTTTCCGGCTTTGTTACAGCATGGGGAGATGATACTCGGGACTGCAGTGGAGAAGTTATTTAGAGCCTGTCTGGCATATGGGTACACACCAGGCAAATGGAGATGGGCGAAAGTGGAGTTTCTCCCTAAACCAGGGAAGGCGCAGCATTCGGTCGCACGGGATTATAGACCGATCAGCCTGACCTCGTTTCTCTTGAAAATGCTGGAAAGGCTAGTAGATAGGTATATTAAAGAAGAATGCCTGGAAACGGCACCACTACACAGTGGAGAGCACGCCTACTAGGCGGGGAAATCGGTAGAGACGGCACTAACGGAGGCTGTATTCCGAATAGAGAAGGGTATGGTAAGGTGAGGACTAGTACTGGCGGCTTTCCTGAACGCAGATGGTGCATTTAACCACACTACCAGGGAAGCCATGGCGGAGGGACTGGTAAAGCACGGTGTCTCCCGGACGGTGTTCAACTGGATATGGGGTATACTGAGCAGCAGGGTGGTTGAGGCGCAGAGGGGCGCGAGCTCTAGGAGTTGCAGAGTGGGGAAGGGATGCCCACAAGGGGGAGTACTATCTCCTACTCTATGGTGTATGGTAGTAGACGGGTTGTTGAGGAAGCTGGAGGATGCAGGTGTATACGCGCAGGCGTATGCTGACGGCATTCCAGTGAGAGTTGACAACGGAGATGTAGTGACGGAAGTCATGCAGTACGCTTTGAGCCTCGTGGAGCATTGGTGCAATACGGTGAGGCTAAGTGTGAACCCCAGGAAAGTGAACGTCATGTTGTGTACAACCAGGTACAAGACTAATACGGTAGAGGGGCTTGCCTTGAATGGCATTCCACTGAAACTGCACATAAGGGACAAATGTGCGAATGCTGTGAACACCTTCTGGCTGTGCAGGAGGGCGATAGGAACACGCTGGGAACTGGGACCGATCCAGGTAAGATAGATTTACGAATCTATCATAAAACCGAGGCTGAAGCACGGTGCCATTGTATGGGCACATAAGTGCAACCAGAAAGGACATGCGGGATCCGAGGAATGGCGGGATCCATGAGGTCGACCCCGACGGTTGCCCTGGAACTCCTGCTGGGAATCCCACTACTGGCCCAAGGGCTGGCGCTTTCAAAACAAAGGCTCTCCGGAGCCAAGTCGAGTGATAGGTTCAGGGATGAAAGGATAATGTAGGAGATCATGAAAGATAGTGATTGGAAGGAGTTCGATAGGATGGTTGGGGAATTACGATTCACAAAATCATATAAGGTTATCATACCGCAGATATCGGAATGGATTGGGGGCACACACGATCTACTGAAGGTGGGGGAGGTGTGGTTTACGGATGGTTCCAAGACGGATCAGGGGGTAAGAGCAAGAGCGTGGAGGACGCGACGATATTCCAGACAGAAATCAGGGCTATAAAAGAGTGCTCTGACTGGATACGGAATGAGGGAAGCAATCGTAGGTTGATTGCCATATGCACGGATAGTAGGGCGGCGCTCCTGGTACAGAACGCGATCCGCATCGACTCGAGAGAGGTGATGGGGTGCAGACAGTCTCTGGAGACGCTGGCAGGGCAAAAGGATGTTAGGATAGTTTGGGTGCCTGGGCACGCAGGCATCAATGATAATGAAAAGGCAGACCGCCTAGCGGGGAGGGGCTCTCGACTGGTAACGGCTAAGCTCTGCAGGCTGACGGTGAGGTTTTGGACCGGATACTGGCGGGTGGGATACCACCTGTACAAGATGAAAATGCGGGGGTGGAGGGATGCAAGGTGTAGATTGTGCGAGTGGAGGGAGAAGACCACGCTGCACCTCGTGTGTAGATGCCCGGCTTTTGCGGGCACGAGGCACGGGGTGTGAGGGGTACCCTTCGTCGATCCGCAATTTATGCGAACGCAGGAGCTTCGGTCGATGCTCAGCGTGACAAGGGCTATAGATAGAAAACTAGGTTAAACTAGGTGGGGTGTCCGTTAGGATGTTTAACAGTAAATGATGAAGGAACAGGAGGAAAGGTATAATGGGCTAGACCTGAGTGCCAGATACGGCACGTCCCCGAGCAGGGGCCGACGGTATCACCTCCAGGGACTTACTGATACTGATAGGGATGTATAAATTTAAAAATGTGTTTTCCTTAGACTATAAGAAAAAATGTAATGCGATGTAATGATAAACGTTTTTGTTTTTTGTTTCTATGTGTTTTTAGTCGCATTCCCTGTCGGTATTAGCGACTCTCATTCCCTGCGTTTTAGCTAGTCCTCAATTAGTGCATTGAGTTCACTATTGTGCAACTTGCAAATCCGCAAGGGAATCGGGACCTACAGTTTCAGGTACAGAAAAATATACACGTTGTACACAGTGGAATCCGAACCACTGGAGCTCAGATATATAGACATTAGGGTAACACATTTAACACACACTTTCAAAATATTGTGGTCTTAACCCCTCAATCAAGAGTGTATGTTCTAAAACCAACAGCAGGATTTTTCTCAGATTTTTACCCATGCGAAAAGTAACCAAATATCAACTACAATATTTGACCTACTATCTTGAAGTGGTAGAAAAAATTAACGAGGATCAGCAGAAGATAATACGCGTATTAAACTTCTTCAGCAGGGGGTACAAACCAGCCATAAATATAATGGAAATATTATTATTAAAATTGCTTCTATCGCTCGACTGGTTGTATAGGAGAAATTAATAGAAATGAATAGATGCATTTCTTCGAGCCAAAGTTTCTTTTATTCTGCCAACGTTTCGACCGATTGTCGGTCCTCTTCAGGGCTTAAATAATAAAAACTTCTAAATATAAATTTACTAAACCAACATGACGACCATGTAGCTGTCGTCTGTGTGGCAACGACCCGGAGTTTTTTTGCAGAGCAATCAGTCGTTGTTTGATCTCCTCCGGTGTCGCATTACCATCTAGCGGCACCGGTTGCTCTGCAAAAAAAACTCCGGGTCGTTACCATACGGACGACAGCTACATGGTCGTCATGTTGATATGAGATGCATCTATTCATTTCTCCTATAATGGAAATAATTATGATGGCAAGCTACATAGGATACTCGAATCTCTCTTCCATGTGTCCTAAGCTCGACCTTTTCTTCGTATACCTGCGATGGGATGACGGGACCGCGCCGCGAAATTTTCAAATAAGAAACGTGCAGCGGACGTTAGAGGAGATATTGCAGATTTTGTCATACTTCAGATTCGCATCCTAAGCCCGCTTTCTCCGCATCTCAACATATTCAGGCTTTAAAAGAGTCGTATTGGCCTCATTTTAATTAGTCTCGTGTTTAATTCCGAACTCCGTACCTCGCGGTTCGTAAATGTGCGGAGATTTATATTGTACGCAATTGTGCATTAAGAAGGAAATACATAATTAATCAAACTAGAAAACGAAACTGAGAGTGCAATCATTTACAACAAAACCTATCATCTATTATCAAAATAAGACGAGCAAGCAGAAAGAAAAAGACGAAGACACCAGAAGCAGCAAAACAAGTCAAGAGAAACGGAGAAAGGTAAGTCAAATAATTATACTAAAATACATATCGGAGCGGGTAACGAGTCTAAACCTAGCCATTTGTCACAATTCTATACGCGCTCTCAATAAATAATTAAAATACATACATTTCTCTCAAACACATGTCCTACGTCCTACCTATGTGGTGAGAGTGTAGGTGGGACGTAACAATTGTAAAATAAACTTTAAAAAAGCACTTTTTTTCAGTTTTTCGTGAACAATTCCTTTGCCATTCATTTTATACAAAAAATGGTAACCGTAAAAGTTCTTCAGAATTGAATTTCCAATAAAAAACATATATTTCCTTTCCGAATACAAAATTAACTTTTTTCATCGATGAATTGTTTAACAAAAAATTTTTTTTTTGAATTTTGATATTGTCATAGTTTTTCCAAAAAAAAATTATTGATATCGGATCGGCTCTCAAATATGATATTTAATATATATAACGTAATATATAACGTATTTAAACATGACAATTTCGGGTGTTCGCATTGCACTGATGACAATTTAGTTTACGTAGCGTTAAAGCTGAGGAAAAAACACGTTAAATCAAAACAGAATTTATTTCAATTGCAGCTTTAGTTACCGAGATAACCGATTAACAACTAAAGTGTACGAATCCTGTCCGCCGCCGCGCGGCGGTCCCACCACCACCGCACCGCACGGCCGGAGAGTCGCGCGTCCACGCGCGCGGAATTCGCGTTGTTCGTCAGCCAATTTAAACGAACTAAGGCATCTAGAGCTATCGTGTAAAATGTCATCATTTAAAGTATCATTTAAACAAGCACTCTGCTGAATTTCAACCAAAAATATCAAGTAGTTTCGGCATAATCATTGATTGAAAAAAAAAATCGCATCTCGGTTCCTAATGGTCCGATCTTGACAAAATTTACATGAAAATTCATGGTTTTATAGTACTTTAAGATGCATTTTACCGCGTTTTTTTAACTTTAAAATTTGGCCAAGAGACGATTATAAAGAATTTTTGGAGTTAATTGTCCTATTTTTAGGAAGAAATTTTGAACACTCTGAGTAAATAAAGTTTAAAGCTTTGATAGCCATCCATCATGCACGTTCGATGGCCAAAGCCATATATACTTTAAAATTTTTTATATTTCGTAGCCAGTTTGATTTAACGAAAAATGAATTATCTGGAAGGTTAATAAGAATGCGTCTCTTCGAGCCAATATGGTTATATTTATGCCAGACGTTTCGGAGTAATATACCCCCTCATCAGTGGCTAAGAAATTAGTATTAAAATTTTTACAAAAATAAATAGAATATATAATAACTAAAACAAGTTAAATTACCAAAATTCCAAAAAAATGAGTCGTGTGTTACATCAACGACGCAAGAAAACGCAGACGGCGCTAAAAATTACAATACGCAAAATTAGATTTAAATTTACTAGAAAAATTTTTTTTTATAATCGTTACAAAAAATGATACAATGATCGCTACAAAAATTTACAACTTACATAGTGTGACGCTCGAAAAACTTTTTACATAAGGAACAAACGCGACCGGTGCCACTCGGTGGTAATGTGGCACCGGCCAAGGACAGAAGTCAACTAAGATTACAGCTAAAATCGATCCTATATATACTTTGCAATACATGTGTCAAGAAGGATTCTAATACAATTAAATGTGTATAAAATGCAAAAATTAAGCGAATATCGTAGCCACGAAAGCCTCAGAGCTCGCTAAGTGTATCCGGAACACATAACGCAACAGAGGTGACACAAACTGTTATTCATGTAGTAGAGCGGAGAGCCCGCGCTGCTCTACGCACGCGACGCCCCTACCATAACTGTATCACTATATAGTACAGTATGGCCAGGCCGTTGCCCTGGCAACCCGGCTCTTCGACCTCCCACTTGGGATGTGCCGCTCCGGCCCGCCAGCCAATCACCATTGAACACGTGTTGGCTGAACTGAAGAGAGCGCGAAGCGGTGAGCCACCTCTCTCCGCGTCCTAGACTCCTGGTACAATCTGCTCGCTACCAAGCCTCCGTAATCACAACATTCGTCACTTAATGTTTATTCGGACTAACCTTTAGATTGGAAATAACATTTTTATAACTGGCTTTGAGGTGGCACGTGTCCTCAGCCCTATTAAGCGTGCCATCGAAAAACTGTATATGGAGCATCTCCGAGAACCGTCTACGGAAAATAGATTGCTCTCTGTCAATTATTTTAATATTGTTAAAATCGAAACTATGACCCGTCTCCACCGCATGTACCGCAAGAGGGGAATTCAGATCCCTTTTTTCTATATACCTCTTATGTTCGTATTGCCTAGTTTTTAAAGGCCGATACGTTTCTCCGATATATGTTGATTCGCAATCGGAGCAATCGATTTTATAAATCACGTTCCGTGTGTCACCTACCGCAGTAGGGTCTTTACCAAGTTTTATAAATTTGTTAAACTTATTGGTAACATTATTAACTAACCTCACGTCATTATTTTTAAATACGGACCTTAATTTTTCATTGAACCCTTCGTAGTAAGGGAACACCCCGTAGCCTTTTCCTGAGTGTAAATTATTGTTACTATTGCAATTGGAAGTGTGTGAGTTAATATTGCTCGTGTCTGCGCCTCTCAAAGTGGCCCTTGAGATACCCAAATTACGAACAATCCGCATTTTGCTAAATTTTTCAATAAAATCAGGAGGATAATCATTAGCCATTAAGATTTTTTTCGCCTTTTCAACGTTCTCACAGTGGAATCGAGGATCCGACAATAATATTGCCCTATCAAAAAGATTGGATATTATTGCTATTTTTTGACTTTTTGGATGATGGGAGAAGAAATTAATGTATCTGCAGGAAGCTGTGTTTTTTTGGTACCAATTCGTAAATATTTTGCCACTAGAATCATGAAAAATCGAAATGTCAAGAAAGTTAATACTATTGTTTACTTCAATTTCTGAGGTGAATTGAAGGTATTCGTTGTAATTATTAAAAACAGATAACACAACATCAATCTCCCCTCTGTCCACTATCAAAAAACAGTCATCCACGTATCTGCGAAAAAGTCGAACGCTAGATTTTGTAATGCTCAGACAATGCTCCTCAAGGTCCTCAAGAACTGCATTTGCAAATGCCAAGAAAGTTAATACTATTGTTTACTTCAATTTCTGAGGTGAATTGAAGGTATTCGTTGTAATTATTAAAAACAGATAACACAACATCAATCTCCCCTCTGTCCACTATCAAAAAACAGTCATCCACGTATCTGCGAAAAAGTCGAACGCTAGATTTTGTAATGCTCAGACAATGCTCCTCAAGGTCCTCAAGAACTGCATTTGCAAATGCCAAGAAAGTTAATACTATTGTTTACTTCAATTTCTGAGGTGAATTGAAGGTATTCGTTGTAATTATTAAAAACAGATAACACAACATCAATCTCCCCTCTGTCCACTATCAAAAAACAGTCATCCACGTATCTGCGAAAAAGTCGAACGCTAGATTTTGTAATGCTCAGACAATGCTCCTCAAGGTCCTCAAGAACTGCATTTGCAAATGCAGTTCTTGAGGACCTTGAGGAGCATTGTCTGAGCATTACAAAATCTAGCGTTCGACTTTTTCGCAGATACGTGGATGACTGTTTTTTGATAGTGGACAGAGGGGAGATTGATGTTGTGTTATCTGTTTTTAATAATTACAACGAATACCTTCAATTCACCTCAGAAATTGAAGTAAACAATAGTATTAACTTTCTTGACATTTCGATTTTTCATGATTCTAGTGGCAAAATATTTACGAATTGGTACCAAAAAAACACAGCTTCCTGCAGATACATTAATTTCTTCTCCCATCATCCAAAAAGTCAAAAAATAGCAATAATATCCAATCTTTTTGATAGGGCAATATTATTGTCGGATCCTCGATTCCACTGTGAGAACGTTGAAAAGGCGAAAAAAATCTTAATGGCTAATGATTATCCTCCTGATTTTATTGAAAAATTTAGCAAAAAGCGGATTGTTCGTAATTTGGGTATCTCAAGGGCCACTTTGAGAGGCGCAGACACGAGCAATATTAACTCACACACTTCCAATTGCAATAGTAACAATAATTTACACTCAGGAAAAGGCTACGGGGTGTTCCCTTACTACGAAGGGTTCAATGAAAAATTAAGGTCCGTATTTAAAAATAATGACGTGAGGTTAGTTAATAATGTTACCAATAAGTTTAACAAATTTATAAAACTTGGTAAAGACCCTACTGCGGTAGGTGACACACGGAACGTGGTTTATAAAATCGATTGCTCCGATTGCGAATCAACATATATCGGAGAAACGTATCGGCCTTTAAAAACTAGGCAATACGAACATAACAGGTATATAGAAAAAAGGGATCTGAATTCCCCTCTTGCGGTACATGCGTTGGAGACGGGTCATAGTTTCGATTTTAACAATATTAAAATAATTGACAGAGAGCAATCTATTTTCCGTAGACGGTTCTCGGAGATGCTCCATATACAGTTTTTCGATGGCACGCTTAATAGGGCTGAGGACACGTGCCACCTCAAAGCCAGTTATAAAAATGTTATTTCCAATCTAAAGGTTAGTCCGAATAAACATTAAGTGACGAATGTTGTGATTACGGAGGCTTGGTAGCGAGCAGATTGTACCAGGAGTCTAGGACGCGGAGAGAGGTGGCTCACCGCTTCGCGCTCTCTTCAGTTCAGCCAACACGTGTTCAATGGTGATTGGCTGGCGGGCCGGAGCGGCACATCCCAAGTGGGAGGTCGAAGAGCCGGGTTGCCAGGGCAACGGCCTGGCCATACTGTACTATATAGTGATACAGTTATAGTAGGGGCGTCGCGTGCGTAGAGCAGCGCGGGCTCTTCGCTCTACTACATGAATAACAGTTTGTGTCACCTCTGTTGCGTTATGTGTTCCGGATACACTTAGCGAGCTCTGAGGCTTTCGTGGCTACGATATTCGCTTAATTTTTGCATTTTATACACATTTAATTGTATTAGAATCCTTCTTGACACATGTATTGTAAAGTATATATAGGATCGATTTTAGCTGTAATCTTAGTTGACTTCTGTCCTTGGCCGGTGCCACATTACCACCGAGTGGCACCGGTCGCGTTTGTTCCTTATGTAAAAAGTTTTTCGAGCGTCACACTATGTAAGTTGTAAATTTTTGTAGCGATCATTGTATCATTTTTTGTAACGAATATAAAAAAAAATTTTTCTAGTAAATTTAAATTTAATTTTGCGTATTGTAATTTTTAGCGCCGTCTGCGTTTTCTTGCGTCGTTGATGTAACACACGACTCATTTTTTTGGAATTTTGGTAATTTAACTTGTTTTAGTTATTATATATTCTATTTATTTTTGTAAAAATTTTAATACTAATTTCTTAGCCACTGATGAGGGGGTATATTATTCCGAAACGTCTGGCATAAATATAACCATATTGGCTCGAAGAGACGCATTCTTATTAACCTTCCAATCTACCATCATCGAGCGATAGAGTCAGTTTTAAACAATGAATTATCTGGTCTACGAGATATGTATCTCTTCTTGGTGCTGGTATACTATAAGGCTTGGTTTAAAACAATTATACCACAAGTAGCACCAAGGATACACTTAAAATTTTTAAAGGATATTAAAAATTTTGAACATATAAATGACAACATTTCCTAAGTTGTTTTAAACAAAATGGATAATCATCTATGGTACTTGGGAAATAAGCTCATTGCTTTGGCATTATTTGATGATTCTGTCTCCCGTGACTGCAAAAAGTCAATATGAACGGCGTTGCAGGCTTCAAACAACGATAAACATTTAAATAAGGCTGAGCTTAGTTTAAGGGGTTATGACAGTGTTAAAATTTTGAAAATACCCATTTTTTTTTTATTCACTTTTTTCATAGTTAATAGTCTGTAGAATATGGTCCTCAAAGCCGTTTTTGGCTAAAAAAATTTTCCTCGAAGATATCAACAAAAAACTAACAAATCTGTTTCAAGTAAATTTTTGAAAAATCGTGATTTTGAAATATTTTAATTAGGCCAAGCTTGTGGAAAGGATTGTTCTAACCCACTTTTTACAGAGTAATTTCATGAGAAATCTTACTGAAAATATGACTTAAAAACCGTTTTACAAACCGTTTTTTTCTCAAGAGTTATTAATTTATTTCCGTAAAATAAATAAAATCTGTAAAATTAATTTTTCTATGTGTGATTTTATGTTACTAAACTCAATGTGTTAAAGTAAAGGCATTCAACAAATTTGAATTTGCCACTTGAATAGGTTGTGCCTCACAGCGTCCAGTCGAGAATGAAGATTTCTGTTTGATCGGTATAGTAGAATTTTCTGTAAAGCAGCAGAAAGCAGCCAAACAGCTGTTTTTCATCCAAGACACTAGATCAGTGCAGTTAGTCTGCTAGCTGCTGTAGCAATGCTTATAACCTTAGTGGTGTTGCAAAAGTGCAAGAGCTTCTGCAGAGTATAAACATTATTCAGATAAGTATTGGAAACTAATTTGTAATAACAGTGTTCATAATGAGCTTTTTCTTTGTTGGTTTATTTTTTGCTTTTAGGTATACGGGTGCAAGCCAGCAAAATGGGAGCTTATATTGACTGCCTGAAGTATTATTTTGCATACTTTTTAAGAACTTGAAGTGTATTTAATTATGGTAAGTATTGTATGTAACTGTAATTCATAAACATAACTTGATTATGAATAGCTAACGATAATTTTTATTTTATTTTCAGCTTCTAAATGCTATTATCGCACAGCATGACAAGCGCGTACCATCAAATATACTTTATTGTATGTATATTTGAGTACCAAAAGCAAATCAAGGTATGCCGGATATTTTCTGTAAGTATAGCTGCGTTCATTTGAATGATTTACATTATAAACTTTAAATGGCTTTTACTCAAATTTAGGTTTTTCATGCTTTTTGTGTACTTGCCGCTGCTTTCTGAAGGAACCATACTATCAATCATGATGAACCAAAGTGGGAAACCTTCTTTATGAGTATGGTCGCAAACTGAGTCGAGCAGAATTGGCAAAGGTAAGTTCAAAGTGAATGTTACGTATGTTTACATATGTAACATTCACTATAATTATTAATATTGGCAATATATGTTTAATTAATTATATTAATTTTGTGTTTTTCAGGAATCTGTTCCACTTAGTCTGAGACCAGACTCATAATGAAGATTTGGCACTTTGATTCAACAGGATTGATGGTACGGTTCCATCAGAAACATGCGGCAAGTAAATAAAAGTGATGAAAATCATGATTTTTGGTAAGCAAATACCTTTAATTGTTTTTAAATGTTACACTCACTTTATGCATATTATTTATGCATAAAAGTGATGTATAATACTTGTATTTGAAAGCAAAAATATAGTTTTTAGAGCACCTATATATCTATTAATTTTTTACAACACTAACAATTTTTCTTTTTTTTCAGGTTTTAACACTGTCATAACCCCTTAAGTAATACAGAATCATTATTAGATTTAAATCTTGAAGATTTTGCTAATAATCACACATTTTCGTTTATTGAAGAACTTAAACTAAGTTCAGATTTTCTAAATGTTGATCCTGAGCAATGGGAGTAAAGAGCCGATTACATAACAGCAAAACGTGTGGTAGAAAACTTGCACGTTGTTAATGATATTGCAGAAAGAGCTGAACATTTCGTAGCTCAATATAATCTGATTTTAACAAATAATGAATCGTACAGGCAAAACATTTTACAAATTGTTAACAAATATCAAACATTTTCCAAAGATTGTAATAGAAGTACATTAAAAAAGTCATTATCAGATTTTATATTTTCATAAATAAATAAGATTATATTAAGGTATGAAATAAGCTAAATGAAATTAATTTGTTCGTCTGAATATATTAATATAGTAAATATTATTAAAATTAAAATTTATTGATAATTTTTAAGCATATTAAAATAGTATTTGATATTAATATTAATCTCGCTATAATTTATGTAAATATAACTTAAAATTTTTTAAAATTTTTACAAATTTATTGTTTACAAATAATCTAAGGAGTAACATTTAAAAAGAAATTTTGGTACTTTATCTTCCACGTACGTAGTGCAGAAAAATTAAAATTAAAAAAACATAAATATTTTGTTTAAAACATTGTTTATAATAAATTTACTGTTATTCAGAAAAATAAAGAAAAAGAAAAGTCCATAGGAAAAAAGGGTCGGGAAATTCTCTCGATCCTTTTTTTTCTCCTCGTTCTGTTCGTTCGACATGCGTTGCAGTCTTGCACATACTCCTGCAGTAGGTCGAGGAACATGCTGTTAAAGTATCATGTCAGCTTAACTCCAAAAAAATTTATAACTTTCACCCACATTTTGAACTGAAACTTTTAGTCTTTAACTCGCAATTTAGGGGTGTTGTTAATAAAATTTTTTGAGAATTTTTTCGTTAAACAATAGTACGGACATAAAAGTAGAAGTACATCTGAGGGAGCAATAGATCGTCTGCAAACACCCTTCGAAAATGCCAATTTTCGGCGAAAAAAATGATAAATATTTTACTAAATAAACTGGTTCTTTGGTGCTATTACCTTTTAGAAGTGTTAAAGTTTTATATGAAAAAAAATATATGAAATTCAATTATTTCACGTACAAACTGCAAAATTGAAATCAGAGCTCGATACCCTATAAGAAATATATGGTAAACTTTAGTTGATTTCCGGATGGTTATAAATTACTTTACAAACTTGACGGACGTACTGATGGTCGTCTTATACCTTAAACTATTGATTGAGACCTTAAGAAAATAAAATTTTTAGCTGTGTGCAAAATGTGTCACCCTAATAGATCCTTATGTAAACAAAGAGGTGTCCCCAAAATCGTCAAGAGTCAGGCTTGAACCAGCACCTCTGGATTTCTAACCTGATACTCTACTGATTGAGCTATCGCCGCTCTTAATGATAAATAATAAATGTTGTAAAAAAATCGTTTAGAATTTGAATTCCTAATCATTTAATAAAGTATAGAATATTCAAATGCAAATCGCTTACTTGATATTTTCGTTCAAATACGTGAATGTCTTACTAAGGTATCTTTAGGTCGATGCACTTATAATATAAACGTACGCGAATTGATGACTGCATCTTTTCGACTGTTCATTGGCCATTCTCGCAGTAATGCTCGAGCAAATAACATTAAAATCGACCATAAACGACTTTTCAATAAAAATGTCTGTGTTACCAAGGCAATTGTTCATTAACTACTGGTACAATTTAAACGCAGACAATTCCGAAATTATTTCGATTGGATTAAAATAAGATCTTTTAGACAGCTGTCTAAAACCTGTAATCACATTAGCCGGAATCAGTCAATCTGTTGAATTGACAGATGAAGAATGGAACTATTTCTTCGAAAATTTTGTGTGCCTATTACTATCAACGAAAATGTCTTCATTGTTTTTACTAGGCCATACAGTTCCAAATCGGTGATAATTGAAAAAAAAATTAATTCTAATCAGTCAACGTCTGATGAAGTCACCGACGAACCTGACAGGAAGAAGCCTCACATTTCATATGTAAATTTCTAACAAGTGACTTATGATAATTTAGTATGAACTACAAATTTAATTAAAATAAAAATTACTTATTTTGAAAGTATATCAGAATCTCTTCAAAAATTTAAATCCTTATATTTCATTGTAAAAACGACGAAAACCTGAAAGATTCCAAATTGCTTATAAGAGAAAAAATAATACACGATTTAAGCGAGATTGGTAATTCTATTGTTAAAGATAATGCATATTTATTTAACACTATTTCCAATGAATGATGTGTGTTTGTATAATATATATGTAATTACAACAATTGGGTTTTGATTCTTATGAAAAAAAAATTAATCGAATCAGAATTAATAAATGGGAGAAAATAACATGTTTGTTAATTTATTTTTACCTAGATCTTTCCGCTAACCCTTGATAATTGAATAAAAATATTCGTAAACTTCTTTTATATAAACAGTTATAATTAAATATTTTTCTTTTTAATATAAATATTAGAGATTTTATTATTAACTCTTTTTACTAAATAAATAATTTGAAATATATGCAATCACATTTATACGAATTTACACAAATGGATGATGTACGGATAATGTCTCATTCGGACGATGTCTCACGTACGGATGATATCTCGTTCCCTGTTGGAGCGCACGCGAAAGAAATACCACTCAATCTTTGCGTATAACACACGGGGGGGAGGGAATTCTCTCTCGTTGTAAATTTGCACTTGATACTCTCTCGATGGATCTCGTGGCTTACGCTTCTGATACTCGAAGGATACTGAATCGCTCGCGGTGTTACTACGCCGGTTCGCGGCGTCTCTCGCTATCTCACTCGCATTCATACATTTCCGTTCAATCGCTCGCATCATCTAATCGAAATATCGCACGTAATCGCACCATATAACACACTGAAGCTCTCGCGTCCTCTCGAAATACAAACGTATTTTTCCTGCGTATCTGACTTAACTTATTACATTCCCGGTTTGCAGCTGATTTCGGTTCGGTACACTTACATTATTTTCTTATGCTCGTGCGCTCGCTGTGGATCGAGCCGTAGCCCTCCGCCTTTTCCCAATAACATACACTCTGCGACGTGCTGCCTCCACTCTCGCCTGTCTGTCTATATCGAATTCTCTCCCACATACATTCTTTATCCTTCTCGCACTCGTTCAGTGCGAGAAGGATAAATCTTCACGCAGCAAAGTGATAAATCTTCTTTATGAGTCTGGTCTCAGACTAAGCGGAGCAGATTCCTAAAAAACACTAAATAATACAATTAATTATACATATATTGACAGTATTAGTAATTATTGAGAATATTACATATGTAAACATACATAACATTCACTATCAACTTACCTTTGGTAATTCTGCTCTACTTGGTTTGTGACCAGACCCATAAGGAAGATTTTCCACTTTGGTTTATCAGAAATGATGCTACTGTTCCTTCAGAAAGCTGTGGCAAGTACACAAAAATCATAATAAACCTAAATCTGAGTAAAAGACATTTAAAGTTTTTATGTTAATTATACAAATAAACTCTGTTATACTTAAAGAAACTATCTGACATACCTTGATTTCTTGTTGGTTCTCAAATATATATACAATAAAGCATATCTGGTAGTACTCGTACATCATGCTCTGTGATACTAGTATATAGAAGCTGAAAATAAAATAAAAGTTATGCGTTACTCATAATCAAGTTACACTAATGATTACATTTACATGCAGTACTTACCATTATTAAGAATAATAGGCCCATACTGCTGTCTTCGACCCGTACACCTACAAGCAAAAATTAAAAAAACAAAGAAAAAGCTCTTTATAGATAAATTATTACTTATTGTATATAGAATAATATTACTTATTAGTTTCCAATACATTTCTGAATAATTGCTGTATTCTGTAGAAGGTCTTATACTTAAAAACGCCATTGAAGTTATAAATACTGTTACAGTAGCTAGCAGACAACTGCACTGATCTACAGTGTCTTGAAGGTTTGGATGAAAAACAGCTGTTTGGCTGCTTCACAGAAAATCCTACTATACCGATCATATAGTAATTTTCATTCCCGACCCAACACTGTGAGGCGCAACATATTCAGTTGGCGAGTACAAATTTGTTCAATGCCTTTAGTTTAATGCAATGAGTTTAACAAAAAATAAAATCACAAATAGAAAAATTAATATTTTACGGTAAAAGATAAATAACTTTCGAGAAAAAAACTGTTTGTAAAACGGTTTTTATGTCGTATTTTCAGGAAGATTTCTCATGAATTACTCTATAGGAATCATGGTAGAACAATTCTTTCCACAAGTTTGGTCAAATTAAAATATTTAAAATTCACGATTTGTCAAAAATTTACTAGAAATAGATTTATCAGTTTTTTGTCTGTGTCTTCAAGGCAAATATTTTTATCAAGAAACAGCGTTCAGGACCATATTCTACGGACTATGAACTATGAAAACATTGAAGAAAAAAACATTCATATTTTCATAATTTTAACCCCTTAATAGTAGCAAAAGTGAAAGTTCACTCCGGATTACAACTACGAAAAAATTCCTGAAGATACCTTTTTTCAGTATAGAAGTGTCTGCGAAACGCCTAAAATAAGATGAACCTACTCTGATAAGCCAAAAATAAAAAATTACTTCTTAAAACCAAAAAATTGGATTTCTTATCTGAAAAAATATATTTAAATAGTAAAAAAAAATTCTAAGACAAACAGTATTCTTGAAATATTTCTTAATTTCGCTTTGTTTCTAAGCTAAAAATCGATGAAAATGTCGAATTTTTATAATAAAATTTTATGCTAAAATTCTACATGTTGTCACGATATTAAAAAGGGTAGAGTAAAAGAATGTAAAAAAAATTTGGATCGATAGGAACTAATTTCGCAGAAATGATCGTGGACAACTGAAACTTTTCTTTAAGAAAATCAATTTTTGGTCTTTACAATGCGTTCAATCATTCCAAACGTACAATTTTAATGGCTAAAAGTTGTATTTTAAAAATATATATTGTATAACTTTTGTCTTGAACATTTTTATGTAAAACGTATACCTAAAAAGTGTTATTGTGAAAAACGAATTATTTTAATGTTAAAATTCGATTTTGGCTTTTTAACTTGAATTCTAAGCATTTCTGAGTGTTCATATCAAAAGGAAAAAGTCGTATTTTTTGAAGATTTACAACATTCTCTTTAACATTTTTATGTAAAATGCTTAGAATTTGAGTTATGGACCGAAAACCGTTTTCTGAAAATCTAAGAAATGCCCGCATATTTCTTCGATCGATGAAAATGTCGAATTTTTATAATAAATTTTATGCTAAAATTCCACTGTTCATCGATTTTTAGCTTGGGAACGAAGCGAAAAAGGTGGAGATTGAAGGTAATAAGTGGACACAAAAGGCGAAGGCTGAAGTTTGTAGGAGTACAGTGGAGGAATAGAAGGAACATAAAAACATTATGATTGAAAATGATTACTTGATGGATTTGATAATATGCGGAGAAGAAAGCTGGAGTGTGAAGGGATAATGATCGAAGGCGATATGTGAAGGGTGAAGGGCTCATGATAGATATTGAAGGAATCATGATTCAAGGCAGTACATGGAGGATGTAAGCGATAAGAGAAGAGCGAAAACAATAGTTAAAAAATGGAGAAGATAGATGGAGGCTGATTGATATGATTGGAGGTTATAGGTCAAAGGTGCAGGTGATAGGAGGATAATGACTTTATATAAAAGGTAGATATGTGTGAATATGTGTTGCGACGTAGCAATAATTATTGCTGTGTCGTGATCATTGTTTTACGGCCAGCTGTCTTACTCTCGGCGAGTTGACAGCTCCTGAAGCAGAGCCAGCGCTCGGTGGCGCTCGCAGGAGTTGTATCTGACCGACCGCGTGCGGAGCGCAGGATGTGAGCTCTCGAGTCACACCTGCGCAGCGCGTCGGCGCTCGGGAGGGGGCATGGCAGGAAGCGAGCCGGCGGCCGCGCGCACGCGGTTACATGCATGCGGCGGTGCGTAGAGGGGAGAGCGCGAGTGTGAGCGTGAGCGAGAGAGAGAGAGAGAGAGATGAATATAGTGGCGCGAAGTTGACGGCGTTTGGAGCGCTCAGAGTTGACTTTATGTTGACTCGCGGACGTCATAGAGATGTATAGAGGAATATACGGGCTAGGAATCTTTGGTGACTCGATATATGTAGCCCTATGGTTTACTCGAGGATGATAGAGGATTTTCAAATATCGCGCGGATTACAGATTATCTATAGGTGGAGCCACCGGATGGATATCGACATGATTGATTGATTGATCGATATCCATAAAGGGGGCGCGAATTTGCATATTGCGAAAATACATAGAGGACGTTAATTGATTTTCTAACCAATGATAAAATTGGATTTGGAAAAGAGGGCGCTGGGGAAAATCATGGATAGAGGAATAAATTAGTGGTGGTCTATTAATGGCGAATAGAGGATTTATTTCAGATAAAGGACCAATTGGAAAATTCGGTAATCAAATCGACGCTTCCATGAAGAAGGAGGACGGGTGGGAAAAACGCGGCATCTTTCCTCGGACGAACCGTCGACCGCGTCACTCTGTCGGCGAACGCCTTGGTGGTAGTCCGCACTCTATTCCGTTCCTGGAGCTTTTCTGGAGCAGTACTGTCCGCCGTAATTTACAGTTTTGGTGGCCATTTTGTCGTGCGTTTTGTAGGAGTTTTTGAGTTGCAGAGTTGACGAGGTGTATCCCGTTGGAGTTCTTGTGGAATATTTATAGAGGAATTTGGTGAGAGTTTGGTGTATTATTTAATATACGGGATAACATATAGAGGAATAATTTACATATTGAGGAATACGTGCCGCGTTCGATAGAGGATTTCTTCGCGCGTTTCAGCGGATGGCGGTTCTCCTTTTGTTTAATTAGAAGCAATCGTAGAGGAATTTTCGCGGCCCTTTTTCTATTTAGCACTACTGAGCAGCCTTGGATTTAGTAATATGGCCGCGTGCCCATGATTTTTATTTCGAGTCATTACCAATTTGTTTGAACGGATAATAATTGTATAAGGAAACTAGAATATATTTGTGACTTATTAACCATTACATATGTGTGTTACCATTTTCAACCTGATTGCCACCACATTTCCCGCTTTCCATCCATTGCAGGGATACCACGAGCCAGGGAAAAGGAACAAAGCCGTGTGTTTAATAAATACTTTGTAAATAACTGGAATTCCCTTGCGGGCGGGAAAATTCCACGTTACAGTGTATAACACAATATTCAAAGACTTTATCCCTCGGTGTTTTTTAATATTTTATAAAAGAGTCTATCGATCTCTCCGAGGCAAGTGTTGGGAAAAAGGTAAAAATTAATTTATACCATTTTTCCTTTTATTTCAACGTTTCGGTGAACACTGTCACCCTCTTCAGGAAACTGTCAATTTTTATTTCAATAAATAAATGAGCACAATACAATTATAATATGTGACAAATTATGACTTACATATAGAGGAGCACAACAGCCTATAGATCGAATATGTTTCTTCCCCGGCCAATCTCAGGCGGGGGAAGGAGAAGCGAGAAGCAAGGAGACGGACTATTATTGTTCCGGCTTCCTCGACTACTGTTTCAATAATAAGGAAACAATAGGTGTAGCCAACGCTTTTATATCAGCGAGGAGTCTCGCTAATTTTCGAGCGGTCTGTTTACAAGTGACGTCAATGCTCGCCGCTCTCATGCATGTTTACAAATTTTGAAAGTCGTCTATAATCCGTTTTGTTTTTCAATCGGTGAAATAAGTGTGTGTACACGTTATTGAGTTTCTGTGTATCTTCCATTTTATTGATACCATTATCCTGCATTTTTATGTGTAACATTTCTGAAACAAGTCTTTTATTTAAATTACTTTCTTTATCCTTAATATTTATTTTTTCAAAATTGAAACTATGATTGAATTTACTATTGTGTTCATGTATGACGTTGTTTTTAGATTTTTTATGTTTCTCAATACGTGTACACATACTTCTCTTGGTTTGGCCCACATATGTAGCCGTACAATCATTACATTGCAACTTGTATACAACATTCTTTTCTAATTGTTTTTCTCTTTTTTCTTTGCCTTTAACTATAATATTACACATATGATTGTGCATTTTCGGCACTGTCGAGTCATTACCAATTTGTTTGAACGCATTTGTTCGTAAAACCCTTTGACATCGGGTAAAGTAACAATGTTTTTAAAATTTGTGTCGTTACTGCAACGTTGATATTGTGTATTTGAATTTATTTTGTCAATACGTTTTTTTATATATTTGTTGGTAAAGTTGACAGGATAATTATTTTCAGCTAGTAATTTTTTTACAATATTGATGTTTTTCTTATGAAAACATTTGTCCGATAATTTAATAGCTTTATCAATAAGATTAAACACCATGGCGATTTTTTGAGATTCAGGATGTTGTGAATGATAATTTAAAAATCTACCAGAGAAGGTGGGTTTCGTGTACCAATCAGTCATTATTTTGCCTGTATTCTTTACCAACAAAACTTCTAAGAAACTTATGGAGTCATTTATTTCAATTTCATGTGTAAATTGTAACCGGCTATTGTATGAATTAAATATATTAAGTGTTTCATTAATTTTTGTTTTCGGGATGCATGTAATAATATCATCCACGTAACGGAAAAAAAATATCGGTTTAAACGAAAGTTTCGAAATGCAATCCGTCTCGAGATCATCCATGACTAAATTAGCGAATAATCCCGAGATCGGAGAGCCCATTGGAGTACCAAAAAGTTGTTTGTAAAATTTAGTGTTAAATTGAAAAAACGTGTTTTCCATAAGTGACACACATGCTGCTAATATCTCATCGAGTGGAATGTCAGAACCTCTAGCTATTCGCGTGTATCTCTTTTCGATACTACTTTTTATTAATGCTTTGTCAATATTTGTGTATAGCGATTTTACGTCAAGACTTACAATACAGTGGTCCGACGGAACATTCACATGTTTTATTTTTTCGATTAATTCATAACAATTTTTTACATAGGATTTTGGCTTATCTAAATTGCTTTGTAGAATTTTGAATAATGTCTTTGAAAAAAAAAGATTTAGGTGGTCCTATTGTTGAACTAATAGGTCGCAACGGATAATCTTTTTTGTGAATTTTTGGTAATCCATATGCTTTTGGTAAAATCATGTCCGTTTGAGTAAGTTTATGTCTACTATATTTTTTCCCAAGAAAACCATTATCATTCCAAACATTTAGAAAGCTTTTCACCTTTGCCTGTAATTTCGACAGCGGATTTTTCTTAACCGTAGTGTAAGTATCCCTATCTGCTAGAAGAGTTTCCATTTTTTCGATGTAATCGTTCTTGTACATTGCAACCGTCGTGTTACCCTTATCCGCAAAGGTAAACATAATATCTTTGTGACTCTTAATGAAATCATTAGTCTCTGTTAATTTGTGTTCAAAGTTTTTTTCTTCTATTGTTTTGGGTCTAGTCTTATTGTGAAAATGTGTGATTTTATTTAATAATGTGCTTCTTATATTATTTGCAATATTTTCCGGAATACCATTATATGTAATTGAATTTTCTAAGTTTTTTATGCATTCAAAAATAAGATTATCATTAAGGTCACAATTAGGATTGAATTTTCGTCCTAATGCTGTTACAGATATAACATTCGCTGGCATATCTACGTCTGTGAGATTTTTAAACCATTTTTCATGACTCGAGTGTACATTTGTTTTGATCAACAAAGAATTAAACTTGTTTTCATGTGTGCAATTAAGTCTACTTCTATAATTCATGTTAAGAGTATCTTGATTATTTATAATGTATTGTAACAATTGTTGTGGTATTTTTTCTTGTAAAAATTCATTTAATTTTTTAACTTCTGACTCTAAAAATTCTATATGGATACAAATATCTTCAATTTCAAGATTGAAAATTTTTCTTTGAAGATTTTGTACAATTTTGTAAAATTTATCATTTCCCGAGTTACTATGGAAAGTAAAATGGTTCGAGTTACTTAAAATATTTGTGATATGCGTCGGTTGATTGTCGAACGTTCTGCAGCGCAGCAAAAATTGTCGTTGGGATCTGGCTCTCGTTAAATCCCTTTCTCCTTCCCCCGCCTGAGATTGGCCGGGGAAGAAACATATTCGATCTGTAGGCTGTTGTGCTCCTCTATATGTAAGTCATAATTTGTCACATATTATAATTGTATTGTGCTCATTTATTTATTGAAATAAAAATTGACAGTTTCCTGAAGAGGGTGACAGTGTTCACCGAAACGTTGAAACAAAAGGAAAAATGGTATAAATTAATTTTTACCTTTTTCCCAACACTTGCCTCGAAGAGATCGATAGACTCTTTTATAAAATATAAAAGGTAGATGTTGGTGGTTATGGTTGGAGATGATCGAAGGAAGCTCAAAGTCATAGGTGATCGAAGGTGATAGGTAGAGGGTTACATAGGGATTACATAAGGTAAGGGTCACATAGAGTTATAGGGTTACACAGTGTTCTAGGGTTACATAAGGTTATAATTGAAAATAATAGTTAGGGTGTCGGCTATAGGTAGAGGTAGTAAGTTAAAGTTAAAGGATCATCATTGGAAGTGATAAATGGAAGCTAAATATCATTTGTGAAGTGTAGAATAAAAATTGATGCGTCTCTTCGAGCCAAGTTGTTTATTTTAAAAAAGGCCAAACGTTTCGGGATAATTTTATCCCCTCTTCAGTGGCTGTACAACGTTTAAATTACAAGGTTTATTATAATAATAATATTAAAATGAGTGAAATTGAAAATTGTTCATATAAACATATTTACCTAATTAGAAAAACAACTTCCGTGTTTTTACATTATTCGGAAACAGACCAGAAAAGGATTAATCGCATATGGCGCTATAATATAAATTTAAATTTTAAACTAAAAATTACAAAAGAACTATTACAAATTTTTTAAATAATAACTTACGGCCAAGGACTCGAGAATTTTTACAGAACGATTCCCCGGTGCCAAGGTGGTAATGCGGCACCGGTCGAGGCAAGACGTCAACTAATGTCTCTACAAAATTACGGCCAATATATATTCCGCAATACATACATTAGATGTACTAATACTTATAAATGTTATTATAATGCAAACCGCCTCAGCAACGGATACCTCGAGCTTCATCCATATACCAAGAACGAATACCACATTGGAGGTGGCACGTTAATACTCAAGTAGCAGAGCGGGGGGCCCGCGCCGCAACGTAAGAAACGCTCCTGCCATGACTATATGACTATATAGTATACAGTATGGACGGAGCGTTGCCACGGCAACTCGGTCTCCCCGACCTCCCACTGGGCTGTTCCGCTCCGGCTCGCCAGCCAATCACTATTGAACATGTGTTGGCTGAGTTGAAGAGAGCGCGAAGCGGTATGCCCGCGGAGTATTAACGTGCCACCTCCAATGTGGTATTCGTTCTTGGTATATGGATGAAGCTCGAGGTATCCGTCGCTGAGGCGGTTTGCATTATAATAACATTTATAAGTATTAGTACATCTAATGTATGTATTGCGGAATATATATTGGCCGTAATTTTGTAGAGACATTAGTTGACGTCTTGCCTCGACCGATGCCGCATTACCACCTTGGCACCGGGGAATCGTTCTGTAAAAATTCTCGAGTCCTAGGCCGTAAGTTATTATTTAAAAAATTTGTAATAGTTCTTTTGTAATTTTTAGTTTAAAATTTAAATTTATATTATAGCGCCATATGCGATTAATCCTTTTCTGGTCTGTTTCCTAATAATGTAAAAACACGGAAGTTGTTTTTCTAATTAGGTAAATATGTTTATATGAACAATTTTCAATTTCACTCATTTTAATATTATTATTATAATAAACCTTGTAATTTAAACGTTGTACAGCCACTGAAGAGGGGATAAAATTATCCCGAAACGTTTGGCCTTTTTTAAAATAAACAACTTGGCTCGAAGAGACGCATCAATTTTTATTCTACACTATTCCATCATCGAGCGATAGATTCATTATTAAACATCATTTGTGAAGGTTATAAATAAAACGAGAAAATCACAGGTGAAGATTAAAGGTAATAAGTGGATGCAAAAGGTGAAGCGTAGACGTTCTAGGGGCACAAGGGGCGGAAAGAGCATAGAAACATTATGATTGGAAACGATTACTTAAGAATGTTGATAATATGCGGAGATAAAAGCTGGAGGATGAGGGGATAATGATTGAAGGCGATAAATGAAGGGTGAAGGGATCATGATTGGAGACTATATGTGGAGAGTGAAGGGATCATGATTGGTGGCGGTAAGTGGAGAATGTAGGTGATAAGAGAAGGGCGTAAACGATAGGTAAAGGGTAGAGACAATAGATGGAGGCTGAGGGATATGTTAGGAGGTGATAGGTCGAGGGAGCTGGTGGATGTTGGAGATGATAGGTGGAAGCTCAAAATCGTAGGTAAAGGTAAAATCTAGAGGGTTACATAGGGATTACGACAGAACTGGAGGGTAAAGGTCATGATATATGAAAATATAGGCGGAACGTGAAATGATTATGATTTGAAATGATAAGTTGACGGTTTACGAAAAAGTAGAAATTGAGGCGAAGAAGGTTGGCGAGCGGAGCGAGCAGGGAGTCCCCCGTAGTATATATATTAGGGTGATATATTTCCTAGGGTATCTTAAAAATGGTTGTGCATGAGGTCTTAAGCTCTTCGCTAGGAAAATCCAAGCCCAACGCACTTTTTCTTTTTTAATTAGTCCATTTTTTACCGAGGCGCATCGCCTAAAAAGATTTCTTATATTTTGTGACCTAGTGAAGCGATATGACCGGAAAAAATTAACGAGCAGTTAAACACAACAATATGCACCATTTCCACAGATTATCTCGGTATTGTAACTTTTATGGCAGGGTCAGCCCTCTCTCTCTCTCGGCCTCGAAGGCTGAGCCTCGACATTTCCTTCGAAAATACTTACAGATTCTCTCTATAATTTTTCCTATACCCTCACATAGACCGCGGGACGACGGCAAATGAGGGTGTGGTAATCCTCGGAGGAAAGGTCGCTCTCACTACAGTAAACTATAACCCTCATCTCTCTCTCTCTCTCTCTCTCTCTCTCTCTCTCTCTCTCTCTCTCTCTCTCTCTCTCTCTCCCACTCTTGTCTGCGCCAAATTTTCTCGCACAGGTAAGCAAGTGAAGAAAGCAAGGGCTTCGACGAGGACTAAACGTTACTATACAACAACTAAAAAACTGAACTTTAGCGAAGGAAGGAAATAATCCTACAGTAGACCCAAGGGTAGGCCTCATTTTCGCATTCGGTTTAAATCAACTATCTCTTTAAAATTTATAATTTATAAACTGCGGAGGTGTGCGCATCATTTTCGGCCCAGGTAAGGGGCAGAGGAAAGCGAAAATTCTCAAGTGAAACTCGAAACAGCATTTTGCTTTTAGCAGTCGAGCAGAGCAGTCGCAGCAAATAGTGTAACAGTGAATATTCAATTCAAAATGTTAAATTTGCGTGCAAACACAGAAATCGTTCTCATCGGATATGCTTAACCTGAACTATGTGGTACTAAACCACCATCCATCAGGGAAGCGCTCCAGTGCATGTTTTATTACATGTGGAATAGCAATCAAACGTGTTGCGAAGCAGTTACTAAAGCTATAAGGAAAGTGATTGTTTTTTGGAAAAGTGCCGGCATTCCTACCATAGCGGAATATAACTCGGTACCAAAATTGCACAAGTTGTACCTGGAGTACAAATCAGTGACGAAGCAGATGCATGGTCGCGTAGGTTCAATAGCACAAACAGTGAAACGAAGCAATTTTATGTGCAAATT
Organism: Philotrypesis tridentata; assembly: GCA_018906965.1. NCBI lineage: Eukaryota > Metazoa > Arthropoda > Insecta > Hymenoptera > Pteromalidae > Philotrypesis > Philotrypesis tridentata. The sequence continues at coordinate 399,623 of JACCIB010000089.1, forward strand.
ATACAGTTTATTCAATATTGTCCATACAACGGAGGTCAGTAAGTTGGCAGATAAAGGAGCTGTTGAGTTTTTAAACACACAAAGAGCAAATCGAAGCGGAAACCTCAATGCCACTATAAATACCTCTTCGCTCGAATCAGAAGAAAACAAAAATCGTAAATAATAGATAAAATATTTATATTTCCAATCTTGAAAATTTAACTACGTATTAAGCTTAATAACAAGCGACGTATACAGTTCTCAACAGCGGAGCGAGAACGGACAAACGCAGTTTTATTAAAAAGTCGTGGCTGTTTTGCTAATTAACATTTAAAGTTAAAACTTTGGCCACAAATTGCCATTGACAAGTGGTCAATATTTGCAGAATATGAGCCTTGCAGTATTGTTTATTTAAATGCAATCGCTATTTCAATTTTAGTATAGGAGAATTTTCAGCGTTACTTTGTATATAAACATTCAAATTCATAAAAACTATTGAACCTACGGATTTGGCTTCTTGCACACTTACAGTACTGACTTGTTTAAACATTCGACCGAAGTTTCAGCTTTTAATGTTAATAAGCAAAGGAGTCGCAATTTTTCAAAAATGCAAAAATCGCTTCTCAGCTCTCAGCAGCGGAGAGAGAAGAGACAAGCGTAGTTTTTTAAAAATTCGTGACTGTTTTGCTAATTAACATTTAAAGTTAAAACTTTGGTCACACGTTGCCATTGACAAGTAGTTAATATTATCAGAATATGAGCCTTGCAGTATTGTTTATTATATTGCAATCGCCATTTGAATTTTTGTATATACTTTAATTTTGATGTTCAACTAACGCTGCAAGATATTATGTACAGAATCTGAACGTCGAAAAATTTTATTTTAAATATTTTATTTTTTCATTGCGTTAAATGCTTTTAGTTTATGTGTATTGTTTAATTTTTATATACCTTTTTGCAGAAGTCGTAACGTCAAGTGATGTTGAACTGCCGAAAAATGTCCATTTCAATTTTATGGATTACTTACTCCCTGAAGATGATCTGGCGAGCATAAATGCCGCATTCGATCAAGATCTCGAAGATGATGAGGACACTGATTTTTTTTTTGTTTAATAATGACTCTATCGCTCGATGATGGAATAGTGTAGAATAAAAAATTGATGCGTCTCTTCGAGCCAAGTTGTTTATTTTAAAAAATGCCAAACGTTTCGGGATATTTTTATCCCCTCTTCAGTGGCTGTATAACGTTAAATTACAAGGTTTTATTACAATAATAATATTAAAATAAGTGAAATTGAAAATTGTACATATAGACATAGTTACCTAATTTGCAAAACAACTTCCGTGTTTTTACATTATTAGGAACGGACCAGTAAAAAGGATAAATCGCATATGGCGCTATAAATATAAATTTAAATTTTAAACCAAAGTTTACAGAAGAAATATTACAAAATTTTTTAAATAATAACTTACGGCCTAGGACTCGAGAATTTTATTTAACAGAACGATTCCCCGGTGCCAAGGTGGTAATGCGGCACCGGTCGAGGCAAGACGTCAACTAATGTCTCTACAAAAATCGGGCAATATATATTCCGCAATACATACATTAGATGTACTAATACTTATAAATGTTATTATAATGCAAACTGCCTCAGCGACGGATACCTCGAGCTTCATCCATATACCAAGAACGAATACCACATTGGAGGTGGCACGTTAATACTCAAGTAGCAGGACGGGGGGCCCGCGCCGCAACGTAAGAAACGCTCCTGCCATGACTATATGACTATATAGTATACAGTATGGACGGAGCGTTGCCACGGCAACCCGGTCTCTCCGACCTCCCACTGGGCTGTTCCGCTCCGGCTCGCCAGCCAATCACTATTGAACATGTGTTGGCTGAGTTGAAGAGAGCGCGAAGCGGTATGCCACCTCTCACTGTATGCTAAGATCCTGATACACGGAAATTGTTTTGCAAATTAGGTAACTATGTCTATATGTACAATTTTCAATTTCACTTATTTTAATATTATTATTGTAATAAAACCTTGTAATTTAACGTTATACAGCCACTGAAGAGGGGATAAAAATATCCCGAAACGTTTGGCATTTTTTAAAATAAACAACTTGGCTCGAAGAGACGCATCAATTTTTTATTCTACACTGATTTTTTTGTTAAAGAACCTTCTTTTGAAGCGAAACGAAGAAAGATCATTACAGCTGATCTAACCAGTGTCCTTGATCGCGCTAGGGTTAGCGACCGTAATGCTGCGAGAATTTTAGCAGCCTTTGCTCACAGCCTCGGAATCGACATTGATGAATTGCGCTTGAGTCGCGAATCAATTCGTCAATCTCGGTTGCGAGAAAGAGTAAATGTTGCTAAAATTATAAAAGAGAGCTTTACATCGACATACTCCACGAGACTACTCGTACACTGGGACGGCAAACAGTTCGATGATCCAGACGACAAAAACAAAAGGATTGACCATCTCCCTGTGATTGTTACTAGAGAAGGTGACAACCAGTTAGTCGGAATTCCTAAAATTTCTCGAGGAACAGGGGAAGAGCAGGCTAAAGCTGTGATGGAATTGCTGACAGATTGGGAAATTGAAGACGACATCTGCGGCATGGTCTTCGACACGATGGCTTCAAACACTGGACCCTCAAACGGAGCGTGTGTCCTAATAGAAAAAAATTAGGGCGCAATCTGTTACATTTCGCTTGTAGACATCATGTCTACGAGTTGATGTTAAGAGCTGCGTTTGAGCAGGGTTTGAATTGTGCGACTGCAGGCCCTGAGGTACAAACTTTTAAAAGATTCCAGAAAGCATGGCCGCAACTTGACAAAGATAAGTTTGTACCAGGGTTGCAAGATGATTTTATCCACGCACAAATGAAAGACGACATCGAAAGTATTTTTTCCTGTGCGGAGCGTCAACTAAAGTTAGTTTTAATTTTTATAATTATTTACTAATCAATATTTTATCAAATCAATTAATTTTTTAATAATGTTTTAGGGGCCATTTGTAAGAGACGATTGCAAAGAGTTTTTAGAACTCGTAGTCGCGTTTCTTGGAGGAAGCAACGGAGGCAACGTAACGTTTAAAGCGCTTGGTCCAATTCACCATGCGCGGTGGATGGCCAAGGCTATATATTCGCTGAAGATTTTTTTGTTCAGGGATCAATTTCACTTGACAACAAGTAAAAAGACCGGTTTGCGAGACATATGTTTGTTTATTTGCCTGACGTACCAAAAGGCTTGGTTTTCTGCTCACATTCCGCAGGCAGCTCCGAGAACGGATTTAGAGTTTTTAAAAAATATATGTGAATTTAGGCAAATAAACAAAACGATTTCACAAGCCGTCTTAAAAAAAATGAATTCACACTTGTGGTATTTAGGCGAGGAATTAATTGCATTGGCACTCTTCGATGACTTACTGCCAAAAGAGTCTAAAGTCTTGATATGTAATGCAATCAATTCCTCCCCTAAAAAAGCTAACAAGTGTGTAATGACAGCTGATCCAGTTTCATTACTAGCAATCAATGATGTAAGTCTAGATCAATTTGCGAGTAGTAAAACTGTACAGTTTTTTAATAAACTTCACCTAAGTTGCGATTTTTTTAAAAGTAGATCCCGATTTGTGGGAAAAAAGGGACGACTTTAACGAAGCGAAACAAGTTATCCTCTCTCTGCACGTAGTTAACGATCATGCAGAAAGAGGGGTTCAACATGCTTCACAATATAATAATTTTTTATGTAAAAATTAGAGCATTAGACAAGACATAATGCAGCTTGTCAATAAACATAGAAATACACTTCCAGATTGTAATCGCGAAACTCTCAAGAAGACTATTGCTGATTTTATTTAAAAGAAAAATTAATATTTATTGTTAATTTAATTATTGTTTTATATTTAGAAATAGAATCAAAAAATATATTTTAATCTATATATTTTGATCTCTCCGAGGCAATGGTTTAGAAAGGGTTTAAAAAAATTAAAACTCCTTTCTTTTAAGAAACAACGTTTCGCCTCGGAGAGACCGATAAGAAAAGAATTTTAACAAACTACCGAGGGATAAAATCATAGATAGTGTGTACACACTCATCTAAATACATTAAGCATGGACCGTGGATCTTCACCGGTTCTAAGCAACGTTTCCTTTGACGATGTTGAGAGAATATACGGAGCTGACGCACGACAGCACATTATGAGGTGATGCGTGACGTCATATATAAACAAACCGCGCGAAAGACTTTTCGCACTATATAAACGACGATTCCCGGCTACTTCCTCACTTCCGAGACAGTAGCTGACAAAGCGGTATAAATAATAGCTGTGTCACTCGGTCTCTCTCTTCCCCCGCTGATAACTAGCCGGGGGAAAGGATTATCAAGATGTACACAAATCAAATTTGCTCCAATATGTAAGTTTCAAAAATATCGCCTTTTCTATGTAATAATATATTCATTTTAAAGTCTGTATGTTTATTGTAATAAAAAAATTTTTGACTGTTTCCTGATGAGGGCGACAATGATCGCCAAAACGTCGTTTCTTAAAAGAAAGGAGTTTTAATTTTTTTAAACCCTTTCTAAACCATTGCCTCGGAGAGATCGATAAGAACAACAAAAGAATTTTAACAAACTACCGAGGGATAAAATCATAGATAGTGTATACACACTCATCTAAATACATTAAGCATGGACCGTGGATCTTCACCGGTTCTAAGCAACGTTTCCTTTGACGATGTTGAAAGAATATACGGAGTTGACGCACGACAGCACATTATGCGGTGATGCGTGACGTCATATATAAACAAACCGCGCGAAAGACTTCGCACTATATAAGCGACGATTGCCGGCTACTTCCTCACTTCCGAGACAGTAGCTGACAAAGCGGTATAAATAATAGCTGTGTCACTCGGTCTCTCTCTTCCCCCGCTGTTAACTAGCCGGGGGAAAGGATTATCGAGATGTACACAAATCAAATGTGCTCCAATATGTAAGTTTCAAAAATATCGCCTTTTCTATATAATACTATGTTCATTTTAAAGTCTGTATGTTTATTGTAATAAAAAAATTGTTGACAGTTTCCTAATGAGGGCCACAATGATCGCCAAAACGTGGTTTCTTAAAAGAAAGGAGTTTTAATTTTTTTAAACCCTTTCTAAACCATTGCCTCGGAGAGATCGATAAGAACAACAAAAGAATTTGTTCACTTTAAGTTGATGTTTTGCAATGAGATTAATAAATAATGTACAAAATTTTTTCTGATATGGCTTTTTAATTAGTGTCAGAAGACCATGTCGAAATTTCAAGATTCTAGAAGCAGTGGAAGATATCATAAATGGCTTTCAAAAACTAGTCTTTTTCATCAAAAATGCACCTGTTAACTGTTTTAATTATAAATATTTTTTCATCGGACTTTTTCTAATCGATTGTAAATTACATAGGAAGCAAGTGTATTAAAAAAAATTTTGAAAAAGTCGCATAATTTCAGTTATTTTGAGGTAAAAGCACTACCTGCATATTTCCTATCACTTCACATAGGAAATACTAACTACAAGGCGCCTCGGTGAAAAATTGACTAATCGAAAAAAGAAAAAGTGCGTTGGGCTTGGATTTTACTAGCGAACAGCTTAAGACCACAAGCACAACCATTTTTAAGATACCCTAGGAAATATGTCACCCATATATATATATATTTGCTTTGTATTCTTTTCCCTTCACCTTGATATGAATATCATAATAAAATAGAATGAAATAAAAAATAAAAGATTAGAGCCATAAAAATTTCAATGAGATTGCGGTCTCATATAAGATTGTACGTCCGGATATAATGGAGGTGGTTGTGTCTCCCCCATTTGCGTTTGTATCATTTGTTCGCGAGGTGCTTCGGATGCGGTTTTTTCCATCTCGATCATGGGTACTGCTGAAGGCAGTAACGGCTCTTCTACTTTCTCGGACTTTTCCCTTTCCGCCCTCTTTGCTGCTTCACTATTGTTTCGATGTTGCGCACCGAGATGTAGCAATAGTTGTGTTACCGAATTCCATATAGCTCCGATTAAATGTATTGAGAAACCGTATAAACTATAGATCGCTTATCCGTGTATAACCGTGTCGATTAAGAGTTTCGCAATTCTACAAATTAATATCATTCCTATTATTCCAGCACTGGCAGTACCGAAAGTCAGGAAACTAGACCACAGTCGGTCCCATGTACCTTTTACGAGTTCAGTCATAGTTTGTTCATCCAGCAAATGTAGAATTCCGATACCCTCTTGTCGACCTCCCTTTCTGGTCATTCCCTGGGCTATTTGATTCAATACGGTAGGCTTCTCTACCGGAAAAAGAATCATGTCTCTCAAGCGGTTCAGATCCTTTTCCTCGTAAATTCCACCTATTGCGAGAGTATCCGGACTCATGTATTTCCACGTGGGTTTTACCTGAGGCTTCAAAACCTCCGGTGGAGATGCTTCTACTGGCATAGGGAGCATCTTAAACCATTTTTCGCCGAATTGAAACATCGCAGGAATTCGCGTATCGCAACTAAGTTCAGTTCCGGTCCGAACCAAAATCCGCGTCTGCGAAGCTAAAAATAATTCTTTGCTTCCGCGACGAACCGGTAGTTGACCGTAACATTTAGTGGTGTTTCTCAACTGTACTTCGACTCGAATACATTTTAACAAGTGTACGACTTCGCCCGCGACTACCCCTATGTAGCCATCTTCCTCCATTAGTCGGTACCCGAACTGCTCAGGAGAAAGGGTTGCGATCGATATTGCGTTCTTTAGCACCTTGCGCTCAAGTTCACTCTTGTTTTAATATTTTGTAATACATACTTTGGACTTGCCCGCTAATATATTTTTCGATGTATAAAAATTTTGAATTCACGTATGCAAACATATCTAAATTGGCAGTACTTATGGGAACTTTCTCAATTAATTGTTGTTTTCGAATATCTTCAATTACAAATAATTTCGGATGCTCGGTACCAAAGAATTTATATCCGCACTTATTTATCTCTCCCTTTCTCCATAATGCAAAAGTTCGATCTCCTGATTCTACTGAATACATGACTTTATGATTTTTTGAATCATTGATTTTATCCATATATCCCTCATATAAAACTGAATATGCTTTTATACCGCAAAAATCCTCCGGTACTTGATCCTAGAAAACTTGTGCTCCCTTATGATCAATACATTGTAATTCTTTGAATGGACACCTTACCCCTGACTTAAGTATTATTTTATTTGATTCAAGATGTACTGAGGTCATGTAGTCTTGCAATACTATTTCCACATGTCGGGCTGCGTATGCGCTTTCCCATGATCCGTATCCATCGGTGTATGATTCCTCTTGACAATATCCGTCCTTATCGTTCGTTCTGGCCAATACCAAGTGTCGTATGGTTGTCCCGTTTCTGCTAATTTGATCTATTTTGGTTTTTCCTACCAGGAATGTTTTGGTTGCTTGAAGACTTCTGCATTCATCTGGTGTTAGGCTGAGAAAATATCCCAGCTCTCCTTGTAGCACACGTGATGCATATCGATGCATCCCGCAATGCGTTATGATGCGATTTAATTTTATGGCACATTTATATACATGCGCCGATGTATAATCATTTAGCTGTAGTAATTGTCCATAATTTCTCTGTATATCTACCTCCGGTCTTTTTATCTCGCAATCTCCAACATTGATATTGTGGTTAAATTGGAAAGATGATCTCCGCAGTCATACCCATATAATCCGTAGACTGCTTTTGCGTATTCCATCAGGATAAGGATTCCGTACCATTGAGACTTCATCTGTAATAAACCATGCCCATTGTTTCTTTTCTTTTTTTCTTCTTACCAACAATTGTGAGTATAATTTAAAATTATATATATATATATATATGTGTAAATATAGATGGTAATAATGGGACGGCATCTTTATAGTAATCAGAGGTAAGAACGCTCAATTGTCCGTACTGTCCTTCAGTTTTTGTGTTTCTTTTTCGTAGGGCTTTTTTTGTAACGTATTTGTTGCTCCTGTGATGTGTTATTATTGTATTGGTAAGCGTTCCTATTATCAATAGAATTGTAACAATTACTAAGGCTCGCAGGACTATTTCGTTTATGTTGTGTATTCTTTCAGATCGGATGATCATTTGTACTTCTCTTATGAGATTCCATAGATTACTTTCTTTCATTTCTTCGCTTAGTTGCATGAATGCATTTCGTGCTTCTCTTTATTCAAGGATATCGGTTATATTGTTCATTTGCATGTTTGCTCTTGGCCATATTACATTGCCATTCAAGACTTTTGAATCTCCACTGATATCCAACCCTTTGAATTTTATATTACAGGTAGGCTCTATTCTTATCATTCCCGAACCTTGAATTGTTTCATTGCCTTGTCTATTGTTAGTACATGCATATGTAATATTTTCGGGTTGGTGTAATATATATATTATTTGTTGGGTTGAATATATAAATTGTACATAATCTTCCACAGAATTTTTATAAATAATATTGCATTTGTTAAAATTAACTTGTGCTGGATTCAAGAGTAAATCACTTTCACAATCTACTTGTTCCTTGAAATAGAACCATTGGTTTCCCACATAATCTCTTCCTTGGCAATGGTGCATTTATCTAATTCGTCCCATTTTATATGTTTGACGTAATTCTCCCTTATGATCATGTATGGTGTTGTTGGTTGTATGTAGAGACTGGATTCTAGCCCCTTTTGTGGTATGTTAACAGCATATTTTCTGTATAGGGTGGCCTTTCCTTTCGGCGCACATATAAATTGTAGATTTACTTCCAGCATTTGGTTCACCGATTTGTAGGTTGTTTCTATATTATTATTGATTTCAGTCGGATTATTCATGTTAATCCTGGGAATATTACAGGGCTTATAGCTTCGGTTCAACACATAACTGATTTGTTGATACTGTCGGTTGCTTATGAAATTAGAAGCTAATTTTCCCTTTTTTGACTGTTGTATATCTTCTTCAAGTTCGGTTAATGTAGTTAGATGATTGTTCAATTGCTCCGTTACTCGTGCCACTGATGCTCGTATGACTCCTGCAATTTTTTCCTGCAACACCAATGATAAGGGCCTTCTTTCGGGTGTTGATATCTTTTCCATATCGTTCATTATCTCTTTTGTTATATCAACCAATGTTTTTAATAATTTGGTTGATTCGTGTTCCATAATCATATCGGGATATTTATTTTCACTGCTGGTTGATGACATTCCTTCTTTTGCAAGATTTTGTACCTTCGATAGTTTCTCTTGAATTTTGTTAATTTGTCCATGAATGGGCCATAGTTTCCCTGCGTCCCCCTTGAATTTTTCCGGGGCGTCGGCTATTGCTATAGCTTGCATTGATGATAATTTACTTCTGATATTGTTTATATCCGTTTGGTTAATTGGTAAGGTAATTTTGATCATTACTTCCCTGCGTCCTTCCGTGAATACTATAGTTTGTTTCTTTTCAAAGATTATACCGGCATGCTCCGTGTAATCCTCCGGATCATATAATTGATAGGCTCCGGTTTGCTGTGCGATTTCATTTTGTTTTTCGCTCTTTTCTGAAAAAGAGAATTGAATAATTATTGGTCATATTTCTATGATTATTGTTATTTCCCTTAAATAATCATTGCAGTGGTTCCTAATAGTTCAGGCGTCGCTTTCACTATCTGACGTTTCGTATTCATTTTCGTCGAACGCAAGTTCGTTAAAAACGGTTCGGTATTCGTAGTCATAAAAAAGAGGATCGTTATTTTGTCGTCTTCTTGTATATTCGCAATTATAAAACTCCGTTCTAAAAAATAGGCTCCTTTGGTGCATTTCGTTAGGGCATGCCATACATATGGTATATGAGTGTTTCTTAAAGAGTTCTATCTCCACGTTATTACAGAGTTTGCACGTTCGAGCCACCTTGATTCCCTTTTTGCATGTGTCGCATGTTCCATATGTTTTCTTGTTTGCGAAACCTTTTCCTCCGAAAGGTAGTTCCAAATTGTTGATACAAACGTATCCTTCCTCGTTATCTCTTGGTCTATCCATTTCCACCCTGTATACTTCCTCCGGTTCTCCTTCCAAAAATCGGGCTCTTGGTAAGTTATGGATGGCTGTACGTACTCCTATTGTCAGATCATTCATTCTTGTAAGATCTAGTATTTGAGTAACGTTACTGCATGGAAGTCCCGCTACGAATGGGTATAATTGGTTCTTCTCGTGGTGTCTGGCCAATCGTGTTTTCGGTGATGATCCTTCCGCTCTTATTATGCACTGACATACAAAACAACATTAGTCCGCGAGTCCTAGGATTTTACCAGGAAGTTCGTGCAAGAGTTTATTTTATCGCTGAAATATGTTGGTAGCCACTTACTGAAAATAGCCCTAAAGTCTCGACTTAGGACCCGATCGGGAACATTGGTAATATTGCAAAATAAGTTACCAAAATGCATTTTTTTCAGTTTTTCTTGATTAACTTTTTTGTTACTCAATTTACGCAAAAACAGGTAGAGGATCGACATTGAATTTTCTATAAGATACATGTATTCCGAAATGCAAAATTAATGTTTTTCCCGGCTAAATTGTTAAATAAAAAAAAATTTTTTTTCAATTTTCACATTGCCATGGTTTTTCTAAAATATGATCTTTATTTATCGGACTAGCCCTCAAAGATGACTTTTAGTACAGACAACGTAAAAATTGAAGCCCGATCACGATATCTTAAAATGGCGGCTTGTTGCAAAATTATTTAGCCGAAAAGTTCAAATTGATGTCCAATTCGATCCAGGAACGATAATTGAATCAAACTATGTTTAATCGACAGCTTACGACTTAATTAACAAACAGTAAAATTAAATTTTCTTAATATTAATATTTAACAACATTTCTAATAAAAAATTTTTTTTATTTCGGTCAATTTTGGAGTTAGAGAATCGCGGAAAATGCATCTTGAAGTACATAAAAAACCATGAATTTCCATATAAATTTTGTTAATATCGGACCAATAGGAGCCGAGATACAAAAATTTTTCCAACCGACGATTACGTTGAAACTATTTGATATTTCTAGTTGAAATTTGGCACAGAGCTTGCTGAAATCGTACTCTAAATGATTACATTTTACCCGATAGCTCTACATGCTTTAGTTCGTCTAAAACGACCGACGAAAAATGCGAATTCAGCGCGCGCGGCCGCGCGGCTGCTCCGGCCGAGCGGCGCGGTGGTGGGGGGCCGCTCGGCGCTTAGATGCAAATTTATTTTTACGGCAACCAAAGGTCCTACGGTAATGCTTTTTTTTTTAATTTACGTGTTTTTTTCTCAGCTTTTACGTCATGTAAACGAAATTATCGTAGGTGCAATTCAAACACCTGAAATTTACATTTTCTCCCCAAAAAAATCTTTTTTTGCTGTATGCGCTATCCTTATATACATATATCGCGCTATTAAATATATTTATGATTACGTACATATTCTATATATGTGTAAAGGCGATCGCAACTATTAATATATATGTATGCATTTGAATATATATGTATGTACTGTGCTACATGTTCATGATTATATAAATGTGTATATACACATCAGTATGCGTATGTATGCGTATAGATATATAAAGAATATGCAATACGCCCGTAATATAACTAAAAATATAACATTCCATGAAGTCTATAATATGCATAAGCTGAATCAACGGTTTTATCAATTGTTTTCTACATACAATGCTGGTATAATCGTAAATTAAAGGAAACCTCATTGACCCTGTTTTTTGCACTGATAAACTGTGATAAATATTAGTCATATCATTAAATTATTTCTATGAATAAAGCTAGGCTCTAGTATATAAGCAGCAGGATGACGAGAGTGGCAAAACTGTTTAGTTTAAATTTTCAAAGCGTATAAAGCGAAAGGGCTGAGGAATATAAGTACAGTATTTCTTGTAATAACGAAGTATTGTTTAAATAAGTGTACATGTAACAGTGATCAGTGAATTTCGAAACCATAAGTATCGGGCATATTTTCAAGTAAGTGTCATTTAAAACAGTTTTTTACTTTGTTATATACACTACGAAACAATATTTTGATTTTATACTTCTTTTCAATTTTTGATATAAATAAATCAATCTAATAATACTTTAATGTCTTTACGTTTATTTTTATATTTTAAAATTATTCTTTTATATTAATTCACGTGGAATAGTTAGGAAATTTTTACTAAGCTGTTTAATAACGTAGAATAAGTTTATAGATAAATATTTTTCTTATGCTTCTTATAAACTCTATGCAGTATACTGGATTTGGTATTAATAACAGCAACTTTTCATATAGAGTATAACAAAAATATATATCCGCCGAGTCTATTCTCATGTTACTAGATTGCTTAAGGGGTTATGCCTAAGTTAAAATTCAAAAAAATCAAAAATTTTTTTATTTGATTTTTTTAAGGCAAATTTAATGTAGAATACGCTGCTGAAGTTTTTTTTGTCCGAAAAAATTCCGTTACAAGGTTATAGGCAAAATACTAAAAAAATACAATTTTTCAAAATTGCGTATTATTGATATTTTGTCTTATAGCACTTTTGATTATTTAAAACTATTGCTTTTTCATAGAAAATGTAAAATTGAATGTGTTTACAAACTCCTTTTGAAAACGCAATTTTATTTAAAAAAAAAATATATTATTTATTGAATCATTACATACTGTAAATAACTAATTTTTATAAAATCGTAGATTTTATTTTTATTTTGAATTTTCAAATTAAAATAAATTTAGGATTTAAATCTAGTCTTGTAATGTTTTAATCAAACTTATAAAGGGGTAAAAAAATATTCGTGCAAATTTAAATTACCGCCTGAAAAAAGACACTTTACAGCATATGGAAAAGGAAATCACTGTTTTACCGACTTAGTCGAGTTTGCATTCAGACTGTCAGACATCAGCTGTTTCGTCTGCTGTCTGTAGTTTAGTGTAAGCTGGATGTTGTGCTGTTGTGATAGCTTCTGAGTCTACTAGTCTTCAAATTTAGATAAGTGTTTGGACTATAAACAACATATGATTTGTAAAGAATTTGTTCTTTGTGAGTATATTCTTGATTTTTAGTTGTACGGGCTATAATTATCATGTGTACAAGATGCCTGTGTGATAAATAGTCACCAACCAGCTCTAAGTCTACTGTGATTGTTAATAATCCTGGAAAGTCATGGGTAAGCAATACCAACAATTATATTCATGTGAAACATACTGACTGTGAATGCGTATCAAAAATTTATATTTCAATTTCAGCTCTCGATACTGGTATATCTACATATACAGCACTCGGGTCTTTATATATGCCTTAATATGTAGGTATCTTATGCCAAAATATAAGAAAAATATGCTAAGCAGTTCATGTAAGTACTACCCGATAAGTATACATATAGTCAGGGAGTCAGGGAGTTCAATAGTGGGATATCGTGCACTTTCTTCAAAAGATTTTTTGACAGTCAAAATTTGTTTGTGGTAACCTACTAAAAGTAACCCTAAATTCTCGACTTCGGACCTAATCGGGAACATTGTTATTATTGCAAAATAAACTTCAAAAAGCACTTTTTTTTAGTTTTCCGCGAATAACGTTTTAGTAACGCATTTTATGCAAAAAAAGGTAGAGAGGAAAGTTGTTTAGAATTGAATTTCCAATCAGACACATGTATTTACGAATGCGAAATTAACTTTTTTCATCGCTAAATTGTTAAACAAAAAAAAACTTTTTCCAAATTTTCACATTGCCACAGTTTTTTCAAAAAAAAGATCTTTTCCGTCGGATAAGCTCTCAATGATGACTTTTAGTACAAACAATCTTAAAATCGTTGCCCGATCCGTATATCTCAAAATGGCGTCCTATTGCAAAATTATTTACCCGAAAATTCCAAATTCATTTCAAATTTGCCCATGGAACGATAAATGGATCCAACTACGCTTAATCGATAGCTTTTGACGTACTTAATAAATGCTAAAAAGGAATTTTCTTAAAATTAATATTTAACAACATTTTTAGCAATAAATAGTTTTTATTTTCGCGAATTTTTAAGTTAGAGAAACGCGGCAAAATGCATTTTAAAGTACTTAAAAAACCATGAATTTTCGTAAAAAATTCGTCAAGATCCGACAAATAGGAGCCGAGATACGAAATTTTTTTCAACCGACGATTACACCGAAACTATTTAATAATTTTTAATGAATTTTCACACAATGCTTGTTCAAATGATGCTCTAGATGATAGCATTTTTCTTGATAGTTGTAATGGACTTAATTCTTGTAAAATGACCGATGGACGGATGCGAGATCAGCGCGCGCGGCCGCGTGACTGCTCCGGCCGGGCGGCGCGGTGGTGGGGGGGGACCGCCGCTGCGGCTTTCGTGAACCTTAGATGCAAATTGATTTTTCTCCCCTCCGGCCGGAAAGCGCCAACTTTCTGGCCGCTGCGCGAATTGAAGTTGCCGCTTTCCGGCAACGTCAAGAAGAAAAATAGTATACAAACCATGGCCAGTAAAAAATAAAGCCTCAGATCACATGTTTGTCTACCTCGGCTTCGCCTCGGCCGACAATTACATGTGATCTGAGACATTTCTTATTTTACTGGCCTTGGGTCGTAATATACTATTCTCGGCAACCAAAGGTCCTACGGTAATGCTTGTTTCTTTTATTTTATGTGTTTTTTCCTCAACTTTCACGTCATGTTAATTAAATTTTCATAAGTGCCATACAAACACAAGAAAATTTCATGTTTTCTGTTATATGCAGTACTACATAATGTATTCATATTTTGTATGTATAAGTGTGTATATTAATTTTAAAAGCTCAGTACAAGGATAGTATTTGCTTACGATTTCTGCATTAAACGAAATTAAGGAATTAATGTCGATAAAATGTTTTTCAACTATAAGTTATCGCTTCGCGTTATGTAAAAGTTTTTAAACTAGCATTGAATTTAATCGATTTTCATAGGATAACATACTTATTTCTATATATATTTACGCATGTGTAACGTTTTTAAAATCGTATGTGTATACGAGCGCGCGGCACACACACATACACACATATACGCGCTTATTCATGGCGTCAAGTGGAGAAAATGGTTTAAAAAGGCAACCAAAGGTCCTACGTTAATGCTTTTTTTTTAATTTTATGTGTTTTTGCCTCAACTTTCACGTCATGTTAATTAAATTTTCATAAGTGTCATACAAACACAAGAAAATGTCATATTTTCTGTTATATGCAATACTACATAATGTATTCATATTTTATATATATGTCTGTGTATATTAATTTAAAAGCTCAATACAAGGATAGTGTTTGCTTACGATTTCAGCAATAAACGGAATTAAAGAATTAATGTCCATAAAATATAATTGTATACAACTTTCTGGAGCTGCATTGAATTTAATCGATTTACATGAGATTATACTTATGTATATAAATGTTTGTACACGTATAAAATAACTTTTTATCTGTTTCAACAGCAAATATGATTTTTTTGCATGATCCTACGTGTATATACGCGTACAGCACGCACAGATACACACACACGCACGCGCAGTACACAAACATACACACACCCTCGCGCGCGCAGCACACTAACATACACACACGCGCTTGCGGGGGTTTTTTATGGCATAAAGTGGAGAATAGAATATTTACAACTCTTGATAACCTTAATGTAAAAAAAACTCTTAATAACACTTATGCAGACAAAACCAAACTTTTATTAACATTCATACAGACAAAATAAAAATTCTTAGAGCTTACTCTAAAATTCAACTTTAATTTTCAAACTTCGACAACTCTTATGTAGTCGAAATTATAAATGCTGTATTCTATACAGTTATTTAATTATGGAAATTAAAGATCTTGATAACGCTTATATAGACAAAATACTAGTAGCTATACTGCATACTCTTAAGACGTGTTGATATTATAATCGTCAGATCAACAAATAATATATCTTCTTTCCTCTTGTGAATAAGTGATCGAACACAAATACTGGAAGAATATGTGATACTTATAGATCAAGTTGGAAAACAAGTAATTATGTTAGGATGAATGTCTTCTTTTACCTCTGCAATGAGTTAATCACAATCACTCAAATCATGATGCTTATACATTAAGCTAAAAAATCCGAAACTCTCATGTATGAAAATATGAACGTGTAACCATCTTCGCGTTAAGGGTCTGTTGGACAGATTACCATTTCTTTAGTGTCACTTCTCCTTCGATTATCTATACCTTCGATTTGACA
Organism: Philotrypesis tridentata; assembly: GCA_018906965.1. NCBI lineage: Eukaryota > Metazoa > Arthropoda > Insecta > Hymenoptera > Pteromalidae > Philotrypesis > Philotrypesis tridentata. Next base: position 415,888 of record JACCIB010000089.1, read on the forward strand.
TAAATTCTCATTTTAATTTTAAGAAAAGAAAGTTATGATATCAATAAATAAATTGGCAAGTTTTTTGCTATAAAAAATAATTGTTTTCAAATAAATAAATAACCGATTAAATTGAGGAAGGATTATAAATATATGTGTTCATATAAACACTCAATCCAATTGCAGCATGTGAAAAGGTGGATAGCCTGTGAAAAGGTACAGTCGGGTACAATTAAAACTTTGAATAATTGCGACTGCTGACACGTTCTGTACATGTAATAGAATGGTATGATGTTCTTACATGACATTATCACATGACAAATGTGCCCATAATATGTAGTAATATCATGTTTGTCTAAAATTATTATGTAATTTAACAAGATTGTTTCGCATCATGAAAACTTTTTCATTTATTTATGGAAGCTGAGAGCGGATGTACAATCTACTCTACTTAGTAATTCAGTAAACGTATTGCTATCCTTATTTCATTCAAAATCTATGTCCAGGACGATTATATACAATTATATATGAGATTTAAATTCTGTTGATTTACATACATTTAAAAAAAACAGGAACAAATTCTATCATGTAGAACGCAATTTTTTGACGGAAAAACTTGCCGCCCCGTCCTATCATAGATAACGATGTATACCATCTTTAAATTATGTAAGGTTAACCAAATTAACTTGTTAATGAAACACCGTTAAAAAATCTCTGAATCGATTTTTCATTCTATATGTATTTATTACTGTCCTTGACGAATTGTTGAAGAATTCAAACTTAATCTTGCAATCATTCTAAGCTCATTTTTGGTTATTTGTATGTATGTTTTACAAACCTCTGTTAGTATTATCGGAAGATTGCAGGAAGTTGATTAAAAATAATTGTAACTATTATTACATATTAAAAAAATGTTATAAAATAAATTTCTATGACTCTAGTTGGAAAATAAATCAAGTTTAAAAGTTTTAAATTAATATTTATGTAGTTTACAGCTTTTAGTTTCAAATCTTTACTTAATTAAAATCTTTACTTAATTAAAAAATTCCATTGTTTTTTATTATTTGAGGCCATTGGTCTCACAGTTTAATATAATGATTTGAGTATTACGCATTATAGGATAATAGGACGATAAATTAACTATATTAAAAATTTTATGATATTGATAATTACACTGACATTTAGTGGTTCATCGATTATCTATGATTGGACGGGGCGGCAAGTTTTTCCGTCAAAAAATTGCGTTCTACATGATAGAATTTGTTCCTGTTTTTTTTAAATGTATGTAAATCAACAGAATTTAAATCTCATATATAATTGTATATAATCGTCCTGGACATAGATTTTGAATGAAATAAGGATAGCAATACATTTACTGAATTACTAAGTAGAGTAGATTGTACATCCGCTCTCAGCTTCCATAAATAAATGAAAAAGTTTTCATGATGCGAAACAATCTTGTTAAATTACATAATAATTTTAGACAAACATGATATTACTACATATTATGGGCACATTTGTCATGTGATAATGTCATGTAAGAACATCATACCATTCTATTACATGTACAGTACGTGGCAGCAGTCGCAATTATTCAAAGTTTTAATTGTACCCGACTGTACCTTTTCACAGGCTATCCACCTTTTCACATGCTGCAATTGGATTGAGTGTTTATATGAACACATATATTTATAATCCTTCCTCAATTTAATCGGTTATTTATTTATTTGAAAACAATTATTTTTTATAGCAACAAACTTGCCAATTTATTTATTGATATCATAACTTTCTTTTCTTAAAATTAAAATGAGAATTTATGTCAAATCGAAGGTATAGATAATCGAAGGAGAAGTGACACTAAAGAAATGGTAATCTGTCCAACAGACCCTTAACGCGAAGATGGTTACACGTTCATATTTTCATACATGAGAGTTTCGGATTTTTTAGCTTAATGTATAAGCATCATGATTTGAGTGATTGTGATTAACTCATTGCAGAGGTAAAAGAAGACATTCATCCTAACATAATTATTTGTTTTCCAACTTGATCTATAAGTATCACATATTCTTCCAGTATTTGTGTTCGATCACTTATTCACAAGAGGAAAGAAGATATATTATTTGTTGATCTGACGATTATAATATCAACACGTCTTAAGAGTATAATGCAGTAAAGCTACTAGTATTTTGTCTATATAAGTGTTATCAAGATCTTTAATTTCCATAATTAAATAACTGTATAGAATACAGCATTTATAATTTCGACTACATAAGAGTTGTCGAAGTTTGAAAATTAAAGTTGAATTTTAGAGTAAGCTCTAAGAATTTTTATTTTGTCTGTATGAATGTTAATAAAAGTTTGGTTTTGTCTGCATAAGTGTTATTAAGAGTTTTTTTTACATTAAGGTTATCAAGAGTTGTAAAATTAATCTTTAATTTTTACATCAAGAAACGACCTTATACTTGCCAGCCTTTTACCTTGAAAAGGTTTGTTTGGGGGGGGGGAGAGATTTCACTACTTTTAAAAGGTATATAATATGTAAATTACAAAGAATAGTTAACATCAACTAAATAAGTAATAAATTTAAAATATTAATGTACATTTGCTCATGGATTATTGTAATAATAATAATAATTATTTTTTAGACACTATCTGTAGAGTAAATAGTTTTTTTAGATCATTATTATTTACCAAGAAATCTATCTTTTTCACACCACCCTCCAGGTAAATAGAATAGCGCGTTTTTTTCCTTTATTGACACTAAATTTTATGTTAAGTTCCATAATGATTTATTTCGCAAATATACATCAAAGAAATCTGTACGTCTAAAATTGTTGCTAATTAATTAACTGATAACTGCTTTCTCGAAAGCATTTGTACGTTACGTATACTATTGTCATGCAGACCATGAGTGATATAGCATTTTAATATTTATACAAGTTTATATCGTATCCTTTACAATTGTTCAATCTATATTATGGAATAATGAAAATAATATTTAGAATAAAAAGAAGTATATGTAAGTTAATTTCCAATATCCCTATGATTCTTTATGATAGATGTATTATCATTTTTAATGCAACCCACCTAATTCGGTAAACGTTTAGAAAACTGTAATCGAATTCAAACTTTATGAAAACCTGTAAAAAATAGTGTCAGTAAAGTTGTGGTATCCCCTGTATGACATTCACATAAATACTTACACGGTTGACATCATAAATTTAGTGTCAATATTGAATAGTGTCATTTAGCAAACAAGTTATAGTTTATTAAATATATTCTAAATTTATAGCTTTTAAGGTAAGATGTATTTAAAGCAATCAGCTACTAACGTAGTGTTTATTTATGAACTACAATATATACACTAGAGTGACCTAACCAGGCATGGCAAAAAAATTCCATTCCGTTATGATCTGTTGAATGTATATAGATAATATAAATTGTCAAGCCAGTCACTTAGAGGGATAATCTAAAAATTTTCCAGTTGATACGGCTCAGCAGTTTTGAATTATTGAATTTTGAAATTTCTAATCTCTGATTATCTCAATACTGCTAAACTATACCATCTTCAAAATTCTTATACTATCCCTCTAAGTAGTGGGCTTGAAAACTTGTATGATCTTTTTACCTTTTAGGAAAAGAGACGCTCAACTCACATTCTGGAAACTGCCTGAACTCTGGCATTCTGAAAATTAAAAATAACTATTTTTGAATTGAGCAAATCAATCAGAGGGATAGCATATGAAATTTAAAGTTAATCGTCTAGACCAATTTTTAGCTCTTCGATTTTGAATGCCTTATATGATGATTATTTTGAAATTGGTCTATATGGTAAACTTCAAATTTCTCATGATATCCCTCTGATTGGTATGTTTAACGAAAACTTAGTTATTTTTAATTTTCAGAGTGACCAAAATTCTTCTGAGTGATTCTACGTATAAACCTTTTAAGCCTTAAAAACAAGTGTTCAACTTGATCGATCATCAATATCGAAGACACAAACATTTGAAAAGATAGCTTAACTCATTATAAAAGAACCTGTGAAAGTCCCAGAATATCACAGGTCTTGGTTTCTCTGTGAGAAATAAATATAACAGCTCATTTATTAAAAAGCACAAGTTTATTAAAAATGACTTGTTAAAAAAATGTAGGTAAAACAGTGAAATATTAGCGTAATCCAGAGAAATTTTGTTGCACGACATTATAAAAATACTATAGAATATCCGTATACATTCAGTTTTAACATTTACAATAATTAAAATAAACTAATCAAGATTTTATACTTTGAAAAGCGCACCCAGGTGCCATATACTCCATATGTAATAGTTTCAAGGATATTTGACTTATATAAAAGTCAATAAACCATTAATTATAATCAATACATCCATGCTCATTAATCATTTTTATTTAGTTTCATTTAAAAATAAATTTTAAAAAATATTTCCATCTCTCTCTAATAAATGCATAAATGTACCAAAATTAGACTTTGGAACAATTTAAAAAATTTTTAGGAAATATTGACGGTAATTGAAAAACAAAATAAAACACTTTCTCTAGCTATTCATAAGAATCCCTTTCGACGAACAGCCTGAGAGTCTACCTCCCAGGAGACAATAGGAAAAGTTATAAACTATTCATATATACTTAAACAACTTAGAAACTTTCATGCATGAGCGATGCATATTCTTGACACTTCACTAGCTTCTCACAATACAAGACAATTTTTTCCTTATATAAACTGAATATTCTCTGAACCAAGAAAATAAAACACTTTTACTATCTATTCATAAGAATTCTTTTCGACGTACAGCCTCAGAGTCTATCTCCCAGGAGACGATAGGAAAAGTTAACATAAGCATTTCCACAATTGTAGAAACTTTCTTGCGTGGAGGATTGAATATAATCGTAACAATCAACCAACTTGTCACATCACAAGAAAATTATATAAACAGGAAATTCTGTATAAATTTTCTTTGATTCTTGGACGATGAAAATACAACACTTTCACTAGCTTCTCATCAGGATCCCTTTCGACGAATAGCCTGAGAGTCTACCTCCCAGGAGACGATAGGAAAAGTTATGAATTATTCATATACACTTAAACAACTTAGAAACTTTCATGCATGAGCGATGCATATTCTTGACACTTCACTAGCTTCTCACAATACAAGACAATTTTTTCCTTATACTGAATATTCTCTATGTTAAAACTTTCTTCGATTCTTGAACCAAGACAATAAAACACACTAGCTATTTGTAAGGATCCCTTTCGATGTATAGCCTGAGAGTCTATCTTCCAGGAGACGATAGGAACATTTAATAATTGTTCATAAGCACTTCCACAATTGTAGAAACTTTCTTGCGTGGAAGATTGAATATAATCCTAACACTTAACCAACTTGTCACATCACAAGAAAATTATATAAACTGGAAATTCTGTATAAATTTTCTTTGATTCTTGGATGATGAAAATACAACACTGTCACTAGCTTCTCATCAGGATCCCTTTCGACGAATAGCCTGAGAGTCTACCTCCCTGGAGACGATAGAAAAAATTACACATCTACTTCAAGAATGTAGAAACTTGCTTGAAAGGTGAACCCAGGAGACGATAGAAAAAGTTACATATTCACTTCAACAACGTAAACTTTCTTGAAAGATGAAGTCTTAACACTTTACTAGCTGCCACATCACAGAATAGTTATTTCTTTATATAATCTAATAGTAAAAAAACCTGAAAAATAAAAGGATATATTTTAACAAAGAATCAGTTCATGAATCTTTCATGTATTGTATATTTAAAAAAAAAAGTACAACTAAATACTTATCTAATTTGAGGCTATCAGTCTTGTTTGTGAAAATTTTTCATAATTATATCTGTCAGTTTTTAAATATTTCATCAAACCCAGCTTTATAAATTACATATTATGTTGAAAATAAAATCACTTTGGTACTTTATTTTGTACAATACTTATTTTTCTTTAACACTGCATATGTGTTATTGTATTGAAAAATCAAAAAATGTGAATACACTATAGTCTGCTCTTCTGTACACTTGATGAACTGTATAGATGCAAGCAATAGTATACGTAGAGCTGACATCACGAACTATGACGTACTTCCGGGGAGAACATTTTTCGCCACGGGAGAAGAATTTTCGCGTTGAAGAATTCGTGACCCGAACCTTCATTTCATAATATCTTTTGATAGAAGCCATTTCACAATATATGATCCTGAAGTGATTTTGCTAGTTTTATTCCAAGCTTTCATTTGAGTGCTCATAAGTGAGAAACAAAGCTCTTAATGCGAAGAAAACCGAATGTCACATCTCCAACAGGGTCTATGAGACGTATATAGGGTCTGGCTATAGCGCCCGACGGCGGCGTATGTACTGACGTACCTTATACTTGCCATCGAGGCGCTACCGCGCCCCTTGATAACGTATAGGAGAGGAACTTTATGGACATTAATTCTTTAATTCCGTTTAATGCTGAAATCGTAAGCAAACACTATCCTTGTACTGAGCTTTTAAAATTAATATACACACTTATATATACAAAATATGAATACATTATGTAGTACTGCATATAACAGAAAACATGAAATTTTCTTGTGTTTGTATGGCACTTATGAAAATTTAATTAACATGACGTGAAAGTTGAGGCAAAAACACATAAAATTAAAAAAAAAGCATTGACGTAGGACCTTTGGTTGCCGAGAAATTAAATTTACATCTAAAAAACGTAATTTTCGGATATTTGCATTGCACTCATGTAAATTTCATTGACACGAAGTGAATGTTGAAGAAAAAACACATAAAATAAAAAAAAAGCATTACCGTAGAACCTTTGGTTGCCGAGAAAATCAATTAACATCTAAGGTTCACGAAAGCCGCAGCGGCGGTCCCCCCCACCACCGCGCCGCCCGGCCGGAGCAGTCGCGCGGCCGCGCGCGCTGATCTCGCATCCGTCCATCGGTCATTTTACAAGAATTAAGTCCATTACAACTATCAAGAAAAATGCTATCATCTAGAGCATCATTTGAACAAGCATTGTGTGAAAATTCATTAAAAATTATTAAATAGTTTCGGTGTAATCGTCGGTTGAAAAAAATTTCGTATCTCGGCTCCTATTTGTCGGATCTTGACGAATTTTTTACGAAAATTCATGGTTTTTTAAGTACTTTAAAATGCATTTTGCCGCGTTTCTCTAACTTAAAAATTCGCGAAAATAAAAACTATTTATTGCTAAAAATGTTGTTAAATATTAATTTTAAGAAAATTCCTTTTTAGCATTTATTAAGTACGTCAAAAGCTATCGATTAAGCGTAGTTGGATCCATTTATCGTTCCATGGGCAAATTTGAAATGAATTTGGAATTTTCGGGTAAATAATTTTGCAATAGGACGCCATTTTGAGATATACGGATCGGGCAACGATTTTAAGATTGTTTGTACTAAAAGTCATCATTGAGAGCTTATCCGACGGAAAAGATCTTTTTTTTGAAAAAACTGTGGCAATGTGAAAATTTGGAAAAAGTTTTTTTTTGTTTAACAATTTAGCGATGAAAAAAGTTAACTTCGCATTCGTAAATACATGTGTCTGATTGGAAATTCAATTCTAAACAACTTTCCTCTCTACCTTTTTTTGCATAAAATGCGTTACTAAAACGTTATTCGCGGAAAACTAAAAAAAAGTGCTTTTTGAAGTTTATTTTGCAATAATAACAATGTTCCCGATTAGGTCCGAAGTCGAGAATTTAGGGTTACTTTCAGTAGGTTACCACAAACAAATTTTGACTGTCAAAAAATCTTTTGAAGAAAGTGCACGACAAAATGCCAGGACTCCCGGACTAATAAGCATCTTGATAAACTTTAAATGCATTTTTCTCAGTTTTGCCATTTTTATGATTTTAGGTCCTTTGCCGCAGGATATCTCAGCATCCAGGTGATCAATTGACACCAGACAGGATGGAAAATCTTCTTAATATGTTTCTTCACTGCTTGAATGGAGCAGAATTGACTAATACAAGGTAAAAGTCAATGTTGCATATGTGAATATATGTAATATTCACTATAATTACTGATATAATCATCTTATGAATTACTAAATATTTAAAATTTATTTTTTGTAGAAAAGTCTTCCGCTCAAGCAGTGAAGAAACATATTCAGAAGATTTTACATCCTGTCTGGTGTCAATTCATCATCTGGATGCTGAGATATCCTGCGGCAAAGGGAAAAAAGTGCTGAAAATTAATGATTCATACATGTAATTGTTTACAATGTAAGTATAGATATATAATACTTATTAATGTCTTTTTTACAGGTTCAACTCAGGCATAACCCCTTACTGAAATAAACTTAATGAAAGAAAACATGAAATTTTAAAGCAATATACATTAAATTAAACATTATGTATATGATGCAATATACGTATTAACATGATTTTGTGTATATCTTTTTCAGGCATTTCACTGTCTAAAAATGGACCCAAATACAAAATTGTGTGTTATCTGTAACACTGCATTGTCTTCTGAGAAATATATTGCAATATCGAACAGAATACTTGAAACATTACAAAATTCAAGCATTCAAAGAAGAGATAATAATTTAATGCTTAAAATAAGTAAAGCAAAGGTATGTTATATCCATGAAAGTTGTTATAAATCATATACTCATGCACATAATATTACGGCCGCTGCTAAAATATCCAGCGCAACTACATCGCTCGCATCAACTACTACACGATCTGCAGATTCATTTGACTTTGCTAAATACTGCATTTTTTGCCGACGTGATGCATCGGATGATTTTACAAAGAAAGAAAAAAGAAAACCGGAGAATCGAAGAGAAAATGTTTATAAAATATCATTTCAAAAAACTTTTGACAAAATAATTAAAATTGCCCACGCAAGAGATGATAAGGAAGGAATTGATGTAATTAATTTGATTTCAAGTATTAATTATCGTAGTATTGAGCTGAAGTACCATAATTCATGCTTCGTTGCATTTTATAGTAAACGTGATTTAACCCCTCGTCAAATTAAAACTATACCCGCGGTAGAACACATCATTAATTATTTGAATAGTCATAAAGATGAATGTCAATTCTCTTTGAAGAATATTTTAAGTACGTATGAAGAATAGTTGCCTACGGATAGATTTTTAAAAAGTAAACTGAAAGAGCGTTTGGGAGATGATATTATTACAGGAGATAAAATTAAAAACGATTACATTCTAACCTTCAAGAGTATTGGAGGTAATATTATTTCCGATTTTTGGTATAAAAATCGTAGTGAAGATTCAAACACAAAGAGAGAACGTATAGTTAATGCAGCCGCTGATATTATTTTGGAAGATATTCGCGGGAAACAGTACGAGCTTGATAGTTATCCTATTCCTCACAAATTCACAGATTTTGCTGAAAAGGATATACCAGAAACATTAAAATTGCTACTAAATAAGATTATTTTACAAACTAAAAAGAAAACGGAGAAATGGTCGATAAAATGTACGGCTATAGCGCATGCAATTATTGCGGCAACCAGACCGCGATCATTTCTGTCATCCTTACAAATCGCTCTTGCTGTCTTCTTACATAGTAAAACAGGTTCTAAAGATATTGTAAGGTTGTTATCATCAATGGAATTTTGTGCAACGTATGAAGAATGCATGCAATTTCAAGTTTCGAGTATTATATATGATGGTAAGCCCGATTTGAGTCAATGTTACTGCCAATTCGTGTTTGACAATGCAGATCACAACGTTAATACTAAGGATGGGCTTCAAACGTTCCATGCAATGGGAGGCATAATGTGTGTAACACCTGCAACTTTAATTTCATCAGAAGATAAAATTCCCCGAATCAAGCAGCAAATTTCTTCCGAATCAATCGGACAAATAAATTGTATAAAATTAAAGCCTTTTCACAAAGATCGATCGAAGGGACTTTTAGATGTTATTATTGAAGATTTATTTCTGTACAACTGTATTACTTATGATCCAAAAATATCTTCTCTAGAGTTTTTATGGGCTTATGAAAAAAATGAGAATTCGAAAAAATTAGGTTGGAATAGTTTTCGGGAGAACATTAAATACGATGCAGTAGGTCACAAATCTCAAATATTGTTTTTACCTTTTGTGAATGCTTCTCCTAGTAATTACGATACAATTTATACTGTTCTTCATTGAGCTGCTCAACAAAATATATCATTACATCAAAAAATAGCTTTCGTAACATTTGATCAACCGCTATATTGGAAAGCCATTATTGCCTCATTACCTGAAGATTCTGTTTTGAAAAATGTTATTGTTAGACTTGGAGGATTCCACTTACTAATGTCCTTTTTAGGAGCAGTCGGTTTTATAATGGATAATAGTGGATTGAACGAGCTTTTTTGTGAAGCATTTGCACCAAAAACACTAAAAAGAATGCTTGAAGGTCACGAATATGCTCGTTCCATAAGAGCACATTTTTTAGCACATTTTGCCAGAGAGAAAATTATTCTATTGAAAATAATATTCAGTAATACAGAAAAAGAAGTATTAAAAAAAACTATACTAGGTATTAGTAGTGATGGTAGTCCCGAACATTTGCAGAATGAAGAAATGAAAGTAATTGCAGAGAAGTTCAACGTTTCATTAAATAATTTATCTGAGAACGGTCCGACTGCTAAGTTATGGATTCAATATTTTCATATGATTACGCTCGTAAAAGAATTTATAAAAGCTGAAAGAACGGGTAATTTTCAGCAACATATCGAAGTGGTGCAGAAAATGTTTCCCTTTTTTCATGCTAGCGGACATTTTTTATACGCAAAGTCAGCTTATATGTATGTTCAAGATATGCTGAAACTTAGAAGTCCTATGCCTACTGTGGAGTACAATAAATTTGTCAATGATGGTTATTTTACAATAAGAAGATCTGATAAATTTCGTTGTGGAATATGGAGCGATATGACGATTGAACAGACTCTAATGAAAGCAATGCACAGTACCGGAGATTTGACACGGGGAAGAGGTGTTACAGACTCAGTTTTAACAAAATGGATTATGTGTATGCCAAATTTATTAGATGTTAATATAAACATGCTCGATTTCTGCAAATTAACATTAAACAGTAATAGTGAGCAACATGTTGACGCGAGTGATGCGCGTAATGAAAGAGATATTGCCGATGCACTCAAGTTTTAAGATTGGTTAATTGCTCATGATCCTTTCGTGCAAAATAATAATATTATATGTATAAGTTCAGGTCTTATTGGAGATGATACAATTAATTGTTATCAAGCTTTCGAAGTAGGGTGTACATCTTTGAAAGCCATGATTGGAATGAACATGCAAAATGTTAAATTTGCTCGCAAAAATCGGTTAAAAACTTTGCCTAATTCAAATGTACCAAAAAGATCGGAAAATGATATTAAAATAGATTCTATAATTTTGTTTCAACGAATCTGTTTATTAAGTAAGACTGATACAGACTTACAGAATTGTTTTGATTGTGAATTAGCTCCATTTCCTGTCACTTTATTTAATGAAAATGGTATGAGGAAAACCACCAAATCTAAATTTTATGATTTATTTACTAGCTTAAACGAGATTCCGAAATTCAATAATGCAATGACTGTTATGGATGGTGGATTTCTTTTGCATAGAGTAGTGTGGGATACAAATACAACCTACAATAATATTTGTCAACAATATATCACATATATAAAAGATTGTACTATTAATAAAAACCGTCAATGTATCGTTGTTTTTGATGGTTACCCCGATAAGAACTATGCTAACAGCACTAAAAATTCAGAACGATTACGGCGTTTGCAAAAATGTAATGCACCAGAAATAAATTTAGAAGGAAATATGAAAGTCATACCGCAATCAAAGTTTCTATCAAATGAAAAAAATAAAAAAAGAATCATTGATTTACTATGTCAACATTTAAAGGAAACTGAAATTCTTTATAAACAAGCAGTTGAAGATGCCAATGCCTTAATTATTCAGACTGCTATACATTATTCGTTTAGTTATGAATCCGTTGTTATTATCGGAGAAGATGTAGATTTATTAGTAATTTTATCCCAATTGGCAAGGGATAAAAAAAATATTTACTTTTTAAAACCTGGTATCGGAAAAACAATGACGAAAGTGTATACTAGTAATAGTTTTAACTATGAAGAATTAAAAGATTATGTTGCTTTTTTGCACGCGATTTCGGATTGTGACACAACATCCGCTTTTTTTAATCAAGGAAAAACTAAATTTGTAAATACATTGCAACGCAATTTAAAATTATTAAATGAAATACGATATTTTAACGAGCAAAACGCTGATGCAACAGATATTGTTAAAGCTGGTACTCAACTAGTTAAATTACTTTATGGGCAACCATATAATGATATTGAAGAATCTTTAAACGTATGGAGATTTAAAATGTTTAAAAGGCTATCTATGCACAAAAAGTTTAATTTATCCATGCTTCCTTCCACAAATGAAGCAACTGCTTTTCATTGTTTAAGAGTATACTATCAATTGCGACAATGGGAAATCGATACATCAAAGAAGGCAGTAGATTGGGGCTGGAAAGAAACGAAAAATGGCTTACTTCCAATAACTACGATTGCAGAAACGGTACCAGACAAGTACTTAAAAATGGTTTCTTGCAGTTGTTTACAAGGATGCAATACTAATCAATGTGGTTGTAAAAAATTAAGAATTTTTTGTACAATTATGTGTAAAAATTGTGAAGGCAAGAATTGCGCTAATATAGCTGAAATAGATGTTAGTGATGAAGATTCTGAAGAAGAAGTCGATGACATATTAAAAAATCTACCAATAATAAATGAGGTTGAAAATAAGGAAAGCGAAGAATTATCAGAGGACGATGATAATGAAGACGTTAATTTTGTCTGTATAGACAATGACGAAAGCTTAAGCCCTCCTCCAGCGAAAAAGTATAAATCAAATTAATATATCAATATTATTCAAAAAAATAAAATGTACCTGTCAGTTTTTTTCAGAATTAATTAAAATATATAGTTATAAAACTTGCACGTGTTCAACTTTTTTTAAATTTCCCGCACGTTATTCAATGCTTTTACATACACATTTTTCGTGGATATTAATATACAATTAAGACTCACAAACAATTAAATTAATACGAATTATGTAAATAAAATGTTATAATGTAAATAAAATGTTATATTCATAAAGTACATGTAAAAAAGTTTACTTACTATTATGTAAAGATACGATAAAAATCATTTTATTATTCATAGTATGTATGTATGCACGTATACACATGCAAACATGATTTTGTTAAAGCAAAAAAACCCAAGCAGAAAATCTACGCACACATATATATACATACACACACACACACACACACACACACACACACACACACAAATGATAAAACACGCGTATTGCATGTCCTTTATATATCTATACGCATACATACGCACACTGAGGTGTATATACACATTTATATAATCATGAACATGTAGCACAGTACATACATATATTTTCAAATGCATACATATATATTCATAGTTGCGATCGCCTTTATACATATATAGATTAAATCATAAAACTCGAAGCGATAACTTCAAATTGAAAGAAATAGAGTTTATCGAGATTAATCGCTGAATGTAGTGTAATACCGATATTACAAGCAAAAATTATCCTTGTACTGAGCCTTGCAATATTGAATAAATAAATATGTACGTAATCATAAATATATTTAATAGCGCGATATATGTATATAAGGATAGCGCGTACAGCAAAAAAAGATTTTTTTGGGGTAAAAATGTAAATTTCAGGTGTTTGTATTGCACCTACGATAATTTCGTTTACATGACGTAAAAGCTGAGAAAAAAACACGTAAATTAAAAAAAAAGCATTACCGTAGGACCTTTGGTTGCCGTAAAACTAAATTTGTATCTAAGCGCCGAGCGGCGCTCCCCCCACCTCCGCGCCGCTCGGCCGGAGCAGCCGCTGCATTCGCATTTTTCGTCGGTCGTTTTAGACGAACTAAAGCATGTAGAGCTATCGGGTAAAATGTAATCATTTAGAGTACGATTTCAGCAAGCTCTGTGCCAAATTTCAACTAGAAATATCAAGTAGTTTCGGCGTAATCGTCGGTTGAAAAAATTTTTGTATCTCGGCTCCTATTGGTCCGATCTTAACAAAATTTATATGAAAATTCATGATTTTTTGTGTACTTCAAGATGCATTTTCCGCGATTCTCTAACTCCAAAATTGACCGAAATAAAAAAAATTTTTTATTAGAAATATTGCTAAATATTAATATTAAGAAAATTTATTTTTACTGTTTGTTAATTAAGTCGTAAGCTGTCGATTAAACATAGTTTGATTCAATTATCGTTCCTGGATCGAATTGGACATCAATTTGAACTTTTCGGCTAAATAATTTTGCAACTAGCCGCCATTTTAAGATATCGTGATCGGGCTTCAATTTTTACGTTGTCTGTACTAAAAGTCATCTTTGAGGGCTAGTCCGATAAATGAAGATCATATTCTAGAAAAACCATGGCAATGTGAAAATTGAAAAAAAATTTTTTTATTTAACAATTTAGCCGGGAAAAACATTAATTTTGCATTTCAGAATATATGTGTCTTATAGAAAATTCAATGCTGATCAACTTTTGCCCCTACCTGTTTTTGCTTAAATTGAGTAACAAAAAAGTTAATCAAGAAAAACGGAAAAAAAAAATGCATTTTGGTAACTTAATTTGCAATAATAACAATGTTCCCGATCGGGTCCGAAGTCGAGACTTTAGGGCTATTTTCAGTAAGTGGCTACCAACATATTTCAGCGATAAAACAAACTCTTGCACGAACTTCCTGGTAATATGCTTTTGAACTCCCTGACTCCCGGACTACATATGATGTCGCGTGTTCCGGTGTAGAAGGACCCTTCTTTCGCCAGCTCTAATACAGAACCGTAGGTTACTCTCCAGCCCATTCTTAAGTACGACATTTCTCGTATAAGCTGTATACGAAATGTATGTCTTATGTGATTAATCCAAGGTCTGGGTACGTACTTCTCTTCTCCTATCTCTCTATGTTGCATTTGCTTCTGGGCTTCTTTGTTGGTTTTTGGTTGCTCGAGTACTTTGCGGTTTCCCAATCGAATTCGGAAATACATCCCTTCTATTGTTTATTTGAAATATCGGCTATTATTGTACATGATGGACACTATTTGCTCTATCTTGTTTTTAGGTGTACAATTTTTATTTTGCTCTAACTGCAGACAATAACTCATGATGGTATTCAAGTTCAGCTTCTCTCTTCGTCTCCTTGTTTCCTCTTCTTTCTGCGTCTCATGAATCTCCTCTAGGTGTCGGCAGCAGTCACACATTCTGCAGAGATCGTAATCGTTTTTTAATTTGCCCCATTGCTCTCTGCAGCAATCGAAACATTCTGCCGGTCTTATGGAAAAGTTGCGGAATAACATATTTAGACCAAACATGTCCGTGATGTCGTCTTGATCATAAACCTTCCAGTTGTCTCCATCGTTTTCGAAGAACAATCGATTCAGCTCGAAAAGATCCCATAAGTCGGTATTATGATTAATGTCCCAGTATGCGTCGTTCACTACTCTATTAAGCATGTCTCGGTCATGCTTTCGCTAGAAAGCCTTCCTCTCAACCATGTCCGCCACATATCTTCGTGTTTCTTCCTCTGTCCACCATCGTATCCATATTTTCGGTGAACAGTTCTTCACCTCTCTTCGACTGCATTCGGATTCTTTTCGCCCTTTTGTTATCCAATATACGTCATGGAAGCGGCGTACTAGTGGATCGATGAATTGGTGGCTCTTCATATTGTTTTGCTTTAATACCTGTGGCAATATATATAGAAATTTATTATTGGTTATAGGAAAATTTATAGGTGATAAATTCCTAATTTTGCGATGGTTCGATATGCGAAATTCGGAGTCTATTGGTGTTGACTGTTTTTATCTTTTTATTTTTCATGCGTATTTTGATATTGCGCTGTCCATTGAAGACGTCCAGCACGGTGTATGGCCCTTCGTATTGATCTCCCAATTTGTATTGTTTGCCTCCTTTCAACAGCCACACATTGTTTCCTATTTTAAATTCTTGTGGATTGACCTTGCGATCATAATAATATTTGGACTTGATTTTTGAATCAATTAATTTCTCTCTTGCAATCCGTTGCAAATCGTATAACTTTTGATTAAAACTTGTGACGTAATCGTTGTATGTTGGAGGTTGATCCTCCTTTTCTAGTGGATCACTAGAGGGTAATCGGGCCATTTTCCCGAATACTAACTCGTACGGAGTGAAAGAATGACCTTCGTGTGGAACTGTGTTGTAGCATAAAGTTGCAAGTTCCAATAATTCGTCCCACGATTCGTTGGTCATAATTGTTTTCAAATATTCCGCTAGTGCATAATGTGAGCGTTCTAGCGAACCATTTGCTTGTGGATGATAGGCCGTCGTTTTCACTTGCTTGATTTTGAACCTTTTTGCAACTCTCTGCAATAATTTTGACATAAAATTGCTCCCTTGATCTGTCAGAATCGTCACTGGAGCTCCAAAAATGCAAATAAATCTTTTGATAAATGCGTCAGCTACCGATATTGCTGTTGCATCCTTCAAAGGTATTGCCATGCAATACTTTGAAAAATTGTATTGTATTGTTAATATATTGTTATGGCCATTTTCTGTTACGGGAAATGGTCCAACAATGTCAAGACTTACTTTTTCCATAGGTGAATGTGGAGTATCGGTGATTTGCATGGGTTGTTTTGTTTTAACCCTTACTAATTTCTTCACTTGACACGTGACACAAGTGCGTATGAAATTTTGCACATCTTCTTTGAGATTTCCCCAAAAATATCGTTGTTTAATTCGTCGATATGTTTTCGTGACTCCTCGATGTCCTCCTATAGCGGTGCAATGCATTTCGTTAATGATTCTGCTTCGATCTTGTTCTTCAATGTATTTAATTATTCCCAAGCAAATTATAACTTTTATTTGCACATTTTCAAATGCTTTACGCATTAATTGTAATATTTCTTTCCATTCCACATTTTCAATGTTATGGCTTTTTGCTATGCTTATAGAACGTATTCCCTTTTTTATTATTAGTGCTTTCAACACTTCAAAAGTATCAATCAAATTTTTCCGAATTTCTGTAGTACTTGCAGATTGTACGTCCTTGATAACTGCTGCGAAAAGCTGTCGATTACTTCTTGTAGTACACTTGATTTCACCTGGTTCCAGGTTTGCAAATTTTGGTAAAAATTTTCTTGATAATAATTGATCTGCTCCCGTGTCACACGGGTTACCTTTCGTGTCGATAAAATATATGTAATTGTCTTTTCGCATGTATAACTGTTCTTTGCATTCCACAAATTTCTCTTCTCCTCGTACTTCTCGATCAGTTTGCTCAATTATTTCTTCTTTGTTGCAAAAGGTGTCCTCGGGCATAGGTTCACCTCCTGTTTCACTTGAGAGTTGTCGACTTTCATTTTCGTTAATATTTTCATTATCATTTTCTTGATCCATAGTCGCCTCGGGTAAGGGTGGCAACTGATTTACCTCATCTGTGTTTTTTAATTTTTCTTCACTTATTTCCTCTCGTGATCGGTTTGCCTTTTTCGGTCTTTTGTCCCTATAATTAGGAACTGGTATTTTTTCGGCTCTCGTACGGGTTTGCACTGCCAATACTAGCTGCTCGTGGATTTCCTCCTCCTCGGGTTTGTCGTCGGTGACCGGATTTCGTGAAAGCGCATCTGCGTTGGTATTGCTCTTACCGCTTTTGTACACAATATCATAATCATATGCGTTCAATTTTATTCGCCATCGGCTTACCTTTGTCGTTAGATCTGTAGATTTCTTAAACCACACCAACGGTTTACAATCTGTAACAATTGTGAAATGTCGATCCAATAAATATGGTCGAAATTGAGATACCGCGTAGAGAATAGCTAGCGCTTCTCTCGAGTAGGCGTCGTACCGGCTCTCGGTATCGGATAATACTCGCGACACATAGGCTATCGGTGGATCTTTTCCGATTTCTCCTTGACTCAAAATAGCGCCGATCGCGTGCAAACTGGCGTCAGTTGTAACAACAAAAGGTTTAGAAAAATCAGCAATTTGCAATATTGGCTTTTCGCAAAGTTTGTTTTTCAAAATTTCCAAAGCTTTTTCGGTCTCGTCTGACCATTGAAAAACAGATTCTTTTTTTAAAAGGTTACTTAGTGGCCTTGCGATGCTCGAAAAGCCTTCAATAAATCGTCGATAATAGCCCGCTAATCCCAAAAACTCGCGTATGTTTTTCTGCGTTTTGGGCCTCGGAAAATTTTTGACCGCTTCAATTTTTCTCGGATCCGGGCGAACTCCTTCCGGTGTTAGCAAGTGCCCCAAATAAATCACTTCGGTTTGCAAAAATTTGCACTTGTCCGGTTGCATTTTGAGATTCGCCTCTCGCAACCTTTTTAAAAATTTTTCAAATTTTTCGTTGTGCTCTTCAATTGTTTTTCCATAAATCACCGCGTCATCCAAGAATAAAAAAATTTCGCGACCTTATAGTCCTTTGAATACGAGCTCAACCGCTCTCTGGAACGTGGCAGGACTATTGCAAAGACCCATAGGAAGTTTATTAAATTCAAAGAGTCCTTGCGGAGTGGTAAACGCTGTTTTGTATCGATCTGGTTCATGTAGAGGAATTTGAAAAAATCCCTGTGCCAAATCGAATACCGAAAAATATTGTGCTCCTTCCAGTTGATCAATTATATCCAAAATGTTTGGCAAAGGATATTTATCTTTAATTGTTTTGTCGTTCAGTTTTCGGTAATCAACCACGAATCGATAGCGCTTATTGCCTTTACTATCGGGTGTCTTTGCGACTAAAAATGCAGGTGAAGAGAAGGGACAGTTCGAGGGACGTATGATATCGCTCTCGAGTAGCTCTGTTACCTGTCGCTCGAGCTCCTCCTTCAATAGATGCGCCGGCCTATACGGCTTTTCATATATAGGTATATCGTCCGTAGTCACAATGCGGTGGCTTGGGACTTTGGCCGTTCCCAAGCGCGCTCCTTTCAAATGAAAACAATCAGCGTATTCCACGATTAATTTTTCAATCGGCTCTCGAGTTTCTTTCGTTAAATGATTCAACTTCAACAATGATTTTAATTTCTCGATTCGAGTAACTTCATGGTTTTCGGGATTTTTGTTCAATTCAATTTTAAAAATAGACTTGTCCATTCCCAGTGGCATCTCGGCAGAATAATAATCTTTCCCTGAAATTTCCATGTAATCGAAGCAAAAGTTATCAATATGACTTTTTTCAATATAATTTTTAATAAAATAACAATTATCCGCTTCACCCTCTTTACGATCCCCAAATAAATGTTCAAATATTTCCGCTCCCACAAAATGTTTCTCCGTAATGTCGTTCGTCTCCTGTCCTTGAATCGTATCGTCAATTATGAACTCATCAATTTCTCTATCTTTATCCGGAATCTCATCTTCGGATTTATTTTCACAAATTTCATTATCATTATCAATTTCATAATTTGCTACAATGGCCATTTCATTTATTTCATCATCGTAGTCTTCATTTTCATTATCAATTTCAATATCAGTTGCAACATTTACTACAATGGTCCTTTCATTTGTTTCATCATTGTAGGTTTCATTTTCATCATTAATTTCATCATCAATTTCAATATTATTCTTCATTGCAATTTCCGTATTTATTGCAATTTCATTATTAGTCATGACTCTATCATTAATCATTTACTTGATAAATTTTCTCAAATTCTTCGCGAACCGTTTCTTTCGCATTTTCAAAATTTTCATTTATCGGGCACATTCCCGAATTATTATTTCCCGTAATTTCATTTTGCTCATATTCAATTAATTCGTGCGGCCGGCTTATCGAATGCTTCTCCCGATTCAAGTATACTCCCGCTCTTCAGTCTGTCTCTTCATATTCCGTCCTCGGTTCCCCCTCCGCGGGGTTCCGCTCGGAGACCTTTCTCTTTTCGGTGCCCCTCCCAGTCATCGCGCTCGAGCTCACGGCGTCCCGTTGCTCTGAAAACTCGATGGCTGTCTGGTTTTTCATGAACGGAATTATTTGTCCATTTATTTCAATGTACTTCTTATTGAAATTTATTTTCGCATTACCTTTGCGAAAAAATTCATTACCCAAAATCCCTGCTTCAATTATTGGAAAATTATTTTCCACCAAATGGAACTCTGTAATAATGCCATTAAAATCAATTGTTATTTTGCCGAGTGTACCAATGTATCCCTCGGTTATTCCTTTCAACCTTATGTACTATCGCTTGTCAATTTTAACATAGGGTGCTACCTCCGACTCACGCACTAGGTTAATTGCCGCGCCGGTATCCAACATGAATACCAGTCGGGGAGACACTTACTCTACTAAGATTTATTGACTCGATCCGGCAATGGATGGGCCCCCCTGTCGCAGCACTCCCGGGCGTCCACCTGTATTTGACTCCCTCGGGGCGCCCTCCCGCGAAAGAGCACTCTCGTTTCTCTGCCCTTGGTTGTTAGCGCGATTTTCGCGTTGACGCTTATTATATCTCTTAGGCATATGGCCTGTTTTTCCGCAATAATAGCAATCTTTATTTAATTTATTATGGGGTAATCTTATATTAGGTTAGGCCCCCCTGGGTCCATCTGAATTATTGCTTCTATTATTTTTGTTGTTACGATTATTACCATTGTTAATATTATTATTGTCATTGATGCTATTAACCGGGAATAATTCCACCCGACGCCTGTTTTCGGCGTTCCAACCGCCGAAATTTCGATTATTTTTGTTATAATAATTCGGATTGTTATAAGGCCTTCCGCTCGATTGCGCTTGTTGTTGCATCATTTTTCGACAAATCATCATGACGTGACCCGTCTTTCCACAAAAGTTACATACTATTATAGTGTAAGGCTCGATTGCATGTACTTTACGCGTCTCCGGTACTTTCCCTTTTTCGTCGTCCGAGAGACTTTCGTCTTCGTTGCCGCAACCCGCGTATTCCCTCACTATCTCTATCGCTTGTTCACGCGCTTCGTCCAGCGTCGCGTAGTTGCCCATCCGGCCTCGAATTTCCCATTTCACGCCGCGTTTAAAGAATTTGATGCAGTCTTTCTCTATTTCGTTCTTGAAATCTTTTTCGGTTTCACGATTGTATCTGTCTTCCCGTAAAGCGGTTGACAATATTTCTTTTTGAATTTCCTTGATTTTATTGAAAAATGTAATTACCGATTCTCCCCTTTTTTGTCTTTTTTTCGCTACTTCTCCCGTCCACTCATGATACGTTTTGGCCGAACCGTATATTCTTTCAAAAAAATTTATCACTTCCGTAATTGACTTAAAAGTTTGACCGCGGCTACTCGTGAGTGTGTCTCCGTATAAACGCATACGTATGAATTTAACCAATTCCGCTTCGCGTGTTGGTGGAATCATTTCCTTCGCTTCTCTGCAGCCGTCAAGAAAAGTATTTAATAAAATGTTTTGCCCGTTATATCGCGGAATAATATCCAAAATGTTCGAAATTGACATGCCTCTCATGCCGTCGCTCGCCATTTCGTTATCCGTAATTTTTATATTTTCAAATTCGCTTTTGCAATCGTTTGTTGAAAGATAAAGTGAGTTACTATTTTCTAGAATAGGGTTTGGAGTTGGAATAACTTTGTGTTTATTTTCAAGCAATTTTTGTATATTCACCGCAGGTTTAAAAAAATCAGTTATTCGATCTACAAACCCTGTAATAAATTCTATACCCCCGTATCCTGGGTTGTCTCTAAGAGTGTTATTCAGCTCTTCTATATTTTCGGGTTTTGCAAAATATTCGTTAACTTTTTCCTCTCCCACGAAATTACTCAATCGTGCTTTTATTTCTTCCAACTCTCTTTCCTTGCTTATTACTGATTCATCTATTTGCGCGCTTTGCAAATATGAAATTAATTTTCCGTGATTTTCGCTCTTACTTATTATCGGTGTACTTGCGTCAAATTGCTTATAATTGAGTTTTTTATCAAAAATTTCTTTACTTTTCAGAAAACTTTCTGTTTTCAAATGCAATTCAGTAGTAGTTCTTGTATCTTTGTCACTGTCGCTATCGTATTCCGCTTCGTTTTTTCAGTCTCTGTATAGGTAAAACTGTTTTTTCGATTTTGGAAATTCGTCAATCTCTTTTGGTTCTTCAATTGTATATTTTTTACAAGTTTCTGTAATTTCTCTCGCGAATCCGTTTGCGTCTACGATTAGTTTTTGTACTGTTAGACTATCGTCCTCGTTAATTTCGTCTATGTTTTTCCTCGTTTGTCTGAATTTATCAAGTATTGTCGAGTCCTCGTTTAAAGTCTCGGGACCCCGCCAATTGCTAAACGCGCCGTTGTCCGACATTATTGGGAACCATCGCTGATGATCTCGTATTTCCCTGTTCCATTTGCCGATGCACCAATTTAAAATTATATATATATATATATATATATATATATATATATATATTACGTCCGAACATACATATATAACTTATAATGAATTTCAATGGTTCCAAGGGAAAGAAATAAAGGATTCTAATATGTGTTTTGGTGAAAATGAATATATGTATATATTTATTCATTCATTTGCTGAACATGAATTTACAATAATTGCCCCTTGCTTTGCGATCGTTATACGATCGCATTATCGGGTGAGGGGTCGGAAAATACGAGACCTCTATGTGTGAAAAATCGGATATTCTATTAAGGAGAAAAAGTACCTTTCTATTAGTCTCGGCGATTGTGTGTGTATATGTATATATGTATATATGTTCGCTTTGGTCGATGCGGCTGTCCCGTAATCTCCTGCTGTGTTGGGTTCGTCCGTCGAGAGAGAGTAAACGGCGCCGCTATGTCTGGACCTTTTTACAGGTATTCGGCCGGTCCGTATTAGATATTCCTTCTTTCTCTCTCACTCTCTCGACTCTCTTATATTTTAGGAATTTGAGCGACTTCTTTCTTTTTTACTCGAACACAAGAACTTCACGTACTCACTATTATTAAACTTTTACGTGTGATGTACAATAAAACTTTTAATCAATAATCCTTTTGTGCACTGTTAGGTAATTTCAGCACTTACGGAAAATCTGTTACACTGATCTGTTCTCGATCTATCAACTTAGTGACCGCTCCGCCGCTGTTCTTCTCTATTTAAGCAGGTAGATGATTTTTCGAAAGGGTCCCCTCACTTTTCCGATACCACGCCTAATTGCGTGATCGTCGAAGGTCTTCTCGATGCTTCTCCATAGGTGATGACACCTGCGTTCGCTTTTCCTCGATCTTCCACTTTCGATTTCCTCAAGGCGTCAGCCTTCCGTATCTACGTATTACCTGCCCGTATTGCGTACTGCATTAAAGGCAATTCCTATTATTGAGGTTTCTTCGAGTTTTTCGGCTAGTGCGCAATAGCTGTGATTTTTTTTATGACTTTGTTGTTGTTTGCGTGTTTAATGTTTCATTTGGTAATGAAATTTGTTTATTTCATTACACCTTAAGTCGTTGAAAGTTATTTAATAATTTTCGACGTACAAACTGTTAACCGTCAGAGTACTTTGGTGTGGCACTGTGTTAGTGGGGTATCAAATATAATATATAGAGAAATATGATTTACAGTAAAAATAAATAATTTATATAATGTAAATTATGGTCATGCAAAAATTTTCCGAATGTCGGGTAGGGTCAATTTTTAATTGTCTTCGAAAAGCATAATTTTTCTCGGAAACGACAGTGTAGTAATTTGGCTTGTCTATAAAAATTATTTAATTCTCCGTCACTAGTCAAAATAAAGTCGCGTGATTTGCTAAACAACGTTGAGGTTATCCGGCTGCACGAGTCAATCGATTTGACTGTAAGCTGTGACAAAAAAAAAATTTTTTTTATGGAAAGTTGCATATACTACGTGTTGACCGTTCGCTATATATAGCGCTTGAGAAAAACAATTTTTCAGAATTTTCACCGCACTTGTTCTTTCGAGCGAAAGAAAGAAAAAAAATTTTTCTTCTTCCCGACTTGTCTCGAATCCTTGCCGAGTTCCTTTCTCACGTGGCGTCTACCAAGATGGCTGCCGAAACCAACCGCGTGGCAAAAAATGGCTAAGTCGCGTATTATCACTTTTCTTTTTCTCCGTCTGTACTCTATGCCCCACGTTGGGCGCCACTGTGACGTTGTACTTTTTCCGTCCTTGGGAAGGCGTAGTACCACGTAATGACACCTGTTCAGGTTTACCGCGAGCTCGTATTTTATTAAATATTTGGACGCCCGAACTCGCGATCTGGTACTCTTATGCTGCCGGCTTGAGAACTCCTTACGCTCTAGGTCATGGGGGAAAGGTGCAGGGAGAGAAGTACGCAAAATGAATGAACGCGACTTACTTAAAATAACGTGTCAAAATTAGTATCTCTTTATATTTTATGTTTAAAGGTTTTGTACGTTGA
Organism: Philotrypesis tridentata; assembly: GCA_018906965.1. Taxonomy (NCBI): domain Eukaryota; kingdom Metazoa; phylum Arthropoda; class Insecta; order Hymenoptera; family Pteromalidae; genus Philotrypesis; species Philotrypesis tridentata. Next base: position 440,373 of record JACCIB010000089.1, read on the forward strand.
CAATTATCACAATTCTTAATCGCCTGCAATGGGCAATCTTTTTACGAAGACCCTTAGCGTAAAAGTGTTCTCCTGTCATTTTATACAATTTTCTACCGCCTATATGGGCGCACGCTTTGTGTGTTTCAATGATAAATGGTTTTACTATACTCTTTGGAATAACAATTTTTTCTCTTAGGTTTGATTTTTTGTATAGCAGGTTGTTTTTGATTTTGAATCTTCGCATCATATTTTTATCTCTTTCTCCAATTTTTTGTTTTATGTTGATTGTTTCGTTGTCTCGATTTTGCTCATTTTCAATGGATTTGCAAAGTTTTTTAAGGCTATCTATAAGTGTTTGTGTGAGTGCCGCTATTATAATTTCTGATTGTGATTCTATTTTTAATTTTTTGCTATTATCCATGCGACTTAAATAATCTGCGACTGCGTTTTGTTTACCAGGAATGTGTTGGGGCCTGATATTATAGTCCTGAATAGCTAAGCTCCAGCGTTGAAGGCGCTGGTTGTTAAATTTGCATGTTTGTAGGAAAGTTAATGTTTCGTGGTCTGTTCTGACTATGATATCAGGTGCTCCTTTTAGATATGAGTTTAATTTTTTCAAAGCCCATGCTAGGGCGAGCATTTCTTTTTAAGTGGTAAAATATGAGCATTCGCTCCCTTTAAATATTCTGCTGACAAAGCAGACGATTTCTTCATCCCCTTTGTCGTTTGTTTGAGATAGTGCTGCAGCACAAGCGTAATCCGAAGCGTCCGTGGTTAAAATAAATGGCTTTTTTGGATTCGCGTAAACTAAAAACATATTGTCGTTAAATAAAGATTTTATTTTTTCAAAAGCATTTTGATGTTTTTCAGTCCAAATAAATAAATTTTTGTTTTTAAGTAAATCTAATAATGGGACCAAGTGGTCTGCAACTTGTTTAGTGTAAGTAGAAATTAATAAATCCAATAAAGCTTTGTAGTGCCTTTAAATTTTTTGGTGGAGTAAAGTCTTTTATGGTTCGGATTTTTTCCAGATCCGGCCGGATACCTTCGGCTGAAATGAAAAGACCCAGAAATTCTATTTCTTTACAAAAGAATTTTGTTTTTTTAAAGTTTAAGCGTAGGTTATGTTTACGTAGTCTGGTATATAATAAGTGTAACTGTTGTAAGTGTTCATCGAAACTGTTTGATCCCACCATTAGGTCATCGACAAATAGTACTAAAAATTTATTAAAGTCCCAAGTGGCTTCTGTTAGACCTCTAATTAATGCAGCTCCGCTGGTTTTTATACCGAATGGTACTACGTTAAATTCATAAACGTGTGAATCAATTTTAAATGCTGTATATTTCCGAGATTCTTCGGTTAGTTTGATTTGCCAATAACTAGATGTAAAATCGGATATACTCATAAGTGGTTTGTTTACACATCTTTGTAATATTTCGTCGATGCCTGGCGGACCTTCATAATTGTTGTGTAATACGGAATTTAATTTTTGTGCTGCTAAACACGGACGGATTGATCTGTCTTTTTTGCGAACGATTTTTATAGGATTTATATAAACGCTTTTGATCGTCGTATAATTTTTAAATCTAACATTCTTTGAATTTCTTTTAACGCGTCTTCGCGGTCATGAATCGGAATTGGATACGGACGAGTAAACCAAGGTTTCGTGTCTGTTGATATTAATTCGTGTTCGTAGGTTTTTAATAAACCCGGTTTTTCTTCAAAAATCTCTTTGTGTTTTATAATTAAGTTTTTTAGTTTTATTTTTTGTGTTGTTGATAGGTCAACACATTCATTTATTTTTCCGTCGATTTCTAATTCTGAAAGTTCGTCCGGATTATTATAGTTTTCCTCGTTATCTATATTTGAATATTCGAGGTTATGATCTATCTCACTAGTAGAGAATTCAGATCTTTTTACTATCTCGAGACTTTGGTAGTCGTTATTCGGGATAGTTTTATCGACGTATTTTATAATATCGTCAATGTTTTGAAATTTGAAAAGTATTTCTTACCCGGCGGTGTTTATTAGTATTTGTAGTGTCTTAATGGTATCGTAACCTATTATACACGGTTTTATGAGTTTTGGTATTACTATATATATTATTTTTGTTTCGATTTGATTTATTTTTGTACTTAGATGTACTTGTAATTTTATTCGCGTGGATTTATTGCCAGTCGCGTTTTTTATTGTATTGCCACTTATCGGTAACGTAGGGCATTTTTTGAATTTCTCGAGGTTCTGATAGTAGAATTCCTCGGATATAGCAGTGACCTCGCTACCTGCGTCGACAAGAGCATTTGTTTTTGTTTGTTCAATTTCGATCTCTATTTCCGGACAATGTAAAACTTCTATGTTTTCGACAGAAGGGCTTATATCACGTAGAAGTTCCTTCCGGGGATCTTCCAGTATTGACGCGATTTGAGTTACACTTTTACTTTCGTGTTTTTTAGAAAGCGCGTCGTTTTTAAGTGTAACTATTCTTCGTTTTTTAAAGTTTTGAGGATATCTTGCGGATCTACTTCGAAATTGAATATTTCGGTATCCCGTTTGTTTGGCCCCCCTCCTTGGGAAGTTTTAGTTTGATTTGAGTTTTTGCATATTGCTTGGATATTTTTTGGCTTATTTGGCCATTGTTTACCCGGTGGTTTAGTTTTTGTGTCACTCGAATTTTCTCCTGTTGAGAAATTTTGATTTTTTTCGGTTTTATTTGGAGTTTCATTAGTGTCGCGACGCGTTTTATTATCGTCGTTGTCATAGCCAGTTAGAATTACCAAGAATTCGTTAATGTTGTTGAGTTTTTGTGACATTACGGTACGACGAATATCGTGTTCAAAATGATCAGCTATTTTTCGAATAATTTCTTCGTCAGATATATTCATTTCGAGATCCCGAGCCAAGTTGCACATGTAAGTGGCATAACTAACTTGCGAGAATTTTCTTGAACGATATTGACCATATTCGAGTTGCGTGGATTTTTCGCGTTGGATGTTTCGGTTCCAGAATCTTTCTTTGAAGCATATTACAAATTCATTCATTGTTTTTATATTCGATTGTAAATACCACCAATTCTGCGCGTCCCCTTCTAGAGTTTGAGTGATTGCGTGTCTCAGCTCGATCTCGTCGGGGTTGAGTGTTTCTACGTATGCTCTTAATTTTTTGATGAATTTAATTGGTCGCGGATCGGTCGAGAAGAGGGTCGAAACCACCCTTGCGAGAGTGATCGTCCCTACCCACTAAGCGCTTGTTCTGAGGGGTACTGCTCGTCATTCAGAGACGGAGGCCAGCATCGGTCTGGCTCGTCACTCATTGACTTGACTGCTCACTGCTGTGTGTAAGCCGCTGCTCCCTCTCTTGGCGCTCGCTTGCACTAGGTGTGGAAAATGATGGCGCTGCTGTGATTTTTTCTTCCGCGGCGGCAGCGCTTCGACTTGGTAGTGGCATTTTGTCGTAGTTTTATTTTCTTCTTACATGGTAAGGTAGATGGATATTGTGCTGAGAGATGCGTAATTTTTCTTGTTGATTATCCATTAAGCTCGAGCGACAGATTCACACATTACAAAATAATCGATACGTATTTTTTCTTTTATCAATCAAACGATTTTTAACAAGGTTATGGCGCATTGAAAATTTCGTGACGTCACAATACGTACCTATATAGATATACTGATGCCCACGCCGTAACTTTCGTCGTGACGTCACGAAATTTTGAATGCACTGTATCGTTGTTAATAATCGTTTGATTAAAAAAATAAAAAATACGTATCGATTATTTTTAAATATTCTACATTTCGGACCAAATAGATTTTTTCATGTAAACAACATAATGTATTGTCAAGATATTTTCTAAAATCTGCTCTGCGATGTGTTATTGTGTATTCAATTACTTTGTTGTGAAAATCAGAATTTTATTATAGTATTAAATTATTAAAATACGAAAATTCATTTTTATGCTGGAAAGAAAATTCGGAGGAAAACAGAAATAGAATGTTTTTCAGGGTTCGGAGCATCTGGCAAGCATCCAGGGAGAAAGTCTTAATGCGGTAGATTCCAAGTACCTGACCCTACCAGAGAGATCGGCTCGGAGAGATGTTTATGACTGATATTATGATGCATATTGTTCCATTCTCCTGCTCATCACTTGTTTCAGTCACGCCGCTATACTAGGTCACGGAACTTTGCAGTCGCGTAGCTACCCTTAAATATTGATCGATTTCAAAAATTCAAAATCGACTGTACTCGTCATGATCCTGTCCATCGATAGAGTCAACCTTATTGGCACTTTTTTAGACAGTGTGCAAAAGTTGGCAGCCTAATATATATATTAGGCTGCCAAGTTCCAGGTCCATACTTGAAATTTTCAAATGCGTGTAGCCTGAGCGATGGAGAGGCTCAGTAGGAGTACAACGGATTTTTAATTTTTTAAATCGAATAATATTTAATAGGTCCTAAGCGCTAAGGTCCAAATCGTGTAGCAACGTGACAATAAGCATAATTATCCCAGTCATAAATACTTAATAAAATTTATGGTAGGGTCAGGCTTTTCGAGACCTCTCGCTACAGGACCACGTGTAGCACCATGTGTTGTGTCCTCTGCGGGAGGGACCAAGGGCTGTTAAAATCATTACAGCTTAGTTTGACATTTCCCCTACTTTTTGAAACGAAAGCTGAAACTTTAATTTGATGTTTGACCCTGTTCTTAAAACTTTTTTGCAAACATTCTTTTTGGAATCATTTTTGCATGAATTGAAGAATGCTGTGTCAAAATTTCAAAGTCGTCGAAGCAGTGGAAGGTACCTTAAATCGGCTCCAAAGTTGGGTGGTTTTAGTCAAAATATGCACCTGTTAATTTCTTTAATTATTAACATTTTTGCACCAAATTTTTTCGAGCCTATTGCTATCGACACCGTGATGAGCTTGCGAAGAAAAAATATCAAAAAATCACCATAATTTCATAGTTACATTAGAGTAATTGTTTACCTGTAGTAAATCCTATTTAAAAAAAAGAAATTACAAAGGAAATACCAAATATTAACCGATTTAAAAAATTTAAAATCCGTTGTGCTTCTACTGAGCCCCTCCATCGCTAAGGCTACACGCATTCGAGAATTTCAAGTATGGACCTGGAACTTGGCAGCCTAATATATGGTATTCTCCGTCAAATCACTACACCTCCTTCCAACGTATACTTCAATTTTTGAGATAAATCGAGGGGTTTGGGCTTAAAATTTTCGTCAGCTCTTCTAGTTTTTAAAGCAGTCTGACGATTTTGAATTTTTCAAAATTGCGAACCTTTTTCATTAGCCAACGTAAAGTAATTGTCAAATTTGTTTTATTTTAATATAACTTTAACGAAAACATAATTTTTACTAGTTTTATGGGTGTATTATATGTATTTAGTATCACTCGCTATGAAAAATCTATAAAATTTTTAATTCGATATATAATTTCAGGATGGCGATTCCAAAATGTCGGCTAAATAGAGAAATTTCATACATTACATCTTTTTACGTGATTATAGCACTTATTGGGTATCAAAATAAGGGCTTTTGGGATCACTAATTACGAATTCATCATTATTTTTACAAAAACTTCTAATCGCCAATCCAAGATAATGACTTAATTCATTGGGACTCAAATGGACGAAATATATTTTGAAGCTTATCTAAAAGCTAATGAATCGTGAAGAATTTTATTTGAAATTTGGTGTCTTCCTATTTACGGACATGCTCTTACATTTTTTTGTTATCAGCATTGAGCTACGTCTTATAAGAAATGGAATTTTTTACATTTACTATTACTTTTACCACTCAAACAGTGACATAATCAAGTCTAAATTATACCTATCGGTGGATAAAATAGTTTTTCTTTAAATTTGTGTACTTACCAAATTTCGAATTCAATATGGCGAATTCATAATGTCGATCCAAGTGCGATACTTTAATAATTCGTTCGGCTATTTTTCATTTGAACACCTTAAACTTTAAGATAAAATCACAGTGAATAAAATCGACTTAGAAATAGCCAAAGAATATGTCAGAGTTTTTTCAGCACGTTTAGAAGGATTTTTAATTTTTTTCTCTAATTGTTAACTTATAAAATTAATATATAAAATTAATTAAATTAATCGTAAACATTCAGAAAACATTCCTATAAATTCTTTGAGCAATTCTAAGCACTTTTCAATGTGGATGATTTTGGCCTAAAATTAACGGTTTTTGCATAAAAAATTGCTGGATTTTTCAACATGAACAACAAACATGCTTTTTTATGAAAAAGCAATTAACATTAGTCAATCATTATGCAGATGAAAAAGTTCTTAGAATTATCAAAATAATTTATAAGAATTTTTTGAGAAGCCGCAGATGTACGTTGTAAAACTTTCAGGTGAAAGAAAGATTGTAGTTCGTTTTCTAAACATTAGTGCTAATTTGTTTTTCGGTATTTTTTCAGTTTTTAAAATTTTTCTCCTTTGCTATAGTTTCCTGGCGACGTTCGCACTTTTATAATTTTAATAAACTTTTTATAAATCTTTTATTATTAGTATAGATATTATTATAGTCATTATTAGATTAGTAGTATTGGATTAACTATTTACATTGAAACGCTCCCGCCTCTGCGTGACGGAGAATGAAAAGAGGCGAGAGATAATAAAAATTTTCTGAACAATTATTTAGATTTTGTATGGTCCGGGATAGCGGGCAAAGAAATCAAACTATGTCGCGAATAAATTAAAATTGAATTATGTTGAATAGTTACTTCTATATAAAATGACGTAATGCATTGTATATATTCAGCAACATAATAAAGAGTATCGTGAGGCAATGCACATTGCTCCTCTACTCATAAAACGTTGCAATGCGTTTCCGAGTAAATAAAGACTTTAGCTTTGGATGGCTACTTAATCCTCTCGTACAGAAAATTGCATGAGCGCTTAACATAGACGCAATACTATGTGTTTGCGACTCACTAGAATTTGTTTATTCTATTTATTATTAGGATTTAAAAATCGCTTTTTTCCTCTTAGACCACGTATTGAGTCCAAGGATAGTCCAGCGCATAAAAAAAATGAGCGAGCGCTTAGTCTCACTTAGTACCGGATAAAGGGGCAACATCCCGGATTATTTTTCCTTGTCAAAGGGGAGAAATATAAGGGAGTAGCACTGTGGTCCACCTGGAGATCCAAGAGCAGCGCCCCAATATGGCGAAAGCGGTAGTGCCATGTGGGACACACTATAACAGCATTTCTACAGTGCATACACCCACATACAAAAACATACTCTGGGGTTCTCAATGGAGAACCATTACCAGATACCATCAGAGATCGTCACATTGTGAGTGTTTCGGTCGCATACCAGAGAGTACCGTGGAAAAACTGAGTTTGTCTGGCGCTTCCCAGGTCGTCGGATAGTATTTTGTCCGTACTATCGAAAAGAACACATCTTAAACTATAAAAGTATAGTTTCAATTTTCTCAATGGTGAATAGCGCTAGTTGAGAATCCTTAAAAATCGATACACCGCGAAAGGTGTTTTACTACGAAACGGGGTTAGTAATTTTTTAAAATAATATTTAACAATCTTGAAATTTTGTAAAAATAATGGGAGATTTGTAAATAGTGACCCCAAAAATTCCTATTTTGATACCTAAGATGTGCTCTAATCACGTAAAACGATATAATGTGTAAAAATTCTCATTTTAGTTACAATTTTGGAACAGCCATTTTGAAATTATATATCGATATAAAAATTTTATAGATTTTTCATAACAAGTGATAATATATACACATAGTTTTATTTAAAATCAATTTTAAAAAGCATTTTTTAAGAGAGAGCAAATTAAGCTATAGCAGAAGGGACTATTTTTCCATCTCTCTTTAATAAATATGCATAAATGTACCAAAATTAGACTTTAGAACAAATTAAAAAATTTTTAGGAAAGATTGACGGTAAAAAAGTAGATAAGAATATTCTATGGGGTTTAGCGAACAGAACAGAATAGGTCAAAAAAGACAAAATCATTTATTATATATGAAAATAATGTTGTAAAAGAAAAAATATAGCAACGGGAAAAAACTTGTGTCTTCCGATAAGGAAATCTTTTGTATGAAAACGCCTAGAGAACTGAGACTTGATGTCTGAGTTAAAGAATTTAACGACGAATACGATCATATAAATGTTCTATATTATTTTGTTTATATTAAAAGTTTATAACTTTACATGTGAAAAAATGTTGATCACTGCTCGAGGCGAGCTCATCGAATGACGCGCAATCGCGAAGAGTCGAGAGCAGTTTGAATGTTTCAAAAATATTTTTTTTTGGGGGGGGGGGTCAAAAAATGCTGCGCTCGATTTGTCAGAGAATCATCTATATATATATTGTGACACGGCAGGAGAGGGCACACGCGGGGGGGAAAGTGGTGCGCGACCACGGTAATGACGGCGCGAGCGGTTGATCCGCGGCGCACGGTAATGACCGGCGAGTGGTGGCACGTCGTTCTCTTCGTGCGTGGTCTCCTCCTCCCTGTGTTCCACGAGGCTTCACTTGGCGTCTGGTTTTAGGTTAAGGGTGCCTTGACGCGTCGCGGATACCTCGAGCAAGTCTTCGGACCTCGGCTGGGACTCTTTATCTACAGGGTCGTTTGAGCCGGGAAATAATCAAGAGATAAACACGCGTGGATTTACTGATTAATATCACTGATTTATTGTACGGGTTAGGTTTATTTCTATTACACACGTTCTCCTCGCACACTCCTTGCACGCATACGCGGCAACGGCTTCGGCGGATACGCAGGACTCGCGGGTTAGAATTCACTCTCTTACTTTCTCTGTGAACGCGCGAATACTATCGCTACGCGGGTGGTTGATGGTTGATTTTCGATTCGCTCCTGGTGCTTCTCTAAATTCGCTCGTACTGCTCTCTAAGTTGTTCCCTGGATTGGGCCGATGCTTACTCTTGCGAGATTCGCGGGGGTACTGACTCGCGCTCGCTCGTCGCTCTCTCACACATACTTTTCGTTCGCGGCCCGTCACGTGACCGATCACTTACAGTATTCTCATCCGCGGCAATTCGAATTCCTCCCATACATAATTTGATATTTCTCGCTTCATGGCTTCGGCGCATACATATAATTCTATATACATCTGTCGTTGTAGACGACGCTTGCACCTCAACTTCGACTCAATAGTCCTCCCCACTTGTATAGTGGGGCTCGAAGGCTTCCACTCGGTGACTCACAATCTCTCCATCTCTCTCATGCTCTCCCGGCTGCGTACGCACACACGCGCGCTCGCCCACTCATACATACGCGGCTCTGCCGCTCGCCGCGCCGCTCGTTGTGCGCCATAGGCTTGCTGCGCTTGCCGACGCCTCGTGCTTCTCGGTGGTGTCATGGCGGTGGCTGTGGCCCATCGGTGCGCCTGCTGGCTCTGCGCGCCGCGCGCGGCCGTGTGTCACAGCGGCGACTCGGCCAGCTGCTGTTCTCCTCGCGCGTTCTCTCTCCTTTGGCACGGCCCAGTGCCGGCGCCTGGCTGTGGCTCGGTATGTAGTCTCCCCTGTAAACACCCGTTCATTAGAACATATTCGTTCTGCTCAGTCTTGGGTGTCTGCAGGGAAGCTACCCGGCTCTTACGACGGAATCTCCGTCGCAATATATATATTTATATATAATGTTGAATCGCACACACAGGTACTCAATAATAACACAAGTTCATACAAAAGAGGAAGGTATTTAAGAGAGGGAGAGGGGGGAGGCGTGCGCTGATGAGCATGCGAACGCAAGAGAGAGAGAGAGAGAGAGAAAGGAGAAAGGGGTAGGCGCGCGGCGTTCAGCATGCAAACGCGGGAGAGAGAAAGAGCGCATGAGAAGGAGAGAGAGAAAGCGATCGCATAAGAGGGAGAAAGAGATAAAGCGAGCGCTCGGGCGAGTGCCTGAGTGCGAGAGAGATACTCTGATGTATACTGTACAGGCAAATGTTGGTTTCTGTAACGTTACATGTAAAAATGCAAGACAACGAAATTGATAAAATGGAAGACACACAAAAACTCGATAACGTGTATATACTTTTTAATATACCATTTGAAAAACAAAACGGATTATAGAGTATCATGACATGTAGATATACGAACGAGAGCGACTAGCGTGACGTTACTTCTCCTGATGGTGATGTTAGAGATGTAAAAAGTACATCTTCGGTTCATGACACAATGAATTGAGATTAGTGGCTGAATGGTAGGAGTATTACATATGTTTCTGCATGTTTCTTTGTACAAAAAATTGTTTTAAAAATAATGTATTGCTGGTGGCGATATATGACCGATGAAGTATCGTCAGAAAGTTTCATCTTTAATATAATGTGAATTATTAATTAATTGTGAATATTAGTGAAAAATTCAAACTTTGAAAATTTTTCAAAAATTGTTCAGAAATTTAATGTATTTAGATGAGTGTGTATATACTATCTAGTATGATTTTATCCCTCGGTAGTTTGTTAAAATTCTTTTGTTGTTTTTATCGATCTCTCCGAGGCAATGGTTTAGAAAGGTTTTAAAAAAATTAAAACTCCTTTCTTTTAAGAAACGACGTTTCGTTTTCGGACGTATTATTGATTAATGAAGCACATAAAATAAAAACTGATTGGTACACGAAACCAACTTTCTCTGGTAGATTTTTGCACTTTAATTCGCAACACCCGATAAGTCAAAAAATTGCCATGGTAATCTAGTTGACAGGGCTGTGAAGTTATCGGATAAATGTTTTCATCAGAAAAACATTGATATTGTAAAATGATTACCCCTCTGTTTTTGTTGAAAAATACGTCAAAAAACGATTATCTGCAATCAAAATGACTAAAAAAACCAGAGTAATGTGCGAAAAACAATACATATAACAATCACATTAGCATACCGTACATCGATGGTTTCTATGAGCGGGTACGTCATTCATTTAAGAAAAACAATATTACGACCATTCCAAAAATACACAGTAATATGTGCAATATTATTGTGAAAGGAAAGGATAAAAAAGAGAAACACCTAGAGAAAAATGTTGTTTATAAACTTGGATGTAACGATTGCACGGCTACATATGTGGGCCAAACAAAAAGAAATGTGTTTACACGTATTGAAGAACATAGAAAATCTAAGGACAGTATCATTTCAACAACAACAGTATCATAGTAAAAAGTACAATCATACTTTTAATTTTGAAGGATTTAAAATAAAAGACAAAGAAAACAATTAAAATAAAAGATTGATCTCGGAAATGATGCATATACATTTGCAAGATAATGGTATCAATAAGAAAGAAGATACCCAGAAACTCAATAACGTGTACACACATTTAATATACCAGCTTAAGATTTAAAATCAAATTTGTATACATCGAAAGGATGAGGTGATGCGTGAAGTCATATGTAAACAAACCGCGCGAAAGACTTTTCGGACTATATAAGCGACGATTGCCGGCTACTTCCTCACTTCCGAGACAGTAGCTGACAAAGTGGTATAAATAATAGCTGTGTCACTCGGTCTCTCTCTTCCCCCGCTGCTAACTAGCCGGGGGAAAGGATTATCGAGATGTACACAAATCAAATTTACTCCAATATGTAAGTTTCAAAAATATCGCCTTTTCTATGTAATACTCTGTTCATTTTAAAGTCTGTATGTTTATTGTAATAAAATTTTTGATAGTTTCCTGATGAGGGCGACAATGATCGCCGAAACGTCGTTTCTTAAAAGAAAGGAGTTTTAATTTTTTTAAACCCTTTCTACACCATTGCCTCGGAGAGATCGATAAGAACAACAAAAGAATTTTATTTCATACAATATTTAATAACTTTCTGAAATGCCTTTTACTCAGATTTAGATTTTTCATGATTTTTGTGTACTTGCCGCAGCTCTCTGAAGGAACCGTACCATCAATCCTGATGAAACAAAGTGGAAAATCTTCCTTATGAGTCTGCTCACAAACTAAGCAGGGAGCAGAATTTGCAAAAGTTAAAATTGAATGTTACGTATGTTTATATATGTAACATTCACTATAATTACTAATATTGTCAATATATGCATGATTAATTGTGTTAATTTTGTGTTTTTTAGGTATCCGCTCCACATAGTTTATGACCAGATTCATAGGGTAGATTTTCCACTTTGTTTCATCAGGATTGGTGGTACGGTTCCTTCAGAAAGCTGTGGCAAGTACACAAAAATGATGAAAATCATGATTTTTGGTAAGTAAATACCTTTAATTGTTTTAAAGTATTACACTCATTTAATGCACATTTCTAATACATAAAAGTGGTGTGTAATACTTATATGTTAAAGGAAAAATATAGTTTTGGTAGAACTTACATATATCTTAATTTTTTACAATACTAATACATTTTTTTTCAGATTTTAACCCCTTAAATTACGTAAAAAACCATGAATTTTCATAAAAATTTTATTGCGATCTGACCAATAGGAGCTGAGATACGAAAAGTTTTTCAGTGGACGATCATGCCGAACTTACTGAATATTTTTCGATGAAATTTGATACAATGCTTACTGAAATAGTACTTTAAATGATAGTATTTTTCCCGATTGTTGTAGATAGCTTAGTTCGTCTAAAATGACCGATGGACAATTAGAAATCTGCGAACGCGGCCGAGCGGCTCTCCGGCCGGGCGGCGCGGTAGGGGAGGGGGGGGGGGGACGACGCGCGGCGGCGGACAGTATTTGTACACGTTAGTTGTAATTCGATTTTCTCGGTAACTAAGGCTGCTATTGCAATACATTTTTGGAAGGTTAATAAAAATGCGTCTCTTCGAGCCAAAATGGTTATAATTACGCCAGACGTTTCAGGGTATTGTACCCCCTCATCAGTGGCTAAGCAAATATTATTAAAATTTTTTACAAAAACAATAGGAAAAATACAATAAACTAAAACAAGTTAAAAAATTACCAAAATTCCAAAAAAATGAGTCGTGTAGTACATAGACGACACAAGAAAACGCAGACGGCGCTAAGCATTACAATTCGCAAAATTTAAAGTAAATTTACAAGAGAAAATTTATAATCGTTACAATAATCGCTACAAAAAATTAACAACTTACAAAGTGTGACGCTCGAAAAAACCTTAAACAAAAGGAATAAAACGCGACCGGTGCCACTCGGTGGTAATGTGGCACCGGCCAAGGACAAAAGTCAACTAAGTTTACGGCTAAAAATCGATCCTATATATATGTTACAATACATCCGTCAGGCAGGATTCTAATACAAATAAATGTGTATAAAGTGCAAAAAATAAAGCGAATATCGTAGCCACGAAAGCCTCAGAGCTCGCTAAGTGTATCCGGAACGCATAACGCAACAGAGGTGACACGAGCTATTATTCATGTAGTAGAGCAGAGAGCCCGCGCTGCTCCGCGTGCGACGCTCCTACCATGACTGTATCACTATATAGTACAGTATGGCCGGGCCGTTGCCACGGCAACCCGGCTCTCCGACCTCCCACTTGGGATGTGCCGCTCCGGCCCGCCAGCCAATCACCATTGAACACGTGTTGGCTGAACTGAAGAGAGCGCGAAGCGGTGAGCCACCTCTCTCTGCGTCCTAGACTCCTGGTACAATCTGCTCGCTACCGAGCCTCCGTAATCACAACATTTGTAAATTAATATTTATTCGGACTAACTTTTAGATTGGAAATAACATTCTTATAACTGGCTTTGAGGTGGCACGTGTCCTCAGCCCTATTAAGCGTGCCATCGAAAAACTGTATATGGAGCATCTCCGAGAACCGTCTACGGAAAATAGATTGCTCTCTGTCAATTATTTTAATATTGTTAAAATCAAAGCTATGACCCGTCTCCAACGCATGTACTGCAAGAGGGGAATTAAGATCCCTTTTTTCTATATATCTCTTATGTTCGTATTGCCTAGTTTTTAAAGGCCGATACGTTTCTCCGATATATGTTGATTCGCAATCGGAGCAATCGATTTTATAAACAACGTTCCGTGTGTCACCTACCGCAGTAGGGTCTTTACCAAGTTTTATAAATTTGTTGAACTTATTGGTAACATTATTAACTAACCTCACGTCATTATTTCTAAATACGGACCTTAATTTTTCATTGAACCCTTCGTAGTAAGGGAACACCCCGTAGCCTTTTCCCGAGTGTAAATTATTGTTACTATTGCAATTGGAAATGTGTGAGTCAATATTGCTCGTGTCTGTGCCTCTCAATGTGGCCCTTGAGATGCCCAAATTACGTGCAATCCGCTTTTTGCTAAATTTTTCAATAAAATCAGGAGGATAATCATTAGCTATTAAGATTTTTTTCGCCTTTTCAACGTTCTCACAGTGGAATCGAGGATCCGACAATAATATTGCCCTATCAAAAAGATTGGATATTATTGCTATTTTTTTACTTTTTGGATGATGGGAGAAGAAATTAATGTATCTGCAGGAAGCTGTGTTTTTTTGGTACCAATTAGTAAATATTTTGCCACTAGAATCATGAAAAATCGAAATGTCAAGAAAGTTAATACTATTGTTTACTTCAATTTCCGAAGTGAATTGAAGGTATTCGTTGTAATTATTAAAAACAGATAACACAACCGCAATCTCTTCTCTGTCCACTATCAAAAAACAGTCATCCACGTATCTGCGAAAAAGTCGAACGCTAGATTTTGTAATGCTCAGACAATGCTCCTCAAGGTCCTCAAGAACTGCATTTGCAAATACAGGACTCGAGCAAAAACCCATCGGGGCGCCAGAAACCTGCTTATAAAAATTGCCATCAAATACAAGATATGTACAATCGAAAAGGGTTCTTATACCGTCAATAAATTCGTCCTTAGACATGCAATTCAAACATGAAAGCCATTTCCATCTCTTCTCTATCGACAATAAAATTGCATCCTTTGGCAAGCTCGAAAACAAGGAAACTACATCGAATGACGCGAAACAGTGTTTATCGGAAATATCTATATTAATCAGATCATTCTTTAATTGAGAACTATTTTTAATGTATGAAGACGGTAAAGGAAAATGTTTCGTTAATAAGGAAACAAAACAAGCAATACATTTTTGTTTCATTAAACGTGTTTTTTTCTCAGCTTTAACGTTATACTAATTCAATTTTTATAGGTGTAATGCAAATACCCCAAATTGACAATTTTTTTGAAAAAAAAATATTATGTGGCTATGTACACAACCTTTATATACATATATTGCACTCCCAAACATTTTCATGCTGAATATTAATATCTGTATTATGATGGTAATGCAATTCATCCATATCAAGTCAAATCCTTCTATTGATCCCAAAAATACACTTAGATAGAACATAATCACAAAATTTAGCTCAATTGAATAGTCTAGAGAGTGCCACTATGTATAGGTAGGTCCAAATTTGGATTTCAATGCATCAAATTGAAGATAAGTATATCTATTATAACTATGAACAGTATTAAAAATCATTTAGATTAGATTTTGATGTGAGGTTTCGTCTGAGATCTCACCTAAGATTTTGTGATACAAGCGGTTTCATAAATTTAAAGAGATCCACCAGTTTGTCAATATGCTATATGTTTGAAATTATGGCCTTCTAAAGTTCAACTACTCTATAGCAGTTATACCGGTATTTAAAATTTTGAAACAATTTTTCTCAACATCTAATTTTCTGTAACTGCTATCCTAATATCTCAAAAATTATGCATCCGATCGAATTCTAATTTCGTAACAATATTTTATGTACTTTTACGTACATTTACCACTCTCTACATACGACCTCCACCTATCAACTCTATCTACCACCTCCATCCTCTATCTATCGCTTCCAATCATGTCTTCCAGTTTCCGTCTGTTACCTCTATCTATCACTTCCACCCATGATCTCCATCCTCTACAAATGATTTCTACTTATCAGCTGTACCCTCCACTTATCTCTACGCATTCCACCGAGCCAGTCATGCAAACCTACATTTACACAAGTGTCACCCCCCTCCTCCCACTTAACATCCCGAATATCCCGCCATTGAAACGAATACCAATTAAAACTGAACTTTACATACATTATTGGATATATAGCTAAATCAATAAAAATCCAACAAAAAATAATAAAAAAACCCATAACCTAGGAATCTAAAGGGTACGGCCAGGAGGGGACCACTCATTTAGTAAAAAAAACATCTCTTACTACATACCATTTTACAATACTTCAACTCTTGTATAACAATTCTTAGATCCTTTTATTCTCTTACCTACTTTTTTTTCTTACTTTTCGGTAGTTTCTTTAGTTTGAATGAAAAAGCACTAAGAATATGTGAATATTGCATATACATTTTTTAGATTTATGTTTCGCTAATTTGAACTTGTAATTTTTTTAGAAAATTGGATTATTTTTAAATCTGTGTCTCCATGAATCGTATAGAGTAAAAAAACTTTTTAGGCATGACTGCGACACAGGAGACCCTTATAGTTTTATCATCGAGAAATATGTAATGAGCTGTATCTCCTTTAATTTTTAACCGATCGGGTTGAAACTTTTGAAAAATACTTGACTTAAAAAATATAAAAACCAATCTTTTCCAGATTTTTGATAACTTATTAATTTTTCAAATGCGAGTGGTTTATATTTTTCTTTTATATGCATTTTTTAGAAAAAATGGTTTGTGATTCACTTATCTTATCAAAATCGACTAGGATTGAGCCAGTTTTTTACAAACTCCCCTAGTGCTAATAAGGTGACATTCGTGTTTTAGTCCTGAACCTATACACACATTAATTATACGGTCATTTCGAAAAAGTGATAAAAATAATGTTTAGGCTATAATGTTGATTCCAAGCATTTTACAAAAAAAATTCAAACAGAAAAGTTGTAGAACTCAATAAAATGCAACTATTTTCTACTGATAACAAAGTTGAAAAATGCTTTCCAATTAACTTAACGATCCAAAATTGAATTTTTTAATTAAAAAATCATCTTTTTGCATAATACTTAAAAAAAATGCATTTTATAAAATAAGATAAATAGAAGAATTGTAGATCTCATTGATATAAAACTTTTTTTTATTAACATCAAAGCTGACAAATGCGTTTAAAGCGACTTAATAATTTAAAATCGAATTTTATGACATGAAATGAATATTTTCGCAGACAACTTAAAAGTAAGATGTTCTACAATAAAAAATTAAATAGAAAAATTGTTGATCTCATTCAAATACAAATTTTTTCTATGAATATCCCGGGCGCCAGGAGCGAAATGGGCAATTTCGGCGCTAGTGTGAAGAAAAATAGTATACGCACCACGGAAATAAATTCGGACAGCTCATATCTCGTGTTTGTCACCCTCGCCTTCGGCTCGGGTGTCAATATACACGAGATATGGACTCTCTAAGTTTTTTCTTTCCTAGGCACGTAATATACTATTACATCAAGTTCAAGTCCTAAAATTGATAAGACTTAGTATAAGTTAATACTTTTAGTATACAAACAAAGAATAAAACTAGGCGAGTGCGAAGTGCGAACTACGTACACGATCGTTCCTCATATGTAAAACGCGAAGCGATGATAGTCGCAAGCCACCGCGGCCCTCAGGGCTAGTTATAGTTTGTGACGGATAGCCCGTCAATAGTAATGCTCACCTAGATACCATCTGAACCACGGAGAAGGTTCATAAATATTTAAACTTGGTGGTGATTCCAGGAGTCATAATTAAGCATAACCAGGGCCATCAGCAGCGAACAGAGAGTGCGAGTGGGCGTAGCAAGGCAAAATTTTATCACGCCACAAGCGCCAGGAGCTGCCGGGGTGTAGAGCGTCTCGAGATCGAATGAATGAGAATTTGTAAGAATGGTTAATGGCGTTTATTTATTCCCGGTTAACAGCGACACGAGAGGCGGAGAGATGACGGCAAGAGACGAACAATACGGCGAACTTCTTCTGGCTCACCCATGCAAGGATTGACAACATTGACAATACGGCCCAATACTGGCCCTGTACTGTCGGTCAGTATACCGCCTACCAGTACTGGCAGACTAATGTTCCGGTACTGGTTTGATAACAACGGGCCAATATTGTAAAAATGTACTGGCCCAGTATTGTGCTGAAGTACTGGGCCAGTAATATTCAAATGTACTGTCACAGTATAATTTGCCTGATTTAAGTCGGAGTCCTAAATTCCGCATGATTTCCACTCCATCTAACCTAAGTTAAACCCATTAAGTCCCAAACGCACAAAATTTTAACGTTGACTTTGACCGCGGATCATTTTAAAATAAACAAGGGACTTTGAACTCAAGGCACATATACTTATGTTTTTGAGATCGCTCTTTCTATTGGCGGTGTCGAAAATTCCGAAAAATAATGTTTAACCTATTATTTTTTAACAAATATAAAAAAAAATGCACTTTTGGACTAGGATTTTTTTTTCAAACCCAATTTCAACAATGTTCCGAATGTCTAGGCAACTTCTAATACAGATAAAAGGTGTTACCGATACTTGCACTTCAAAAATATGCAGCGAAACATTTCGATATATAGCGTTATCAAATTCAAAATGGCGTCCGAACGCCAAATTTTTGTTTTAAATTTCACAGATCTTTTTCTCGAAAACTATAGACTTTTATAAAAATTTCCTAAGAATAAAAATGTCTTAGATTTAGTTAAAGAATATACTCAAATTTTTTCATATTGATCCTGTACGATTTTTTATTTTTCAAAAAGTCAAAAAATCGAAATTTCGAAAAACGTCCTTAAAAAATCTGAAAAAAATTGAGATCATTCTTTGATGAATTCTAAAACATTTTTGTTCTTTCCAAAATTTTGTAAAAGTTTATAGTTTTTGAGATAAAATTCTGTAAAAAATTTTTTGTCGTAAACATGCCTTTGCCTTTGAAAAGAATCATACTAATGATTAGCGTTTTTTTCTCTAAAAAATATAAAATTGAAAAATAAGCAAAAAAATAAATAAAATAAAAAAAAACAAAAAAACATGATTCTCTCAATCGTCCACCTCCTCGCGGTGAGAATCGGGAAACTTTATTATAAATATATACCAATATATACATAAACAATATATAAATACATAAACAATATACAAATAAATATACAACCATATTTGTTGATGAACAATTAAACGTTGATACAAATAATAGGTATACATTTTAATTTTAAATTAAAATAATTAAAGATTATTGAATATGATTTGATTTGTTAATAATTGTAAACACTTCTATTCTTACAGTGACATTCACAACGGCAGTGCAATGACTCAGCACGAGTCAACAACATCAGCATCTATCAAGGAAATCAACGATTCTTTGAATTTTGTGGGGACGAGTAAGAGCAGTGTCAGTATGGCTGATGACACTGGAATTCAAAGAAATGAAAATTCGCAGGTATGTCATTTTATGTTTTACCTATTTTTTAACGTAGTCATAGATGCGGTTGTTTGCAAATATATCGAAACAATTTATAAACAGCACAATTATTTTTAAAAAAGTACATTTTGTGTAACAAACTTTTCTCCTGAAAAGGTAAAAAATATTTTTATATTTTGAGTCAATTTAGAAAATTTTTTTCTTTTTAGATACAAAACAATGAAAATCATGATGATTTACCGTTTAAGAAAAAACTACGAATATGGTGCGTCAACAATATTTTTGCACTGAGAAATTCAGCAATAATAGAGTTATTAAAGATAATTGGACCAGAAGTTCGTGAGGATTTGCCGAAAACTGCAGAAACTCTGTTAAGGACTAAAAGTATTTCTAGCGATATATCAGTTATCAAAACAGCAAAAGGCAATAATGGCATATTCGCGTACTTATAGTTGGAAGAAAATTTAAAAAAAATGATTGTAGCCGGAGAATATACCGAGACCTATATAAATATTTTAGTTAATGTTGATGGCTTGAATGTTTATAAAAGCTCAAACAAACAATTCTGGCTAATTTTAATTTAAATCAGCCATAAATATTATACTTATGAATCCGCTATTGTAGCTCTTTACTGTGGTGACTCTAAACCAGAGTCTGTAGAAAATTTTTTAGATAAATTTGTCGAAGAAGCATCTAATCTTATTAAAAATGGGGTTTTCATTGGCGAGAAAAAATTTGAATTTAAAATACTTGGCTTCGTCTGTGACACGCCGGCGCGAGCATTTTGTAACTGTGTAAAGGGTCACGGAGGTTTTTACGCTTGCGAAAGATGTACCGTTAAAGGTCGCACGATAAACAAACGACGTGTATATGATGAGATGAGTTGTACTTTACGCACTGAAAAATCATTTCGCTTAAAAACAGAAATCGAGCATCATCGACAAAACATGACCTCTCCTTTGATTCTAATACCGAATTTCGATCCAGTGAGTCAAGTATTTTTAGATTCTATGCACTTGTTTCATCTAGGCATCATGAAATCGATTTTTGAAAAATTTATCGATTCGAATAGCTCAAGCAAAATTAGCTCAAAAGAAAAAATTTAACTTGCAAACATATTAAAGGCTATGAGTCCATATATGCCAATGGAATTTCAAAGAAAGAATTTTATCCTTAACGAACAAGCGCACTGGAAAGCTACTCAATATAGCTTTCTGTTACTATATGTTTTTCCTTTTGTAAAAAAAAATTTGTATTTTCTGATAAATATAAACACCTTCCATTGCTGTACGTTGCTAGCCGAATACTATTTGACAAAAATAAAGCAGCAACTCACGCAAATTATGCTGACACTTTATTAAAAAAATTTTTCTTATTAATGCTAACAATGTACAGCAATGATTCTCAAGTTATGAATTGTCACAATTTAATTCATGTTACTTGCGACGTAAAATTTATGCAGCCTTCTTTGTCATCATTTTCGGCTTTTCCTTTTGAAAATTGCTTGGGGCTCATTCGAAAACTAATAAGGACTCCGAATCTACCTTTGATACAAGTCGTACGACGCTTACAAGAAATGCAATGTATCGAAACTAAATATGTACTAAAAAATTACTTATTTACTAAAAAGATTTTTCATTGAAAAAAGCGTATCTTGAAAATGGAGACAGTGAGTGCGACTTGTTTGAATTAAATTTTAAAGGTTGTACTATTCGATGTATAGAACCTAACAATGTTGTGTCATTATCAAATGACAGGATTGTAGAAATAACAAAATTATTTTACGAAGCACAAACTTTAAAAATGCAAGGACATTATCTCAAATGCGAGAACGCTTTTGAATATCCATGTGAGTCAAAAATAATTGGAGTGTTATTATTTGTAAAACGATCAAAATCATTGAAATCCTTTGTGTGCGAAGATATTTCTAAAAAATGTTTAAAAATCAAAATTGGATATAAATTTTATATTCTAGAAATGCTTCACATGTAATTTTATTGAAAATAAACAATAATATTCATTATACTAAACAATTTTGTGTCAATTATTAATACAGTTTTCAAAGTTAATAATTTTAAATAATGCTAGTTTGAAAATCAATTAAAACTGTCAATTGAAATCAGACTATATAGTATGTACAATTACTAGACTCACACGATGGCACAAACATTCGTACGACGTTTGTAAACAAAAACAAGAGCTGAAAGTTCCACTCTACAATACTCATATCTTCGCGAAATTTATACCGATTATATGAGTTACGTAGATTAATTGTTATAAATTCACGACAGTCCTTATTGGAATAGCGAATATGCCGCTGCACGAATCAATCAAGTTTGCTGTTATAGTTTTTGAAAATTATGAGCTGGGGAGTGGGAAAAAGGCAGTCGAATTAGTGCCTAGAAATTGGTTGCAGGAAAGCCTGACACGCATCTATTGTGTTTATCCATCACCTGAAGATTATCCTCTAGTTCAGCAATGGGTCAAGGAAGAAAAAATCACAGAAAGCAGCTGGATTCTCTATGAAGTAAAAGTTCTAAAAGGAGGAAGTAAGCTAATTTATTTGTTATTATATTTTTTTATACAACACGTGTAATTTTTTTTATGTACGTTTTTATGTACATTGAATTATATTATCTGAAATTACGTCGTATACTGTATAAGTTCAATTGTTTGACAAATCATGCGCTCGATTTTTTGACCCCCTCGAAAAATATTTTTAAAATGTAGCTTACAATCCAACGAGTGTCCTTGAATTTTTTCAGATTTTTTGTCAGAGAATTGCCCATATATATTGTGTTTTATTATCAACAATGTTCTTACATTTTACAAAGTTCTTTAATTTTTCCAGAAAGCTATAGTCAAGGAATAAGGCGGTTAAATAAATTACTTCTCAGCGAAAATATGAGTAGCTCCGAAATGGACGTAGAGCCGACACAACCAGAGAATCCGCACACGGTGCTGAATTACCACGAAGCTATTGACGAACTCACTAGTGTACCAACAATTGAATTGACAAACAAAAAGAGAAAAATTAAGGGGTTATGACAGGGTTAAAACCTAGAAAAAAAAGAAAAATTATTAGTGCTGTAAAAAATAAACATATGTAGGTGCTCTAAAAACTATATTTTTGCTTTCAAATACAAGTATTATACATCACTTTTATGCATAAATAATATGCAAAAAGTGAGTGTAACATTTAAAAACAATTAAAGGAATTGCTTACCAAAAATCATGATTTTCATCACTTTTATTTGCTTGCCGCATGGTTCTGATGGAACCGTAACATCAATTCTAATGAATCAAAGTGTCAAATCTTACTTATGAGTCTAGTTTCAGACTAAGTGGAACAGATTCCTGAAAAACACAAAATTAATATAATTAATTAAACATATATTGACAATATTAATAATTATAGTGAATGTTACATATGTAAACATACGTAACATTGACTTTGAACTTATTTTTGCCAATTCTGCTCCACTCAGTTTGTGACCGTACTCATAAGGAAGGTTTTCCACTTTGGTTCATCCGGATTGATGTTACGGTTCCTTCAGAAAGCTGCGGCAAGTACATGAAAACCATGAAAAAACTAAATTTGAGTAAAAGGCATTTAAAGTTTATAATGTAAATCATACAAATGAACTCAGCTATACTTACAGAAACTATGTGGCATACCTTGATTTGCTTTTGGTACTCAAATATACATATAATAAAGTATATTTGGTGGTATACGCATATCATGCTGTGTGATAATAGTATTTAGAAGCTGGAAATAAAATAAAAATTATCGTTAGCTATTCATAATCAAGTTATGTTTATGAATTACAATTACATGCAATACTTACCATTATTAAATACACTTCAAGTTGTTAAAAAGTATGCAAAATAATACTCCAGACAGTCAATATAAACTCCCATCTTGCTGGATTGCACCCGTATAACTAAAAGCAAAAAATAAACCAACAAAGAAAAAGGTCATTATGAACACAATTATTAATAATTAGTTTTCAATACTTATCTGAAAAATTTTTGGATTCTGCAGAAGCTCTTGCACTTTTACAACACCACTGAGGTTCTAAGCATTGTTACAGCAGCTAGCAGACTAATTGCACTGATCTAGTGTCTTGGATGAAAAACAGCTGTTTGGCTGCTTTCTGCTGCTTTACAGAAAATTCTACTATACCGATCAAACAGTAATCTTCATTCTCGACCGGACGCTGTGAGGTACAACCTGTTCGAGTGGCAAATTCAAATTTGTTGAATGCCTTTACTTTAACACATTGAGTTTATTAACATAAAATCACACATAGAAAAATTAATTTTACGGATTTTATTTATTTCACGGATTTTATTTATTTTACGGAAATAAATTCATAACTCATGAGAAAAAAAAGGTTTGTAAAACGGTTTTTAAATCGTATTTTCAGTAAGATTTCTCATAAAATAACTCTGTAAAAAGTGTGGTAGAACAATCCTTTTCACAAGTTTGGCCTAATTAAAATATTTAAAAATCACGATTTTTCAAAAATTTACTTGAAACAGATTTATCAGTTTTTTGTCGATATCTTCAAGGCAAATTTTTTTAGCAAAAAACGGCTTTGAGGACCATATTCTACGGACTATTAACTGTGAAAAAAGTGAATAAAAAAAAATTAATATTTTCAAAATTTTAACACTGTCATAACCCCTTAAGGAAGCCGTTGAAAATGGTGGAATCAATGATGAGCCAAAAGCTAAAAAAGTAAGTATTTTGTTAATCACTAAAATATTGTAATATTTATAATTATAAAAAATTAACTATCATTATTTATTGTTATTATCAAAGGCAAGAATTTAACATACGATGCCTTGAAGAATTTAAAAAAAAATATATTAAAAAAAGTGTCAGCCATAAAATAGAGCATTCAGTACGATATGCGCGAATAACATACAAGTTTTGGCAGATTTGCCATTTTCAACAATAGAAAAATTCCAAGAATTCGACGAATCAGTTTCAAATAATGCAGAGAGAAAAGATGCTTTGGTAAATATTTTATATGTATTACACCTCAATATATAATGCTTTGTTGATACATTATTTATTTTTTAATCTTTTCCAGATTACTATAATGACTCGATTGGCAAATGGAGAGAGTACCTTCAAAACGGCAACTGCCAAAATATTGAAGAATGTTATAACTAAAAATGTGTAAATGCAATATTCTGGATGTGGTCGTCAAATAAACGGTACAGGAAAAAAAAATTTTAGTGTTACTCAGATCTACACATATATGACTGGTAAATATTTTATAGGAGCCTAATAATTATATTTGAATATTGTATATATTATTATATTTTGTTTTCAGAATTATTGATGGCTAAGTTTGATGAAAGTAAAGATAGCATCCGGTCTTATGTGTCTAGGTGGTTCTCTGGCTCAGAAGATAGAGAAGGAGGAAAAAAAAACGAAAATAAAAGCTTTTTTATAATAAAAATTTATAATATATATTCATGCATTCGTGAATCAGAGCTTCTTCAAGAACGTCACCTCCATCAAGAAGAAGTCAAGAAGATCGAAGCTAAGTATTCTTCTCTTCTTACTTAGTCAACCGCATAAATTTCTAGGCTTAATTCTCTCCACAGAAAAGCATTAGCCGAAATCGATCGACTCACGTCTTCTTCATCTACTCGTCGCGAATTATTTTCCGGACCTGGCTCTTCACCATCAACTGCCGATAACTCCCGATTACTGCTCGTCAACAGAACTCTACTCACGGATAACGCATCTCTTCGTCAGCAGTTACGAGAGCTAACTTCTTCATCCAATCCTAACACAAACACAAACACTTTCACTAAGAATCTAGGTTATAATCATAAGTTAGACGATTACGATGGATCAACACCTCTTCGAGAATATTTAATTCAATTTCAGGTTATGGCTAGAATTAACAATTGGTCTCCAGAAACTAAAATGGTTGCTCTTATTTCTAGTTTGAAAGGAAAAGCAAAGTCCATTTTAACTGAATCTGATATTTCTTCTTCTAATTTTGAGAATTTGATCTCTAGGTTAGAATTAAGATTTGGAGATAAACATATGGAAGCAACTTACTATTCACAATTTCAAACTCGTCGTCAACAGTTTAGTGTAAGATTTTCAAACGTTTGCTTCTGACTTAGAACGACTAGCAGCATTAGTTTTTCCCGAATGTTCTCTTGAGATTCAATATAAATTTGCTTGTTCTCAGTTCATTACAGGTAT
The DNA here is from genome assembly GCA_018906965.1 of Philotrypesis tridentata. Taxonomy (NCBI): domain Eukaryota; kingdom Metazoa; phylum Arthropoda; class Insecta; order Hymenoptera; family Pteromalidae; genus Philotrypesis; species Philotrypesis tridentata. The sequence goes on from JACCIB010000089.1 coordinate 465,961, forward strand.
CTTTAATAATTCTATCAGACAAACTCTCCAATTAGAAAGGATAAAATCATTAAAAATAGCTCTTACTCGTGCCATGGAAATAAAAGCTATTTTTGATTTTAATAAGAAATCTCAACATCCTATGAGTAATTCCACTCAAAATGCCGGGGTTAATTCATCCAACCCTCCATTCAAACCTCGTTCATCTACAGATTATTTAAAAAATGTTGAATGTTGGCAATGCAGAAAGAAGGGCCATTTGAAAACATCTTGCCCAACAAATAAACAGGGAAACTAGATTGTGTTGGACTTTCTGGAGTGAGTTCGACAAAGTTTAGACAGACTCTATCCAATATTTGTATTAGAAGAATTAATGAGAATTTAAAACATTTTTACTTTGATGGTTTAGTTAATAAAAAATCTTGTAATTTCAAATTAGATTCCGGTTCAGATATTACCATTTTAAATTCAAAATTTGTTGATACTAATGACACAAGAATTCCCATTAATTCGAATTTACTTCGTTATCCGACAGGAGAAATAGTTCCAGTACAATATTTGATCTCTGCAGTTATTGAATTAGGAATTTATTCAGCTACTTTAGATATTTATGTAATGGATATGGTTGAGGATTGTATTCTTGGAGGTGATTTTCTTCATTTAACTGGCTTAACAGATTCTATAATTCCCCGGCCCGATCATAACAATACATAATGTATTCATATTTTGTATATATGTGTGTGTGTATATTAAATTTAAAAGCTCAGCACAATGATAGTGTTTGCTTACGATTTCTGCGTTAAACGAAATTCAGGAATTAATGTCGATAAAATATGTTTTTCAACTAAAAGTTATCGCTTCGCGTTATGTATAACTTTTTAAAATGGCAGTGAATTTAATCGATTTTCATAGGACCATTCATCAAAAAATATGAAATAGTTTCGGTGTAATCGTCGATTGAAAAAAATGTTGTATCGCGGCTCCTATTGGTCGGATCTTAATGAATTTTTTACAAAAATTGACGGTTTTTTAAGTACTTTAAGATGCATTTTGTTGCGTTTCTCTAATTTGAAAATTCTCGAAAATAAAAATTATTTATTGCTAAAAATGTTGTTCAATATTAATTTTAAGAAAATTCCTTTTTAGCGCTTGTTAAGTACGTCAAAATCTATTGATTAAGTGCGGTTGGATCCGTTTATCATTCCATGGGCAATTTAGAAATGAATTTGAAATTTTAGGGTAAATAATTTTGCAATAGGACGCCATTTTGAGATATACAGATTGGACAACGATTTTTAGATTATTTGTACTAAAAGTCATCTTTGAGAGCCTATCCGACGAAAAAGATCTTTTTTTTTTAAAAAAAACTGTGGCAATATGAAAATTTGGAAAAAGATTTTTTTTGTTTAACAATTTAGCGATGAAAAAAGTTAATTTTGCATTCGGGAATATATGTGTCTGATTGAAAATTCAATTCTAAACAACTTTCCTCTCTACCTTTTTTTGCATAAAATGCTTTACAAAAACGTTATTCGCAGAAAACTAAAAAAAAGTGCTTTTTTGAAGTTTATTTTGCAATAATAACAATGTTGCCGATTAGGTCCGAAGTCGAGAATTCAGGGTTACTTTCAGTAGGTTACCACAAACAAATTTTGACTGTGAAAACAATCTTTAGAAGAAACAGTTTGTAGCCGACAAAATGCCAGGACTATTGGGACACAAATACTTTTGTATTGAAAAAAGCTATCTTTACAAATTTTATATTATATATATATATATATAAAATACTACCAATGTGATATATATATATTATATATATATATATATCACATTGGTAGTATTTTTCGTAGAAACTAGAGAAAATTTCCTTGCAAAAGTATTCTATGCATTTTCGACAAAAAATGCTTCCCTCAGGAGCAAGAAATTTTTTAATATAGTTAAAAAATACAAAAATGCTGATTTCATCAATTTTCACCCTCTGTAGCTCGAAGGGGCTTGATGGAAAAAATTTTAAAAAATTTTAGAAGTTGTATTTCTCCAAGTAAATAAGATAGAATAGTTTGAATACAAAAAGTTAAGCCGCATGATCTCACATATTTAACCATATATATGTATACATATACCAATATATAATTGTCAAGCTATCATTCATAATTCACAAAAATTATTATGAATTATTTGACCCTATAATTCATCAAAGTGACTATGAATTATTTGTCCTATAATTCATAATTCACCGAAGTAATTATGAATTGTTATTAGGATAATTAACCATTTTCGCAACTCTAAGTCAGACTAGTTCATTCAGTATGATAAAAATAATTTGTTTGTCATACAGAAAGGTGGATGAGGTATGCCTTATCCAATTACAAGTTTGATAAGGTTTAGTAATTTTATAGAACAATATTTTATGACGCAGTTATAAAGGGAAAGCAAGAGCAAACAAAGAGGTTAATGTTTCAGTTACCTGTACGGAGCCTTATAACTTGTAACTTCAAGTTCTGATGAGAAACTGACAATAATACATTTTCAACGCGACTCCAAACACTTAATACAGAGCCAGCTAATACGTTGTATGTTCTGCGTCTTAACCCAACTTCACAGTCAATTCCTATACTAATATTTTTACAGTTCCCCCGCCAGTAGGCATGTGAACATGTTAAAACTGATGCGTTATACTGTTGTACCCAATGGAATTCAACTTCTTCCAAAGAAACTTTCTTGTATTTAGTTTCTAATTCAACGAGCGATTCCTGTCGTAATTGCAATCCGGTATTGGGCCTGTAGATCATGTAAAGTTGATTTTTGTTTGATTCATCCATTTGCTGTTTACTTTGACCGCATGGAGTTACACTCACTGCTAAAATTGCTGTTTGTTTACCATTGCGTACTTGAAAACTTAAATAAAATCCTTCTTTTAAACCAGATAATTCATTATATCTCTTAACTGCTTCGGACCAATGCATACCCCGTTCCACTTGAAGAACATGCAATTCTGTTGGTGCGATACCGGTCGCATGTTTACGTAAAAACCGAAATGATCGTACACGACTAACTCTTTCACCTGAAATACCTAGATCGAGTATTCCCATATCAAAGCGACCGGCTTTCTTTGCTTGATCAATTATTGCATGCAATGTGTCAGTAAAATACTTAAAGAGGCGATTCTGTAACTCGACTGGCATCCCAAGAATTCTATTTAAAAATTTAGACATATTGTTATAGTCTTTATCTAATGATAGTCCTCCTAGCATGCTGTCATTATTACAAATGAGGCTAACGCCAACTAAGGCATTAGATACATCGTTAAAAAAATTACCAACATAATCTCTGGGTGGTTGCACCAATGCTGATTCGTATCTGAAAATGAAAATTCAGAATAATACATAAATTAGTAAAATCATTAAAATATAACTTTTTGAATATTAATTTTAAAAGAAAAATATTGTATATTTAGTGCAAAGAACTTGCTATAATTTCAAGATTACAATTTATATATAAAATTACAATTTATGGAAACAGGTGTAACAGGGATTACGATGTTAAAAACACCAATTTTTTGGATTATTTTTATAGGAAATTGCCGACCTTCTCAAGCCTTTATTTAGAAAAACATCAAAATTTAAAAAAATAATAAAATATTCAATAATTGATACGGTATAAAAACATGAAATAATCTTAATAGGTATCTTATAAAAAATATATTCAAACTATAAGTGATATTAAAAATCTTGCCATAACTACTGCAAAGTTGCAGAAAAATATGGAAAAGAACCAAACAATAGCTTATACGAGTGTCTTAAAAATGAATTCTGCCTAAAAGAGTCAACATTACGTCACGAAAATGATAACATATATAGTCATGATTACAAAACGTTCACCACTAGCATTCCCATCAACGCAGAATTAGGAAAATCCTTAAAAAAAGAAAAACGAAAAATCCGGATAATTCTGATAGTATATTCGACAATTTTATCAAGAATAAAAATGGTATTGAAACATATATGGACGGTAGCAAATCAGAAAACGATGATTATGCTGGCTCGTCATGTTCTTGCCCTCAGCTTTTCATAGAAACCTCAGTAACATTGACAATAGAGCCTCAATATTCACGGCAGAATGCATAGTTCTTAGTATAAAAAATCCACACTACGACTTTCTCATTTTCTCTGACTCGCTTAGCGCGCTCGAATCGATGAATACGGTAAAAACCAATACCAGAACAAACCCCTATATTATAGACATCAAAAGAATATATATATATGGGTGGTTCTCTGACAAATCGAGCGGTCGATTTTTTGACCCTATCGAAAAAATTTTTAAAATGTTCCTAAGAGACACATGAGTATCCCTGAATTTTTTCAGATTTTTTGCATCAAGTATCTTCGAGTTACAGAGGGTCAAAGTTGATGAAATCACGTTTTTTTGCTTTTTCTGGCTACTTTCATTAATTTGTAGATCCTCAGGGAAGCATTTTTCACTATAGAGATAAATAACATTTTTTTCTGCAAATTTTCTAAACTATTCAAAAAAAATATTTTTGATGTCGTATATATATGTTTTAAGAAAGTTATAAGTCATTTAAGTCTTAAAATCAAGTTTTAATAAAGTTCGATCATCTGGATCATAACCAAAAAATTCATGAAGATACCTTATTTTAATTCAAAAAAGTTTGCGAAAGACCCAGAATGTCAGAGGCCTTGGTTTCTCTGTAAAAAATCATTATATCCGTTCATATATGAAAAAAATTTAGTTTTATTGCTATATAGAAGAATTTAACCAATTTTATCAATTACGTAAATTTTTTTATAATAATTTCAGTCATTAAAAAAATGATAAGGTGAGTGAAATGCTTCGATATAGCAATAAAACTAAATTTTTTTCATATATGAACGGATATAATGATTTTTTACAGAGAAACCAAGGCCTCTGACATTCTGGGTCTTTTGCAGACTTTTTTGAATTGAAATAAGGTATCTTTATGAATTTTTTGGTTATGATCCGGATGATCGAACTTTCCTAAAACTTGATTTTAAGACTTAAATGACTTATAACTTTCTTAAAACATATATATATATATATACGACATCAAAAATATTTTTTTTTGAATAGTTTAGAAAATTTGCAGAAAAAAATGTTATATATCTCTATAGTGAAAAATGCTTCCCTGAGGATCTACAAATTAATGAAAGTAGCCAGAAAAAGCAAAAAAACGTGATTTCATCAACTTTGACCCTCTGTAACTCGAAGATACTTGATGTAAAAAATCTGAAAAAATTCAGGGATACTCATGTGTCTCTTAGGAACATTTTAAAAATTTTTTTCGATAGGGTCAAAAAATCGACCGCTCGATTTGTCAGAGAACCACCCATATATATATATATATATATATATATATATCGATTCAACCAATAGTTTTCCAAGTATAATACCTCAAATTAAATCTCTTTTCTTCTACTTTCATATTAATTCATCAGAGTTAAAATTTTATTGTGCGATGATCTATTTATATGCTTGTCAAGTTGATCTTTTTTTACTGATTTTGAAAAGCGTATATATATATATATATAGCTTGATACATTAAAAAATTTAGACTTATTGGCAAAAAGTAGAAGAAAGGAGCTTTAATTTAAGCTATTAATCGTTCAGAATTAATGCCTAGATCAAATGTTAAAAGGATTTTTAAAAAACGTAAAATTGGCTACGTTCGCAAGTGCCTGAAATAGAGTTCGTTGTCTTCAAATGTGCCTATCTTTTGATCAGTGCATCCGGTCCAGACTAATTTATACGTAAATTCAGGATCCTTTAGTGTACTTTAAGTGTGTGTGTATATACAAAACTCCAAAAAATTATAATATTGTACGCATTTTTTTCAGTTTTTCGCTTGTAGCTATTTTTTTGGCATAGGGTTTTGACTAGGCACATATCAGATTATTGTTTAAAACGAGCTATCAAACAAAACTATAATGGTCCAATACGTGTGCCTTCTTTACCTAAGTGCCACTTTTTGGTGGATTTCTACATATGCAAAAGTTAACTCTGGCAAATACTTATCCCAGAACTTGTGCTTCTCCTCAATGCAGTGATCATCGTTTTGAGCATTCGATTCACACGCTCAACAGGATTCGCTTATGCATGGTACAGCAATATAATCTGATGCTGAACGCTATTTTCTATCAAAAATTTCTTCATAACTATGTTCCACAACTCCGCATCGTTGACCGACAGCAATATTTCAGGAGTACCACATCTTAAAACCATACGCTCCTTTAAAACATTTTTGTACTAATACCATCAGCTTAACGCAAAGGATTACTTGAATCCATCGAGGAAACATCTCATAGCAGCAAATAGGTATAACCATTCTTAGATCTCTGAAATAGACCCATAATATCGTCTACTACAACCCTCATGGTCTAATTGGCTTTCGTTCTTTCATGGTACTGACAGGTAACAGTTGTTCAATTTAACACTGTTGGCAAACAGTGCATGATTTGACAAATTTTCGCACATCTTTCACTAGAAATATGTTGTAACGTGTATACGTCTTGCGACGACCCAGATATTCGAACGTGGGCTCGCAATGCGATTCGGGTTTGTAATGATACACCTTAAGATGTAAAGATACCAGCAATTATCTTCCAACCTAGAAACTCGTGAGGTTTTCTTAATGCTTGCTGATACCTTTGCAAATACCGTTGATCTTCAATTGTTTCTTGAGTGTCTGTCAAAGATGCTATTCACTGTTCATCTAAATCATCTTCTTCAAACAATCGCGATAACGCATCAGGAACATAATTTTCCTTGCCAGGTCGATACTCAATTTCATAATCATAAGATTGTAATGCTAATACCCAACGAGCTAATCGACCATTAGGATTACGAGGATTACAGCGAGCCCAGATAATAGCGAGACATTCCCTCTCGGTAACCGAATAGTTTCGTTCCGCAGAGGTTACGGTGCGACTCACATAGGATGAGACGTACTTTTTTTCATATATCTCCTTCATGAGTACAGCACCAATGCCGCTATCGCACGCATCAGTCTTAATAATGAATTGATATTCAAACGACGATCTGTGTAGTACAGGCGCTGTTGCAAGTATGGTTTTGACTTGCTCAAAAGCTTCCTGCTGAGCTACACCCTAAGCAAATTTAGAATCGCCACGTAACACCAAATTCAATGATTCCGCGACATGGCTCAACTGATCCAGAAATTTCCGATACCAAGATACCATCCCCATGAATCTCATTAATTTGGTCAGAGTATTCGGGACAGGATATTCTAAAATCGGTGCACCTTCCCGAGAATCAGGACGAAATTCCTCACGATTCATAAGAACGCCTAAATATTTGACTTCGTCACGGTAAAACTTGCTTTTACCTCGGTTGGTGGTCAACCCAGCTTCTGCGATTCGCTTCAATACTACATCTAACCGGTGTAGATGTTCATCGAATTTCACGGCTATTATAATAATGTCATCCAAATAGGAAAAGGCGTACGGCTCTAGTACAGGTCCAATGAGCCGATCACTCAGCGTCTGAAAGGTTGCAGGCCCACCTACTACACCATAAGGCAGACGAATGAATTTAAACAAATCTAAACTAGCTGCAGCAAATGCAGTCAAATAGATATCTTCTTCCTTCATTGGTATCTGGTGATAGCGCTGAGGTCAATAGTATAGATATACGTCGCCTTCTGAAGCTTACTCAAGATAGTATCCATATAAGGCAGCAGATTCGCGCTCGGGGTTGTAACAGCATTAAGCTTTCGATAGTCAATTTAAAACCTGTAGGTATCATCAGATTTGCGGACCAAGACTACGGGGCTTGAACAGCTGCTGTCAGAACGGCATGATTCCCGCGTTGAACATTTCTAACACTTGAACATGTATGAAAAATTGAAAATCTAATCACCTATTCGAGCGAATAATTTTTTATTTTGCCAACGTTTCGAGCCCAGTAAGGCTCCTCTTCGGGCCTGTACAATATAAAAATAAAGAATATATAAAAATGGAATTACAAAAAAATTTTAAACAAAATATAATTTAAAATTACCAATAAAATAAAAAATGATGCTTATTTAAAGCAACATACTGATGAGAGCCACTCTGGATCTTAAAAGTTTAAGGCTAAAATACAATAATAACTAAGCAAATAAATAAATAAATTACAAAACACTAAATTATCTTATAGGTCCAGACCTGACACTGACTCGAAACTTGAACTTACAAATTCTTAACAAAAAGCCCCCGGTGTCGCCAGATGGTGATGCGACACCGGAGAGTTCCGATTACAGACTGTAATCAAATTAGCCTTATAGTCCAGGCGTGGTAGCAGAAAAAAGGTACACAGATGGATGCTGCTTGGAGGAATCTGGTTTTTTTTTAAATTGGTGTAAAACCATATGTAGAACATAAATATCTAGCTGCTACATGCGAAAAAGCTGTGGAAAAATTTTTAATAAACAATAACTGAAAAAATAATGACTTTTGTACGGAAAAGTCTTTTTATTTCGAGAAAGAAGCCTCTTACGGCAAAATATAGCTGATTGTATTTTGTTTTCTTTTAAATTTTCTGTACAATCCATCTGTCGCTTACCAAAAAATATCTACTTTTACTTTGTTAAATAACAAAAAACAGTGAAAAAAGAATGGTATTGTTAAATGCCCGTGAGGTAAACATAAATGTGAATAATTTTTAACTAGAATGTTGAATAAAGTAGCTAACTCTGTTGTGATGAAGTACCCCAAAGTCCAGTCGCTGAACAATAAACCGTTTTGTAAATAACAATTAATTAACTAAGCTAAGCAGATAATCTTTGATGGCCCGTAATTTTGTTGAAAATGATCCCAAATACCGGCTGAATTTTTTACATACTTTTGGACATTATAGGAATCGAAAGAAACCAAAAAAAATTTTTTTCCATTTTTGCAATAGTTCTAGAATTTTTTGAAAATGATTTTTGAATAGAGCTTTTAATGACGGTTCATTTAAGGGGTCGGAAAATTAAATATGTTTAGTAGATCCAGAGATATTAAAAATCAAAAATTTTCAACATTTACAGCTAAACTAAACAATGTAGAGGAATTCTACAAAGACTGACAGGTACCTGAATGGATTGACTTTGCAAGAATATGTATTACAGTAAGTATATAATTAATTTAATGTTTAAATAATTGTTCAGAAGATATATAGCGCACATGAATTTCGATGCAGCGACGGGTAGCGCGGTGGTGGGAGGAGCCGTCGCGAAAGTGATTTCGTGTGCTTCAAATCTTCTCGCGCGGAAAAATTTTCAATATCTCGGCAATGGAAGCACCGATCGAGATGTTTTTTTTTAAACGATATAGCAATTCGAGACAAATTCAACTATTAACTTGCTAATTACATAGATTCATGAATTTCTTTAAAAAAACGATCAACTTGAGAAGCATATATATAGATCATCGCAGAATAAAATTTGAAATCTGATCAATTAATATGAAAGTAGAACAAAAGAGCTTTAATTCAAGCTATCAAACTTTGAAAACGCACGACTGGATCAAAATGGAGAAGAATTTCAAGAAACAGAAAAATCTATGGATTCTGTCGAGTACTTAAACGAAAAATCGTATTAAAATAATCTTTTTTCTTTTTTTTTTAAACTGCATAGTTAGTGACTGAACCAATAGTTTTGCAAGTTTAATATGTCAAATTAAAGCTCTTTTCGTCTACTTTCATTCGAGTTGATCAGAATCAAAATTTTCAAATTTGTTCGACTTTCATATTAATTAATCAGATTTCAAATTTTATTGTGCGATGAACTATATATATATATAGTTTATATATATAGTTTATATATATATATATATATATATATATATATATATATATATAAATAAAAACTAACGAAGATTATTTACATTAAATTACTTGATTTTGGCCGAAACAGAGATTTTCCCTTTTTTCAAATGCTTCAAACTTTTGATTCAGTTGTGCGTTTCCAATATTTAATAGCTCAAATTAAAGCTGTTTTCTTCTCCTTTTATGTAAGTTAGTCTAAATTTTTCTATAAAATATAGTGTGCTATATATATGCTTTAAAAAAATGATCTACTTGAGAAGCATATATATAGCATACTACATTAAAAATTTTGAATCTAGACTTATTGTCAGAAAAGTACTGATGCTTGGATCAAAAGTTAGAAGGATTTTAAGAAAAAAATGTAAAATTGGCTAATTTCATAAGCGCCCGAAACAGAGTTCGTTGTCTTTAAATGTGCATATCTTTTGATCAGTGCATCTGATCCAAACAATTTGGTATGCAGATTAAAGGTCTTTTAGTATACTTTAAGTCTATGTATATGAAAAAATTCTAAAAAATTATAATACTGTAGATTATGCGCGTTGTTTTTATTTTTTAACAAAAATCACGGTAATTTTTTTTTGTTTTTTCGCCTGTAGCTCTTTGTTGGCATAGGATTTTGACTAAGCACACACCGGTTTATTGTTCGGAATGAGCTGACGAACAAAACTAGCATAGCCCGATAGGTGTGCCCTCAAAAATAAAAAAGTGCGATTTTTGGACCGACTTGTGTGCCACTTTCTGGTGGATTTGCACAAATATAAAAGCGAGAATCCAATAAATATATTAATTTTTACAAGTAATATATTTAATTTATTTACCTTAACGTTATTAACTATTAAGGATAAGCATAATGAATGATTAATTGCAAAAAATTTCGTTTAAAAATATTGATATTATGAAATATCAATAATAACAAAGAAATTCATTAATTTATGTAATTAACAAGTTAATAGATGAATTTGTCTCGATTTGCTACATCGTTTAAAAAAAGAACATCTCGATCAGTGCTTCCATTGCCGAGATATTGAACATTTTTCCGCGCAAGCGGATTTGAAGCACACGAAATCACTTTCGCGACGGGTCCCCCCACCACCGCACCACCCGTCGCTGCATCGAAATTCATGTGCGCTATATGTCTTCTGAACAATTATTTAAACATTAAATTAATTATATACTTACTGTAATACATATTCTTACAAAGTAGATCCATTCAGGTACCTGTCAGTCTTTGTAGAATTCCTCTACATTGTTTAGTTTAGCTGTAAATGTTGAAAAATTTTGATTGTTAATATCTCTAGATCTACTAAACATATTTAATTTTCCGACCCCTTAAATTAACCGTCATTAAAAGCTCTATTCAAGCAAAACAAAAATTTCTTCGATCGATCAATATTTAGTGTAACTATCCATTAATTAATTAAAGCCAACATTTTCAAAAAATTCTAGAACTATTGCAAAAATGGAAAAAAATTTTTTTTGGTTTCTTTCGATTCCTATAATGTCCAAAAGTATGTAAAAAATTCAGCCGGTATTTGGGATCATTTTCAACAAAATTACGGGCCAACAAAGATTATCTGCTTAGCTTAGTTAATTAATTGTTATTTACAAAATGGTTTATTGTTCAGCGACTGGACTTTGGGGTACTTCATCACAACAGAGTTAGCTACTTTATTCAACATTCTAGTTAAAAATTATTCACATTTATGTTTACCTCACGGGCATTTAACAATACCATTCGTTTTTCACTGTTTTTGTTATTTAACATAGTAAAAGTGGATATTTTTTGGTAAGCGACAGATCGATTGTACAGAAAATTTAAAGGAAAACAAAATACAATCAGCTATATTTTGCCGTAAGAGGCTTCTTTCTCGAAATAAAAAGACTTTTCCGTACAAAAGTCAGTATTTTTTCAGTTATTGTTGATTAAAAATTTTCCACAGGTTTTTCGTACGTAGCAGCTAGATATTTATGTTCTACATATGGTTTTACACCAATTTCAAAAAAGACCAAACTCCTCCAAGCAACATCCACACCAATTGCTAGTGCCACTGGACTATGGATCTAAGAAGTATCGATGCGGCGGACCCACCTATCCCGCTGGTCCGCTTTTCTAATACTGAACTGCAAACAGGCAAACGCTGAGGTTTCGTTACAATTAACGATGTTCAAGTATTACAAAATATTTAACAGAATGATTTGAAATTTTAACATATCATTTTTTCGAGAAATTTAACATTGAAAATACTTAAAATAACATGGGCTTTTATGGGCGAACGAAGATTCGATTTAATTTTACGATCTTTTTAATAAAAAAAGCGAACAGGCATTAAAATGCAGTACACATTTTTAGAGTATATTTCCCATAGAATCATTTCATATATTTGTTTATACACCATAAGAATGAATTCAAGAGTATTTTAATGTTAAAGTTCAAACGCGATAAAATCACGAAACTGATTGATTGTGACTGTGAGAAACTTGACAACATTGCGCGGAGTTAATGTATATAGATATACAAAGCATGGTTTTAGCAGACGATAATAGCCTGTCAACATAATCATATTGATGAAGGATGTTTATATACTCTTATGAATAATTTTTATGCTTCTAGCTTTATTATATATTAAATCATGGATATACAACGTTAAGTAGGCTAAAATAGTTTAAACTGTAATTTGTAAATAGGGAAATAATTTATGTAAGTAGGGAAAATCGTAAAACTAAGTCTTATTTATTTAATTTAAGTTTTAATTATCAGTTTATAAACACCTCTCAGTCTACTAATTATCTAATATTTAACACAATGTATCACAATATTATAAATGGAATTTGGTTTTATAAGGCACGTAAATATTCAAGACTTTGATTCATACTTTTCTTGCTTTTTATTATAGTAGCTTTTCCATCTACTCTTCTTTCCAAGAAGTCTTGTGTTTCTTTCAGCTCTTTAGATTTGAAAGCTTCTACAACATTTTCATATGTGATACCATAGCTAGCAAATCGATTAATTATATTGCTTAGGATGCTTTTATCGTTTGACTGGTAGTAAACAGGCGTAAATGAATGAATGCATCTCTTTTTTCTCGTCGTATTTTCACTTATACAAGCACAGATTAATAAATTTTTATCAAAGCGGTTTTTTGCAAAACTTTTTGTAGTAATATGCTTTGTACAATATATATAAATAATAAGAATATAAAATTTAATCAATCTTGTTTTTATTAATTGTAGACATTAGTGAATTCGTACGCGAAAATAGAACTTTTACGAAAATTGACTATACAAAATTATTGCACTAATTTGTTAATAATTTTTTATCAAAATGGTATTTACTTGTAAAATGGACTTTTTTATTTTATTTTACAGAGAATTTTCTATAGAAATCATGTATGGAAATTATTGAAATAATATTATTTAGTGGTAATAAACAGTGTCGTATAAATCATCATTTTTCATACTTATACACACGAAGTAATAATGTAAACGTACACACGGAGCAATGTGCACGTATAAAGGAATAGAAGGATTGGCATTGGCCAATTACAAACTAGCTTTAAATAAATGGAAAAGAACACGAAGGAATGTGTAACCGACATGGGGCAATTATGTTCATGTCGAGAAAAGTTCACAGAGTATAGATCGAAAGTCACGGCTAAGTTTCACGCTTTACTCGCGGTTGATCGAATGGTGTTTCTCGCCCTGCCTCAGTTTGCAGTTAACATCTTGCCTATCTGTTTGTTTACATGATTACACATTTATAGCAAATATTGTTGGTTAATATGCGTTTATTGCTGTTAAATCTGTCAGCAATATGATATGTCTTGAGGATGAAAAAAGCTAAAAAAAATTCACATTCAGTGGTTTGGATAAATCACTGTCTGCTCAACAGTGGTGTCAGATAAGTTTTCTTTTTTATTTAATAATGTATTCTTTACACTAATTTATAAGGATAAGTACTTTGTGAAAAATTTCTTTTTTATTTACAGTTGTCAGTATTGTGTTGGCATCTCTTTCTCTGCATCCAGATATTGATACACTTGGACACCGTGGCAACAAAAATATTATTTTAATTATTCTGATTCATTTTGAATCAAAACCCTTCACTACACAAAAATGAGACATCGCATTTATTGCAAGTAAGTTACAAAGTTTATATTAGCGGACCTTTATATACTCAGTTATGTATATTATATGCCAAAGAATAATATTCTAAGCAGAATTATAACTATGAATTATTTATCTACCAAATATGTATTCTATTGAAAAAATATATTATTATTATTAACGTTTTAGTCAGGTAATTTCTTGAATTATAAGAGAATTGACCCTAAACAAATGTTCATAATGAATTGAGTCCATGCGCCTATTGTAATAATAGATGCCAAAAGGGATTTTGATCGTTTTCAGCTATTTAGATTAAATAATCTAATATTTTAATGTCATTTTAAGTCAGGTAATTTCTTAAATTAAAGAGAATTTAGCCTAAACAAATGTGTATGATGAATTGAATCCATACGCCTATTATAATAATAGATGCCAAAAGGGATTTTGATCGTTTTCAGCTATTTTGATTAAATAATATAATATTTTAATGTCATTTTAAGTCAGGTAATATTGTAATTTCTTAAATTATAAGAGAATTTAGGCTTAACAAATGTTTATGATGAATTGAGTCCGTACGCTTATTATAATAATAGACGCCACAAGGGATTTTCATTGATTTTCAGCTATTTTGGCATATATAATTATTTGTAGAAACAGGAATGTACTAGTAAAAAAAATTCAGAAATTCTGGGCTTTGACACATATTTTTGTATTGTTTTAAGGTACTTTTCCACATATTTTGGGTTTCGATCCCAGCGAGCGAACCTTTTGAAAACTTGATTTTAAACATTAAATCATTCGTAGGATGGTTATAACCTACAGATATAACTTTAAAAGTATTTTTTTTGAAAAATTGAGAATATTTCAAGACAAATGTTCTATGTCCCAATAGTGAAAAATGTTTCCCTGAGGAGCTATGAATTTTTGAAAATCAGCAAAAAATGAAAAAAAAACTGTGTTTACCAGGTTTGACCCCCTGTAACTCTAAGATAATCAATGCAAAAAATCTGAAAAAATTCACAGTAATCAGCGGCAACCTCCAGAACAAATTCTCAGAGTTATAGCTATATCTATTTTTCGGCGATCTCACAGAGAATCACCCATATATATATATACAGATATCACCCATATATATACATATATATACATATATCACCCATATATATATATACATATATATACATATAGATATATGTGTACATATATATATATATGGGTGATTCTCTGTGAGATCGCCGAAAAATAGATATAGGCCAAGCAATAGAGATTATTTTCAAAAAAGTAATAAAAGAAGCTGGCGACCTATGCCACTTGATAGCAAATAATGTGCACTTTAAGCACATATGTGTCTCTACAGGTAAATCGAGATTATTTTATAGTTATTAACAAAAAAACATGCAGAAAATGCATGTTTTTTTAGTTTTTCGCTTATAACTTTTAAACTAAGCAAGCAATGAAAACATCACTTTAGACAAAAAATATGCGGTATGAAATTATGAAGAAAAGCCACTATTAAAAATCTCGATAAGTTTAATAGAAGCTGAGATAATGGAAAAGAAAGGGTTAAAGTAGCCATTTTTCAAAAATTCATTACGGAGCCATTTTTTCATTTGAAGGCTCGAAATTTTGGAAATTAGAAGCTATGGCTATGTTCTTTATAGGAAAAAAAAATGAATGCTGTGAAACCATTATTGTTGCTGTAATCGCGATGTTAATTTTTTGTTCACTAACTTGCACACGCTGTCACGTCCCGAATTGTGGTCCTATTTCAATTTTGAAAAGTGTTTTGAAATGGTGACGTTTCGCACAATAAGATGCATTTATCCGTTTTTCGATAAAATGCATCTAAGTATGCTAAAATAGCCGTCGAAAATACGCAAAAACGGCCGGACGCAGCAGAGCGCCCGAGGAGTGGGGGAATAGGGGAAGCGACACGCGTGAATTATCTATGTATAAGCGCTTCCCCTATTCCCCCACTCCTCGCGCGCTCTGCCGCCTCCGGCCGTTTTTGCGTATTTTCGACGGCTATTTTAGCATACTTAGATGCATTTTATCGAAAAACGGATAAATGCATCTTATTGTGCGAAACGTCACCATTTCAAAACACTTTTCAAAATTGAAATAGGACCACAATTCGGGACGTGACAGCGTGTGCAAGTTAGTGAAAAAAAATTAACATCGCGATTACAGCAACAATAATGGTTTCACAGCATTCATTTTTTTTTCCTATAAAGTACATAGCCATAGCTTCTAATTTCCAAAATTTCGAGCCTTCAAATGAAAAAATGGCTCCGTAATGAATTTTTGAAAAATGGCTACTTTAACCCTTTCTTTTCCATTATCTCAGCTTCTATTAAACTTATCGAGATTTTTAATAGTGGCTTTTCTTCATAATTTCATACCGCATATTTTTTGTCTAAAGTGATGTTTTCATTGCTTGCTTAGTTTAAAAGTTATAAGCGAAAAACTAAAAAAACATGCATTTTCTGCATGTTTTTTTGTTAATAACTATAAAATAATCTCGATTTACCTGTAGAGACACATATGTGCTTAAAGTACGCATTATTTGCTATCGAGTGGCATAGGTCGCCAGCTTCTTTTATTGACCGTCAAAAATCGTACCTTATTTTGCTCTGTCGCTTGGCCTAATATAGCTATAACTCTGAGAATTTGTTCTGGAGGTTGCCTCTGATTACTCTGAATTTTTTCAGATTTTTTGCATTGATTATCCTAGAGTTACAGGGGGTAAAACTTGGTAAAAACAGTTTTTTTTTCATTTTTTGCTGATTTTCAAAAATTCATAGCTCCTCAGGGAAGCATTATATATATATATATATATCGCCTTCGGCTCCGACACTTTTTTTCAGTTTACCGAGGATAAGTTTACGCTCTCTAATTAAGGGTAAAAAATTGTATATTGCACTCGGGACTGAGGGTGAGCTGTTTAAACCTGCGAATTTGTCTCACTCGCTTCGCTCGGGTGGCAACTCCTTCACAGGTTTCAAACAGCCTACTTTATTCCCTAGATGCATAATATACTATTAATGGTTGTGCTGTTTCTGCTGATTTGGTTAATTCTGATTTTTCCGATTAAATATGATGCTGGTATTTGCAAATTTCAACACTCCGCTGCCGTTAATGTTTGGAAATAGTCAAGCCCTCTGTTCAATACTCATGAACTGTACATACTGCAATAAGTAACTGCGCGTTTGATTTTTATCGCACATTTGTAGACGTGGGTTGCTGTATAGTCAATTAGCTATAGCAATTATCCGTAGTTTCTTGACACGTCCAATTCGGGTTTTCTTTTATCGCAGTTTCCTATGTTTATTAGCGATATTTTCGTCAGATTGGATAAATAATCCCTACAGTCGTACCTATATATATCGTCACAACCGCATGCCAGTGTTCTTACTGCATGGATTGTATAATATTAGTTCTTGTAAGTCCTTTCAGGCGACAGCTAATGGACTGCTGGATAAAGCGCTATAAGATGAGTAGTGGGGGAGAGAGAGAATGACCGCGTCGTGTTGATCGTTAGATTCGATTCGGTTATCCTGGCATCAACATCGTGTCCATACTGTATTTCTGCATCGAGCAATTACACAGGCTACATTGCGTCGTGAATCATATCGTATTTTTTTCACACATCGAAGTGCGTGCCTTCGGTATTCCGATACTGCGTTTCGTTGAGGGGCTTTCACGAGCGTCTGCGCCTAATTTGATTCTGAGCCCGAGAAGACATATCTGTACACGTGTGAGCGAACTACCGCGGGAACACTGTACGTATCAGTCCCTCTCTCTCTCTCTCTCTCTCTCTCTCTCTCTCTCTCTCTCTCTCTCTCTCTCTCTCTCTCTCTCTCTCTCTCTTTCTCACTCACTTGACTGGCTGATATCCAGCTTAGGCTTTCGTGCGAATGTGACAGTATTAAGGGCAAAGGAAGCACTTGTGTAAATTCTTGTTTTACAGTTTATTCTTTCCATTTATTTTCTGAATATATGCACTAGCTTGCTTTATTCTCCTAAATTAAAGAATCCATAGATTAATTTATTACAACAGAGATAATTCCACGTTAACGCGTTAGCAGTACAGCTAATAAAATAAAGAATATATATATATATATATGATAATATGCTGGCAGAAATTAGAATGCAGGTACCTCAGAGAAAAGTGAAGATTATAGGAGACCTTATCAGGTTGGCCAGGAATGCTGAAAAGCTGATTCATGATAAGAATCATTATAAACCTTGTAACGTGGCGAAATTTCACCACGCCACAAGCTTCAGGAGTTGCCGGGGCAGAGCGTCTCGAGGTAGAGTGAATGATGATTGAATGAATGAATTAATGGCGTTTGTTTATTTCCGGTTAATAAACAACGCGAGAGGCGGAGAGACAACGGCGAGAGACGAAAAATACGATAGACTCCTTCGATGCCAAGACGAGAGAGAGAGGAGGAATTGGTTGAGAAGGAAGTCAAGGTCGGCATGACGACAGTTATCCAGCTTCAAGCAGGGCATCTAGCTCCACTCGCTTATCGTAAGCCGTCGGACGCTGATAACGAGTGCGGCGGGGTCTTCCTACGTGAGCGTCTGATGCAGCAGGACCAGCGCCATGGTTGTTCACCTGCACCGGATGTTAGAAGTAAAAAGCAGCGTACCGCGCCCGATGTAACAGGAGCTTCAAGAATCAACGGCCGAGACAGACGGGAGCTCTGAGAGTTACATCGTACTTCGCGATTTAATTGTTATCTAATAATAAATAAATTGTCTGCGTGCTGTCTGGTTACCTGTCGAAACGAGCGTTCGTATTTCGCGGCTGTCTGCTCCAGCAGTTTGAATAGTCGAGGCGCCGAGAGCGCATGCGTAGCGATCGACGGAGCGTAAGGCGCGCGAGCCCGTAGCGCCGCGAAGCGCGGGCCGTCGGCCCAAGCGAACCGACCAATGAGCGAGCGCGCCGAACGGCGGCGAGGGAGCACGAGAGTCCGAGGCGAGCGACGCGAGCGCGAGCCGGCACTCTCCTGCCCCGGCCGTTCCAGCTTGGACGTCAGCGCGAACTCCCGAAGGAAATTTCCAGTGCCTTTTTGATTTTTGTGCGTGATATACGATTGAGCTGTCTGACGACGAGGAGGACTTCGCGGTCATCCCGAGGAAATTGAGGAAAAGGTCAGTTGGTTCTCTTGTTATCTACGTTTTACCTTGCGGGCTGAAGAGCGCAGTTCCACGCGAGATCGGGTCTTCGTCTCGCGTACGCATTTTATATCTCCGCGAATAGCTGCCTCCTATTGCTGTCTTCTCTTATTTAAGGATTTTATCGTGATCGCGGAATTATTGCGTTCGGTGCGAAAGTGAATAGAGTGTGAGAAAGTGCGTTGTCTTAGTCGGCGAGTCGAGCGGACTCGTCCGTCTGAGAAGTAGTTTTAGCAGGGAGCGAAGGTCGCCGTAAGTCGTTGGACCGCGGGCGTCGCTAAGTCCCGACGTAGATTAAACAGTCGTGCGACGAACAGGGTGGTCGCGCACGACTATTCTTGTTTTCTGAAAGGAAGCCGAGCGGGCACGTGTGAATGTATAAGTCGAGCGGACTTTGTATGATTGCGAATACCTCGAGATGCGCGAGAGTCAAGCTATCTTAGTTATCTTTGTGGCTGTCTGTAGCGTCTGATTTAGTAATAAGAGCGGAATCGAGCGGATTCAAAGTAGTGATTAAGTGCGAGAGTCGAGCGAGGACTCAAATCAGTGTCTAAGTGTCGTGCGGTCTCCCCTTGAAAACTCGTGTTGTCTTACGTGTACTATTCAATCTATCTTTCCCTAAAGTCGTGCTGTCCTCTTTATAAAAACTCGTGCTGTCTTACGTTGTAATTATCATTCTGTTCGTTAAAAGTTGAATAAATAATTGTTAATCTACTAAATAGCTTGACCTTATTTCGCGTATCTCCAACACTCGAACCGCCCTCTCTCCCACCGGTATATCTGGGGCTGAGCTAGCCGGTGAAGCCCGAGCGAATCCGCGCCAAACCCCGAACACCCAAACACCAACCTCGTCCTCGTACACGAGTCTTGCCTCCGACACAAGGAGTCGCGAGACTCCGACGCACGCGGGCTGCGTCTGGCGCCTACCCGGAATCCCAGCGGCAGATTCCAACGGGGACGAGGCCCGTAGCGCGAGAACGACGACAAATCGCGTTACAACCTCCACCATCACCAAAATGATGTTTATTGCCGAAGTTGGCCTACAAAGGAAAATTTGCTGCGAAGAATAAGGAGAGGATTAAAGACGAAATAGTGAGTTGGGCATACTTCCAGTGTCACTTCGAAATGTCACCGAGGAAAGTAGTCTAATTCTATAGGAGCGAAGTCGCAAACGAATACTGCAACTACATTATCTGATGATAATAATTAGTACTGTCTTTGAAGAAAAGAAAGATGCTCCGAGAAAGCCACGAAGTGAGCATAATAGAGATTAAGATAGTTGGGGTCCATGTAAACCCTTCGTCAGGTATTATGGCTGTGAATGGCCTACACATACCACTAAAACCTGCCCGTAGTGCTCACCAAAGAAAAACTCCGAGAATAAAGTCTCTGAGAAGGACTCTGAAAACTCAGAAAACGAGAAAAGGAGTAAATATATGAAGTCCCTACTTGTACTATTGTTTTGGCGGTATCCCAAGTAGCGAGTCAGGCTACTGAAGAAGTAGTGATGCTTATTATAGTTTATTATTCATCCAATAGAGACTGCAGTCGCTGGTGGATGCCAGTGGTTATGGGTGATTTTCATGTATGAGCACTTTGTGACTCAGGAGCTGCGCTTACCGCTTTAGATCCGATTAGATAGTAAATCCGTAGGTGATTGTTCCTTATACTGGACATGGAGCGAGATTGACAGATGTACAACTTATACCGCTCTAAGGTTATGTTCTATTGCCGTTCACAGTGTTAGATCAAACGAGAATGTTAAATGTCATGATTTTAAGTACACTTGATTCCGAATGTATATTCGGAACAAATTTCATACAAGAATTTAATGCAATACTTATACCTATAAAATAGATTGCAAATAGAAGGTCTCACCGAATCAATTCCTCTAGAAGTTTCTGATTTCTCAAAAGGAGTATCAAGTGCTCTTGCAGCCATCGGTATGGCCGATGTAATCTCATAACAGCAAAAACGCCTGCAAGAGCTGTTAGACAGATGCCTTCCAGCTGGGAAAGTACTGTTGGGGTATACACATCTGATGCAGCACAGTATTTATGTGGGAGGCCAATTAAACAACGTCACTATCGAGTGTCAAAGAAGATTGAGGAAGAAATACCTGCTCAAGTCTAATGTAGTTGGTAAGTGAGAGACAATTATGCATCCCTTCGAGCAAATAATGTATTTTATTACTAGCCGACGTTTCGAACCGTTTCGACTCCTCTTCAAGGCTTAATAATATGTATCAAATTAAATTAATGTCGAACCATTCTAATTACAACAAAATACCAGAACAAAATACCAGGACCGAAAATACTAATAATTGGAATGATTTAATATTAATTTAATTTGATACATATTATTAAGCCTTGAAGAGGAGCCGAAACGGTTCGAAACGTCGGCTAGTAATAAAATACATTATTTGCTCGAAGGGATGCATAATTGTCTCTCACTTACCTATACTGAGTCCGAGCGATAGCGGCATATATCATAATTCTAATGCAATTGCTTCTAATGCTCGATATCGGTAGAGTGAAAAATTGAAAATCTAATCATCGCTTCGAGCCAATAATTTTTTATTTTGCTAACTTTTCGAGCCCAGTAAGGCTCCTCTTCGGGGCTGTACAATATTAAAATAAAGAATGTATATAAATGGAATTACAAAAAATTATTAAATAAAACATAATTTTAAATTACCAATAAAATAAAAAATGATGCTTATTTAAAGAAACATACTGACGAGAACCACTCTGGATCTTAAAAGTTTAAGGTTAAAATGCAAAAATAACTAAGCAAATAAATAAATTAAAAAACACTAAATTTTCTTACAGATCCAGACCTGACACTGACTCGAAACTTCAAACGTACAAATTTTTAACAAAAAACCCCTGATGTCGCTAGATGGTGATGCGACACCGGATAGTGCCGATTGCAGACTGTAATCAGATTGGCCTTATAGCTCGCGCTCCTCTCGGAAAAATAAAAAAGGGAGAACACACACACACACACACACACACACACACACACACACACACACACACACACAAGTTTGAAAAACTCCCAAGCGCTACCGCACGGTATGAAGCATCAAGAGAGCATATCAGCAATAGAGGGGGCAAGTCCGAATTATCGAGCGAGCGAGAGAATCCACACCGCCAAATCGACGTAACGATCACAGCTGTATTAAATACAATACCAGCATGCTTAGGCGTCGCCATAACAACGGTAACTGCCCCTCTCCCTCAATGGGATGTTCCGCATCGAACTGCCAGGTAATACTATCGACAAGCGTTAGCTGGATCTAAAAAGCATCGATGCGGCGTTCCCACCTAACCCGCCGGTCCGTTTATCTAATACTGAATGTCAAACAGGCAAACGCTGAGGTTTCGTTATAATTAAACTATTTTCTATTTTCGTGATATTGGATACGATTTAAAATTATGAACAATACTTTTATAATTCGTCTTCAGATAGTACGTGTCTTCGGCACGGTTAAGCGTGTTGTCAAAAAATTGGATATGAAGTATTACAGAAAATCTTCTTCTGAAAACAGATGCTTCTTTATCGATAATCTGTATATTCTTCAAATCAAACTCATGCCCAGTATCCATGGCATGAACCGCGATAGGAGCAGTGGCATCTCGTTTTTCTATATACCTCCTATGCTCAGACTCTCTCACCTTGAGAGGTCCGTACATCTTACCAATATAAATAGAGTGTCAATCAGCACAATTAATTTTGTAAACCACATTACTGCTATCTCTTGTCGTAGTGGGATCTTTCCCAAGTTTCATATACTTATTAAATTTACCACGAATTTTATTGACTAAAGAAAATTCATGCTTCTTTAATATAGATTTAAGCTTATCATTAAACGTATCATAGTAGGGGAAAACTGCTACCCTGTCAAATTTATTAAAGTTAAAATTATTATCAATACAAAAAACAACAGACTTCTATGTCAGCATCTATGTCCTAATTTTTGTTAATAAGGGCAAGATTACGGGCAAGTCTCTTTTTAATGTTTTTATTAATGAAATGTACCGGATAGCAATTAGCAACCAAAATCTTTTTAACTAAACTAATATTGTCAGAGTGAAACTTCGCGTGAGATAACAGTATAGCCCTATCTACTAAATTAAAAACGATTGCAGCTTTTTGCAACAAGGGATGATGAGAAAAGAAATTAATATATCTGGCAGAAGCACTAGATTTTTGAAACCAATTTGTAATGAGATTATTATTAATATCGTGAAAAATTCGAATACCTAAAAAACTAATACTATGCTTCAACTTCTTCAAAGATGGCAATTGCTTAGCTGATGTCATACGATTAGTTACACGTCTTTTCAAAAACTCGTACATATCTCGACTCTCAACTGAGAGCGATCTGTAATGTCTCGGATCGCTGAGATCACGCTCTCAGGAGCTTCCAAATCTCTGAGAAATTCCTCGTGATCGTCGCCTGAATCTACAAACTCACTCGCATCAAAGTCGAAACGATCGCGTTTGATCAAGGCTGAAATTATACTACTTTCGCTACGCTTACGCTTCGCAGATACGAAACGCTGATCCTCGTAGGTTGTTTCTTCCTCAGGTTGAGCAGATGTTGTGAGCGACGGTGCGCACTCAAGCGACACCCACGGCGAGTTCGGCTGCGTTCCCCTAGGCTCCGATGTCGGCGAGAGGGCGCGTCCTCGCGCGGCCACTGCTGTCGAGGTGGGCGCATGCTCCTGCGCTCCGGCTGATGTTGATGGAAACCCAAGCCAACTCTCCTTTGGGGCTGTTCGTCTCTGCCGGATCGCCTCCGTCGATTGGCCTCGAGTCAAGCCAGCCCTGTAAGCCTCCTCTATGTCGCTGATGGAAAAGGTGGCAGGCGCTCCAGCTTCTAGCCATCATTAGCCACTTCATAGGGCGTGTTGTAAAGAACACATCCTCGAGCTGACGTTGACGTACGCTTCGGCGATCGATCCTCGCTCTCGAGATCGGTCTCCTCAGGCATAGGAGCTCGTGCACGCTTCCTTACAGGGTCTCGCTTAGGCGAGGTCTTCTTCCCAGTGCTAATGCCACCACGCACAGGCCTGGTTCGCACACGTGAACGGCTCGACGACTCAGGCTGCTGCGGACGATCGTTTACGATCTCCTCTCCGTCGGTCGATGCTACATGGCTTCCCCTTGGACGAAGAGAGCTTCGGCATCCTGTGGAAGGTGGCTCCTCGATATTCGTCCCTGCGGCCTTCTTCGCAGATTTCGGCTTCAGCATGCTACGAACGCGTTTGCGAGCAGCCGTCGGCTGACGATGCACCTCCGCCTCGACGGCGATCGCTTGCAGCGCCTCTGCTAGCGGGCTTCGTGAGAGATCACGTAGCGGCTGTGTTATCAACTGCTCTTGCTCCGCCGCGGCTGCTGTTTCCTTGCTCAATGGTCTACCTCGCGACTAGGCGACCTTCGAGACATTCTTCCTCCCCTTGGCGACTTGTTCGTCATCCTCGTTGTAACCTTGCACACAAGCAGAATTAATAAGGGGCTTAACGCCAACTCTCTCACCTGCATGCTTCGGGAAACAGTGATACGATGGAACGATACGATGTTAACGGGGCTTCGCGGAATCGGCACCCTCGACGATCCGTCGCCCTCAAGACTCCCTCGCAGTGTCGAAAACTCTCGCCTCGAAGCTCTCTCACGTCAGGAAAAACTCGGCCTTAATGTGGCGGCGTCGTAGACTAGCGTTGCTTCCTGTACTTGCACTGCTCTCCCTATTCGCTCATTCCTGCACACACACACATTCCTGATCAATCTGCCCTCGCACTGGCCTTCGCCCTCTGCTATTTTACTAGTACAATATTTGTTGACCTAATTGCCACCACATTCCCGCTTTCTACCATATTCAGGATCTCACGAGTTGAGAAAAAGGAGTCAGCCGCGTAAAATAAAATTACTTGTACTCTAACTGGAATCCCCGTGCGGGCGGGAAAAATTCCACGGTACAATATATACACAATAAATATTTTTTCTGTGAAATAAAGTGTACATATGTATGGGAAAAAACTAATTTGTCAAAAAATTTCTATTTTATTATTTAAAATAGAATATTAGTTTGAAGTATAAAATATTTTAATTTAAGAAATAACTCAGTGCATCTCTTCGAACCAATTATTTATTTATTAATTGCCAACCGTTGCGGTTCCTCTTCGGGGCATAAAATTAATAATAATAAGTTGATTGGAAATCTCCCACGGTGTCGCACTAACATCTGGCGGCACCGGGAATTGTTGTTGCGATCTTATCAATTTCATTTAGCAAATGCTCCAGTCTGTGTGAGTGCGGCAGTAGCATCGTTGTATGCGTATTTATTATTAATTTTATGCCCCGAAGAGGGACCGCAACGGTTCGAAACGTTGGCAATTAATAAATAAATAATTGGCTCGAAGAAATGCATTGAGTTATTTCTTAAATTAACAACTATAGTCGAGCGATAGATTCTTGTATTAATAACATAAAATATTTTCTGTTTCATTATATTTCATTTTCTGTTGCAAAGAAGCTGTTTGGACCCGGATCTTCATCAAATATTACAGAAACAACTAGCGTACAAGGTACGCTACTAGTTTTCAAGGAAATAAGGTCCTGATGCTGAATAAAAATGGCAAGTATATTTTATTCGACTAAATTTATAACCAAATTTTAACTGCATTTTTCTCAGTTTTTGTTTTTTTATGATTTCAGGTCACTTGCCGTAAGATTTCTCTGCCTTGGATGGACCAATTGGGCTCAAATTTTAGAGAAACCTTGGAAATAGGTTTCTTCACAGAATAAGAAGAGCAGAATTCAGAATGATAAGTAAAAAGTGTATGTTACGTATGTTAATATCTGTAACATTCACTATAACTACTAATATTTTCAACATAATTGTAGCTAATTATTTAAAATTGTTGCTTTTCAGGAATCCACTCCACTTATTCTGAGGAGAGATATTGGGAAAATTTTCCATCCTGAATGAAGCTTTTTCAGCATCCGGATCCAGAGATATCATACGGCAAGTAAGTAAAAATATATAAAATCACTATTTTATAACTTTTTTAATATATACACATTAGTGATAAATATTGTTGTATTCTACAGTCCTCTCGTGTTCGTTCTTAGATTGCTAGGTTACGATGTTAGAAAAATATCATGTTGTTTGTTTTCTTTTAGTTGTTGATTACGAGCCACGATACGAAAAGCCTCGTTCTTTATATTAGAAAAATAAATACGTTCCCTTTTTATATAAACTTGTGTCATTATTGAGTATTTTTAAGTGTGTCTTAACAATATATATTGTTTGCTGGTTAAAGTGAAGTATTTTATATATATACTAATCACAAATATTTTTAATGTAAAATGAAAACTAAAATTTTTTGTTAATCTAACAATTTTAACTTCTTAACACATACAATCACACATAGAAAAGTTAATATTTTACATAAATAAATAACTCTTGAGAAAAAACGTTGGTTAAACTTGTTTGTTAAACGGTTTTTATGTCGTATTTTCAGTCAGATTTCTCATGAAACTACTCTATTAGAAGCGTCGTGGAACAATTCATTCCACAATTTTAGTCTAGTTAAAATATTTAAAATTCTCGATTTTTCAAAAATTTGCTATAAAAATAGTTATCAGTTTTGAGTTTGTATCTTCAAGGCAAATTGTTCTAGCAAAAAACAGCTTTGAGCAACATATTCTACGGACTATTAATTGTGAAAAAAGTGCATAAATGAATCCATATTTGAATAATTGTAACAACTGAAGGGGTTATGACGGGGCTAACTGTCATAAAAAAAAATTGTTTTGGAAAGTTGTAAAAATGTCATTTGCGACGGAGAATCCATCGTAAATGCTGGGCGATTCTCCTGCAGACACCCGGAACCGAGCATAAAGATGTACTCTTATGTATGGGTGTTTACAGGAGAAACCACGTGTCGAGCCGTAGCCAGACGCCGGCACTGGGCCGCGCCGTAGGAGAGAGAGAGAGAGAGAGGGAGAGCGCACGACAGCAGCAGCCAGCCGAGTCGCCGCCGTGACGTCACGGCCGTCGAGCAGCGAGAGAGTGCGCGAGGAGTGGGAGCGCCGCTGACTACCACATGCGGCCGCGCGCGGCGTGCAGAGCCAGCAGGCGTACCACTGGGCCGCAGCCGCATCGCCTCACGCTCCACCACCGAGAAGCATGAGGCGATGGCGAACGCAGCCAGCGCATGACGCTACAGCGAGCGGCGCGGCGAGCGGCTGAGCCGCGTATACTGTAGAGAGCGAGCGCGTGCGTATGTGTATGTGTGAGCGCGCGCAGCACGGCGTGTGCTGAAGAGCGTATGGGTGCGAGAGAGACCGCACGATGCGGATAAAACACAGCACTAGAGAGTGGAGGCTACCGAGCCCCACAGGCGTATGCGAGGCCGATATTGGCGGTCGGAGTGGAGGCAACGGGCTTCTCCACACCGACAGAAATGCGCGTATGCAAGAATAATTGCGCCAGAGCCGAGAGAGAAAATAACGCCGAAGAGTGAAATTATGAATGTTGTACGCGATAAAATAAAATAAATAGTAATGAAATAGATAGAAATAAGAATAAATAATAAGGATCATTGTCAAAGAGATCATGTAGGCGAAGAATAAAAAGTGTAAATAAGCGGATAGAGCGAAAAGGAAAATGTAAACCATAATTACCGCGGCAAGTCACGTGACCGCCAGAGCCGACGTATGTGTGTGTGTGATAGCGCGAGAGTGAGCGGCGAGCCGCAAGAGTCAGTCGCACGTACGCAGTGAGCACAAGCACAGCTACGAGCAATTACTGAGTTTTCAGAGATATCAGGAGTTAGAGATAAATCCAGCAGCATTAATCCACCCGCGGACAACCGCGTCTCGTCCCAGTATTCGCGCACGATGGTTCTAGGGCACGAGACAACGGCCGCACGAGAGGAGGAATCAGGAGAGATAGAAGTAAGCGAAAGAATGTGTGAAGGTGAGCGGTGTTGAAATTCGCGAACTCCGCGTAAACGTGAGAAACAGGCCATAGCCGCGCGTGAAGTGTACAGTGAAAAGAGTAATAAAAGAAATTCCACTAAATCCGCGTGCATTCACTTACTGAGGAATTGCGACTCAAACGACCTGTGAGAAAGAGAGTCTCCGCCGAGGTCCGCAGCCTGTGAGCGAGCCCACCCGCGTCGTGTCAAGGCGCCCGCACCCCGAAAATAATAGACGCAACGCGAAGCTCGGCTCAGACCGCGGAGGAGAAGGCCCACGCGCGAGCACGAACCCCAGGAGACGCACCGTCGAGTCATCGCCGTGCCTCTCTCCTCGCCCGCCGCAGCCGCCTGCCCCGCCGTGTCACACTGGCGCCCATAACCCAAAATAAAACCCGGAGTCGTAATTTACGCGTTTATTAATTTTTTTTTTTTGTTCGGGACATTGAAGAAGATTATCGGAAATTCTGTGTGAAAAAGTGCTCGCGTGGTGCAAACGCAAATCTAGCCATCTTGGCAGAACGAGCAAGTCGTCGGCGGCCATATTGAATAGTGGCGTCGGTTGCTCGCCGAGGATGATTGCCGAGCGCCAGCGCGAACACAGTGATGCGAAAATAATTTTTTTTTTTGTCTCTCTCCGAGGATAACAAGAAAACAATTAAATTAATTTTTTTTTCCTCTCGAGAGAACAAGTGATTTATTATTTTTTTTTCTTCCTCGTTTTAATTTTTTTTCTCTCTCTCGTGCAACGTGCAAGAAAATGTTTTCGGTTAAATAATTTAAGAAAACTAAGTTTTGAGAATACCCAGAATTCGCGTGTCGTGTCGCAGCCGAGCCGTCGAGTTGAGATCCATTCTCCTCGAGGAGTGAGACTGGCCGAATAAAATTGATTATCGGGTACGTGAAATCGCAAAAATACCACATAATCTTATAGAATAAATCAGGATTGATCCACGAAAATTCTAACGTGTCAAATTAATTTTAAGGAGACTAGAGTGACCACTAGCTTAACCAGCGAATTATCCTGCACGCGTTAGATCGAAAAGTTTTTTTCCTGGTCCATGAATACAAGAAGTATCGTGTAACCGCATATTCGCACCGAATAATAATTCGTGTACAAACTCAGAGCTGCTCTCTGCGACAGTTACGGAGAATTGATACTACCGAGTCCTGCGCAAACAAATATTGCGCAGATAAAATTATTATTAATCACTACATACTAGTAATTTTACAATATTATTTATATTTACTGTACCATATAATTTTGTTTTACATTTATTATCATATTATTTTTATTCATTTTAATTTATGTAACCCTCATGATTTGGGAAATTTCCTTAACCAAACCATTGTCTGCCTCAGCCAAATCACATTGACGGTTAACAGTCTGCACGTCAAAAGTGAAACTATATTTTTTTTCCATACACCCTTTTCACCAAAGTAGATCGGGGATTTAAGTTTTTTTCTCCACACCCTGCCAAGGTCGAGAGTAAAACTCTCCCTCCCCGAATAAACAGTAATTAGGGATTTGGGAATCAGATAGAGACAGCCATAGCCAAGGTTGAGAAATTCTCCCTTAACACCAGTCAGAGATCAGACGAAGACATAATTTTCAAGATTAGATAACAAATAATCATTCCGAAACAGAAGATACTAGTATTGACAATGGATGAGAGGCAGAATCATTATCAAATAATGCAAGAATTGCGCAAAGATAGGCGTGTCAGACACCTGCACAGAGACATCGAGAGAATGACACAGACGGATGTTTTCGAACAATTGGTGAGCGATCGAGTGAGCAGTATAGGATCTGTGGAACTTCTCAAAGATAGACTACTACGCTTGAGAATCAGACAAAGCCAAGTGGCCCAAGCCCCATGGTACGAGTGGGATGAATATGGTCGCGTGCCACCGAGCACAATGGAAGACATGTTACTCCCACCGAAAACAGTGCTGCGGAAAAATACAACACAAGCAATACCAGTGTCCGGGGGTAACAACAACTATCCTGCCACAGCAAACGTCAGTCTTGAA
The DNA here is from genome assembly GCA_018906965.1 of Philotrypesis tridentata. Classification (NCBI taxonomy): domain Eukaryota; kingdom Metazoa; phylum Arthropoda; class Insecta; order Hymenoptera; family Pteromalidae; genus Philotrypesis; species Philotrypesis tridentata. The sequence goes on from JACCIB010000089.1 coordinate 496,110, forward strand.
CAAATACAGAACGTCACTGTACGTCAGATACACAGAGTAACCAACGTGATGCAGGGACATGAACAAGGACTCCCGTACAGAGTGCAACAGTCGCATGAAGTACAGCAATTTATGGACGTGCCGGTAAAAACCAACTCAACAGGATCCTTCCAGAGACCTGAGACACATACCACGGCAACTCCATCAACCGCAGCAACTCATACAACTCCGAGATCAACAGGAGCAATCCCAAAAATCCCTAGCCTGAACAGCAACTTACCCGCAGAAGACAACGCTTCAGCAGACGAAACACAATACAGCATATATCAGTGGAATTCACCAAAAGATTATCGGAATAGCACACCGAGACAAATGAATGAGCAGCCAAAGCCATGCAATGCAGAATCGGAGCGAACCGCAGAAGAACCGAGATTAAGACCTATCAATTACGACTTCCCAGTCAACAATGAACGACAGGAGAGCGGTCAGAATAACGTGGCGATCGACTACGGCCAAGGAAAGGATTGGGCAGACCCCGTACGAGATGCTCCTCCCTCGACAAACCCAAGACCTCGCACGAGCCTTCCTACGAACCCAGGCTCACGAACGGGGGGAAACGAATCTAAAAGGGGAGGAAACAGACACGTCCTGGAGCACACTTACCCAAACCCCTACTTCACTGAGCGATTTCAACGGCAGCCACAAATACAAACACTGCCCGCCCCCGTATACAACGTTGACCAAGGGAAATCCAGCGACAGTGGAAACCAAAGAGCATCAGCTGGTGAAAGACACAAAAGGCAAAATCACGCCACCGACAGAAGTCGTAGAAGCGAACGCGGAAGACGCGATCGGCGGAGGAGGAAGAGCTCGAGTAGTTCATCAAGCAGCGAATCATCAGAAACCAGTGACTCAGATTATAGTCCCTCGCCAAGCCGTAGGACATCAAGACGAAGAACCCGTAGTAACCAGAGACGATGCCGAGGAAGTGAAACCAGTAGAAGTCGGAAAGCAGAAAGAGATACAATAAATAACCTTACACAGTATGCCTCCAAACTCCAAATACTGAAGAACTACGACGTAAAGTTTGCAGCCGAATCCCGAGACAATGCAGAGGAATATATATCGAAGCTTACAGATATAAAAACGAGCACAGAACAAAACAGCAGGCAGATGTTAGAAATCATCTCGTACACTCTGACAGGCCGAGCCGCACTGTGGTACAAAACGGAGAAAGAGGATTTCCGTAACTGGCAAGATTTCGAAGAAGCCTTCAGACAAAGATACTGTAAGACAATGTCGACGATCGACATAATGGACGAACTATACAAGAGAACACAGGGCAAAGGAGAGAAACTCGATGCATATATTACAAGCTTCAGATATATAGCCGATCATCTGAGAAAACCTCTAAGGACCAGGAAGCAGATCAAACTCCTTATGAAAGGACTGAGACCCGAATACAGAAGGGCACTGAAGAACAAACACATCGAAACGTATCATGATTTGAAAAAATACGGCCGGAGGTACGAAGAGCAAGTAGAGGAAGATATAAGATATACACCACCCCCACCGGTGGAGAAATCTCGTTTTCCTGCCGTAGCCTGGACACCGGCGGCTAAGCCTAAGGTGGCAGCAGTGGAGGAAGTAGATGAGGTAGCCGCTGCAGACGCAAGCTCAACGCCACCCAACCAAGGGAAGAAAGGGAAAAAGAACATAGTGCCGACACAGCAACCACCTTCATCACAAACGGGCCAACCACCCGCAAACACTCCACCAACACCACCACAACTACCGCCAGCAGAACCTGTCTATGCAGCACAGGCAACTTACACAGGAAACTACCAACAACCTCTACAGCGCACACCACCGCTAAACGCACAGCAAGGTAAATAATTTCCCGTTTTTTCAGAAAATTTTGCACGTCGCGTCCACTCAATTTTTACCCTTGTCCGTTTCAATGTATTTGAGCGATCGGACATCATTTTGCTTGATTATTCACTCCAGACCCTCGGCCACACTCTTCGCCGTAGGCATAATCGTCGTTGTAGGGGCTGAATACCCGAAAGTGATATCACACCGGCTTATGCAGCGTGTGTACATCTTGACTCTCGAGCCATTCTCTAACCTCCTTCCTGAGATATTTTTTCCTCACAGCCTTAACGATTTCATCACCACCTGTGTATGCTGTTGGAGCTGGGAGATCATAATATAATTCCTCGAGCTTAGCCTCCATGCTATCGTCTACCACCGACTCACTTCCTCAGCCTATAGTGAGGACGTTTAAAGGTTTTCTTGATTTTTCGATAAACCTTATCTAATGTGGTTTTACCGACCATGCATGAAACACTTAGTAGAGCAACACTTTTCGTCTCTGTGTTCGACTTCTCGCATAGCATACGCGAAAAAGCACGCTCTACAAGACGTTGACCGGCTCGAGTACGTGCGCCACTACCGTCACTACCATCATTCCGCAAATAAGCAATGTCATACTCGAGAGAGGCTCTGTCTAGTTTTGCTTTCATTTCTATATGTTTTATTAAAAATCTTTCAAAACTTGTTTTTCATATGTATATTTCCCTATTCTATTATATATACCCCCAAAAATTGTCTCGATGTCATGAAATACATGAATTATACAATCATTAGCTATTGACCAATAAATTTAATATTTTAAGTAGTTATTAGTTATTCTCCCACTAGGGGTTATCACTTTGATGCGCGCCCTAAGGGACCAGTGTGGGGGCTCGTCTGGTGGATCCAAGCGACCGGCCTGGCCTCGGTGTCGAGAGTGTGGCATCCCAAACCGGGCCGGGGGGTGGGGTGGTGGGGGGCGTTGCCTCTGGGGATGGGGACAGAGGCCGACAGCCCCCCGGGCTGGGGTAGGGTGCACCCACGCATGGAGGCGAAACCGGACTGATGCCGGGTGCAGCCTATCGGGTCCGGGGTAGCTTCCTTGGTTTGGGATCCCCGTAAAAAGGGCTCTTCCGGCCGGGCCTCTCCCTGGGACTGGGTCTGAGACTCGGGGTTCTTGAGAACGGCCATGCGGGTTCATCATTGTTTGGCTACCAAGGTCCAGGTGGCCGCGTACGACGCCCAGGGGCTGCAGGATGAAACCTCTGCATGTACACAAAGCCCTTACGGACAGAGGGGCTAAAGGCTGGCCCTTCCCTACTTAGCGAATTGCGGTAGTGCTCGGCTAGGGTACACTATACAGCACAACGACACGGACACAGACGAACAAGACACTACACTGCAAGATCACTTGGACTCCCTTGGAGCCGCGACCTCCTTCTGGGCATCTCCAATGGGAGTCCCCTCTACCTCACCGGAGGGTACAGCGGGAAAACTGGGTAATGGCGCTCCTGGGCCGCCGGATAGTCCAGGGGCCCGGGCTGGCCTAACCAACCGGCCTGGCTGCCCCATCAGCCGGCGAAAAATCCCGGTAGGCCTGCGGCTGCCGGCTGGTGACCGAGTAGGGCCGCTGCAGGCTGGATGGGGACCCCGCCGAGGCCACTGGTGGGGGGAGGGGGCTCCTCAGTGGGAGGGAGAGGGGTGGTATCGGAGCCGGAAAGGAAGGGTCTGCCTGCCATTTACAAACGTACACACCCGGTTACATGAATGGATGAAATGACGAGTACTGGAAAAGAAATTGTTCCAAAAGCGCCTGGAACCGAAGTGCTCCCTAGCCCAAATAACATAGTAGGATCGATGGCTGAGGCTGGCAAGCCGGAGGCCGGGGGTAAGGTGGAAACCACCAGGGCAGAGATGGGGGCAGCGGCCATAGAGGAAGAAACCCCTAATGACAATTAGGGGGATGAGGCAAGGCGCGGGCGCGACCAAGGGGGCTAGCATCAACTACAATTGCGTTCGCGCAGATCCACTAACACCAATGCAAAAGCGCCACGGCTGTTCTAGCTAAGCGCATGGCAGAGGTAGACACAGGTATCTGCCTAATTCAAGAACCTTGGATTATTAAAGGCAGGCTTACGGATTTAAACAGCTGCGGAACTCGGATCAGTGGTGCAGGGAACTCTGTAAGAGCGTGTATCATTGTAAAAAGACTGCAGGGCTAGGCACTGCACGAAGAACCTGGCCACAGTCAGGGTGAAGTATACGGCAGGAGGGGTTAGAAAGGACCTACTCGTGGCAGCGGCGTATTTTCCCTACGAGGGGAAATGCTCGCCAGACGAAGTGAAGGCTCTAGTTAGGTAGTGCCAGAGGAGCGGAACCGAGTTGGTGATGGGATGCGATGCAAATGCGCACCACACGGTTTGGGGAAGTTCTGACATAAATGAGAGAGGGGAAGGTCTGCTGGGGTTTCTGGCAACCACGAACATGGATAAAGGGATGGAGGGTCTCGGAAGAGGTTACGATGACGGATCACAACCAGATTGTGTTCAACATTGGTGGCGAAAGTACGTTAGCAACTTATGGGAGAAACCCAAAGAAGACCAACTGGCAAGGCTACAGGGAGAGCCTGGCGTCGAGGATAGCTACCTTTCCGAGGTCCTATGGGAGCGCAGAGGATATCGAGCACGGATGCGAGGTTCTTACCAAAGTTATTCTGAACTCGTATAAAGAAAACCGTGGAATCAGGAGAAGGGTCAAACCCAAGGGAGCACCCTGGTGGAGTAAGTCGCTGGGAAAGCTACGTAAGGGCGTAATAAGACTACGAAATAGGTCCAAGCGAACCAGAACGCAGGAGGATATGTATAGATTTAGGTTAGCGCGCAGGGAATACAAGAAGGCCATTCAGGAGGCCAGGACCACGGGGTGGAGGAGGGCTTGCAGCGCGTGGACGGACCTTAAGGACACGGCCAGGATGTGCAGAATATTCCAGCATCTCAAGGGTACCTTGTTTGACACAATCAAGGTAGGCGATGGTTGGGTGGAAAGTGCGGAGGATGCTCTCTCAGAGCTGCTCAGGAAGCATTTCCCGGACCATCAAGTGGGAGAAAAGGAGGAAAAATAGGACATAGGCCTAGTTGATTCGACTGGCGAACAGCCAGGCGCATCACTAGTAGGGAAAGAATAAAATGGGCTTTGGACTCCTTTGAGCCATATAAAACTGCAGGATTGGACGGAATTTTTCCGGCTTTGTTACAGCAGGGGGAGACGATACTCGTGACTGCAGTGGAGAAGTTATTTAGGGCGTGCCTGGCATACGGGTACACACCAGGCAAATGGAGAAGGGCGAAAGTAGTGTTTCTCCCTAAACCAGGGAAGGCGCAGCATTCGGTCGCAGGAGGTTATAGACCGATCAGCCTGACCTCGTTTCTCTTGAAAGCGCTAGAAAGGCTAGTACATAGGTATATTAAAGAAGAATGCCTGGAAACGGCAGAGTGGTACAGAGTGGACAGGCGGGGAAATCGATAGAAACGGCACTAACAGAGGCTGTTTTCCGAATAGAGAAGGGTATGGAAAGGAGAGGATTAGTACTGGCGGTTTTGCTGGACGTAGATGGTGCATTTAACCATACTACCAGGAAAGCCATGGCGGAGGGACTGGTGGAGCACGGTGTCTCCCGGATAGTGTTCAACTGGATACGGGGTATGCTGAGCAGCAGGGTGGTCGAGGCGCATTAGGTCGCGAGCTCTAGGAACTGCAGAGCGGGGAAGGGATGCCCACAAGGGGGAGTACTATCTCCTACTCTGTGGTGTATGATAGTGGACGGTTTATTGAGGAAGCTTATTGTCAGCCCACCCAGACTCTCTCGCGCATGCAGAACTCGCAATCCGACGCGCCTGTCGCCCCGCAACCCGCTAGCACGCATAGTGGAGTCGAGCACCGGCAGTACCGCGCGCGGCCGCTAGGCAGCGGCGGCCGGATTTTCGGCAGTCCACATGAAAGTTGGGACTCCGGCTCTATAAGTAAACCAGCCGATCCGAGGCCTGGCACTACTTCTTTCCCCTTTCCTATAGGGTAGAACGAGTTCTGCATCAGCAGCATAGCGGGTGTTTCACACTGTGCCACGATTGCTATTGATTTTTGTTCCGCAGAATAAAAGCTACTCTTAAATAAATAATTTTTATTTATTTAATCCTCCTCCATCCTACCCAACTGCCCATGCCGTCCGTTTCTACTAGAGAACTGGAGGCCGAGCTCGAGCTTAGCCAGATTTATCTGGCAAGGGCGAACCGGGAGATCATTCTCCTGCGACACCAGCTTCGAGCAGCGACAGCGGCAGCAGACCGAGCAGCAGCAACTGCAGCTCCGCCGCCCCCGCCAGAGAGGACTCTGGTCGACAGCGCCGTGCAGACGACGCCACACTTCAGGGACTTCGGGGCGCAGACAACTCCAGCGAGCATCCGAGCCGCCTTTAGGACGCCGAGACCGGCCGCCGCCTTTCGCCCACCGGTGGAAATTCCGCCGCTGGACGACACGCTCTCGGCTGAGTGGCCTGGCCACGAAGAGGGCCTCGAGCTTGAAGTGCTCACTACGCAGCCACCTCCAACAGCCGGCCTGCCGCAGCGACCCCTCTCCGCCACCTACCGCTTCCTGGAGCCGAGCGAGCCGCCCACGGTGCTCAACTCCGTGATCAGGAAGATCGCGGCGAAGCAGCCCACACCGCAGAGAGTCGGCTTCTTGCCGTCTACAACGGTGCGCAAGAGGACGGCCCCTCTTCCCCCGAGGCGCTCAGTCCCCCGGGTCATCAGTGTGGAGTCGGTAGACATGCCGCTCCTGCACTGATCCCTTCGTCTCCTCGCGGAGACAAGGAAGCGTGCCTTCGAGCTACGGGCGGGGCGCTTTCTTAAGCGCCTGAAGCCAATTTTGTGTGAGCCGGTCCCCTGGACTGGCTCCGCAACCTAATTCAAACACAAACCCCGGGAGTTCACTCCCCCTTTCCCCCCCCCTTTTGCGACCGGGTGGTGTAGCCAACGCTGAGTTGGGCGGACTCTCTCTCGTCCAGACTCCCTCCAGAGTCGACGCGTGGTGGCTGAGCTGTGTCCGCTCCACACGCAACGAAGAAGCTCAACAGTCGGACGTGACTGCATCGTGGGACTTCGTCGAGAGTCAACAAAGTCACCGCCACATGCAAGCAGCCCAACCGCATCCCCGTTCTCTCCGTCACCGAGCCACGGTGTAAGCGTGACATCACTCCGTTCGCCTGCCGCCCTTTCCAAGGGCGCCAGCGTTAGCCCCGGGAGCACCTCGCTTACATCAAGCTGGAAAATGCAGATATATACGCGCAGGCGTATGCTGACGACATCTTGATTCTAGTGAGAGGCGACAACTGGGATATAGTGGCGGGAGTTATGCAGTACGCGTTGAGCCTCGTGGAGAAGTAGTGCGATACAGTGAGGCTAAGCGTGAACCCCAGGAAAGTGAACGTCATGTTGTGTACAACCAGGTACAAGACCAATGCGGTAGAGTGGCTTGCCTTGAATGGCATTCCACTGAAACTGTCAAAGGAGGTTAAATATCTGGGGGTCATAATAGACTCAAAGCTCAACTGGGGTAAGCACATAAGGGATAAATGTACGAAGGCTGTGAACACCTTCTGGTTGTGCAGGAGGGCGATAGGAACACGCTGGGGACTGGGACCAATCCAAGTAAGATGGATTTATGAATCTATCGTAAAACCGAGGCTGAAGCACGGTGCCATTATATGGGCACATAAGTGTGACCAGAAAGGACATGCGGGAGCGCTAGACCGAGTCTAAGGGCTGGTGGCGCAAGGAATGGCGGGATCCATGAAGTCGACCCCGACGGTTGCCCTGGAACTCCTGCTGGGAATCCCACCGCTGGCCAGGGACATAAGGGCTGGCGCTTTCTAGGCATGCGTCAGGCTCTCCGGAGGGAGTTCGATAGGATGGATAGGGGATTACGGTTCATAAAACCATATAAGGTTATCATACCGAAGAGATCGGAATGGATTGGGGGTACACACGATCTACTCAAGGTGGAGGAGGTGTGGTTTACGAATGGCTCAAAGACGGATTAGGGGGTAGGCGCAGGAGCGTGGAGGAAGGGCGGCACCGAGGAATTGGTTTGCAACCTGGATTCATACGCGACTGTATCCCTGTGCTCTGACTGGATACAGAATGAGGAAAGCAACCATAGGTTGATTACCATATGCAAGGATAGTAGGGAGGCGCTCCTGGCACTGGACGCTATCCGCATCGACTCAAGAGAAGTGATGGGGTGCAGACAGTCACTGGAGACGCTGGCTGGGCAAAAGGAGGTTAGGATATTTTGTGTGCCTGGACACGCAGGCATCATCGATAATGAAAAGGCAGACCGCCTAGCCTGGAGAGGCTCTCGACTGCTAAGGCCTAAGCTCTGCAGAGTGGCGGTACCTGCCTGCGCAGTGGAAAGCGCGGTGAAAAGGTGGCTCCAGGAGGAGCTGGGGAGGAAATGTAGGTGGACAGCAGGACCCCAACAAGCGAAATGCACGCTGGGGGATAAACCACCCCAAGAATAGTTGAACGCCCTGAGTAGGTCAAGTAGGACCGAACTCAGGCTGACGGATGTTTAACAGTAAATGATGAAGGAACAGGAGGAAAGGAATTCTGTTATCAGCACCACAAATACAACAGAATACTAATGAAGAGGGAGAGGGATAGGGAGAGGAGAGAGAAAGAGAGAGAGAGAGAGAGAGAGAGATACATTTTACTTTTATACGCCAAAGTTCCATCTTCACAGGAATGTCACATAAATTAATTACTTAACAGCAACTCAAATTATATGAGACTTACCCCATGACAGTTTTCATAACAGTTTCAAGGGCAGTTCTACCATATTTATTGTCAATATTGAATTGTGAAAGATCACGAGTCTCTGTGGCCCGGCGATCACCGTGAGTTAATGCTCCCAGGCTTTCTAATCGTTTCGCAACCACTGAAGCAAATCTCCGTTCACCTGCTAAATTCGAGATTAAAAATATGTATTCAGGAGCATTCACTTGATTTGATCGATGGGTTCTTCCAAATTGCTGGATAGCTCGATCTGCGCTCCAAGGAAGCTCAAGAGTTATATGAACACGTCTCCTCTGATTTCGTGCTCGACGATCACTCTGTAAAGATATACCACTACTTGCCGCTTCTGAAATTATTGCAACAGTCTTTTCTCCATCCATAAATCTGAAAATAAATTAAATATTTTTATTTTTATTAGATTGCAATAAATTTAAAAACAAAATTTCTGACATATTTTTATAAAATAATTGCACTTTATAAAAGCACCGCTAATATTGCTGAAGAGGCAAACTACCTTTCAAGTGCAAATAAGGAATTCAGAAATATATATTAGTTGCTTTACTTTTATAATTGAAACGGAAAATTATTTGAGCGGTGTTAGCTGCGCAGTTAACGTGCTAGACGTGCAGTCAATACCATTCCATAGGTTGAGGGTTCATTTCCCGGTGGAGGCAAGACTTTGATTTTTTTTTGAGAAACGTTTTTCAACGGAAAAAAATCCTGGAATCCGACAGTCTCGGGGTGGGTTGGATTAAGTTTTCGTAGGAATTTTCCTTCGGTACGGCCAAATCATTAAACACAGAGTTTAAATTGTCATTCAAAGATTTTAATGCACCTCCCAGGTCAAGTTAAGAGGAATCAAAGGCTGCCCAATAACAGTTTGATAGCAAGTTAGCGAGAACGGAGGACTTGATGCCCTTAAAATCACGAAAACAAAGGTCTCTCTTACCTGAGATGCTGTAAAGATGTCTAAAGTGACATCTATTAGGCAATATTTGCCAAAACTAGGCAGTCTTTCACTCCTAAAGCCCAAAATAGCGTCGTTGACATCTGTCATAATTAAGTCAATCCACGTGCAAGACGTTGGAGTGAAGTGTATCGAGCCGTGGCGGATTACCTGAAGAGATAACTCCTCAGTGAGACGCTTGATGGTATTTGCGTCATCAGATGTGGATGACAGATCAGCATTCAGATCACCCATGACTATTTTGTGACTATAGTCACTGCAGAGATCACGCAGGATACTGAAAAGATCAGAATCCCTTTGCATGGGGATCTTGGGGGGTTTATAAATTACTCTTATTAGAACAGCAGGGGAGCTACCCTGTTATAATTCACAGAATAAATACTTTGGTATTCCAGATTTCCCTGGACCTTCCATGTTAGAAAAAGCAATTTTACAAACTTTAAAATTGTTACGTATAAACAGGAGGACTCCTCCACCATTACGATCCTGCCGAGCTACTGAAAAACCCCTGATCTGAATAAGACTATCATCTACAGTTGGACCCCGCCACGACTCAGCAACTCCCAAGATGTCATAGGAGGGATTATCGACCAGGAAAAGACGAAGTTCCTCAATACGTGGTCGTATAGAGTTTATATTGAGAAAGTCCGCTCTGAGGGAATGCAAATGGGGAGCAGTCATGCCGGAGAAGTTGCTTCAGATCTAACTGTCAGGCCATCCCTACGTCCAACCGGCGTTACGTCAGTACTTGGCCGTTATTGTGTTGCCATATCATTATTAAGAATATTGAGTCACATTGAGTCTAGGTGGAGGTGGTCCCTGCTCGGGGACGTGCCAGACCGAGCACTCAGGCAGATGCCCCTTATGCTATACCTTCCTACCCTCTGACCGATTCTGCGCAGTGATACTTTTATAGCATACCTTGTGGTTCCGGCCAGTGGGCTCCCTATAGTCTACGGCATGTTTTTCCATGTCTGTGCCCCAAGCAGATATACGTATACATATGCTCGACGCACACATGGACCGCATGCCATACACTGGACCTACAGTTTAACTACACAATATATCCATAGATTGTGTACAGTGGAATCCGAACCACTGGAGCTTCGACATTATAAGACACTTAAGTATATACATACAGGTGTATGTAAACTGCGACGTAGCAATAATTAGTGCTGCGTCGTGAACATTATTACACGGCCAGCTGATTCACTCTCGGCGAGGTGACAGCTCCTGTAGCGGAGCTAGCGCTCGGTGGCGCTCGCAGGAGTTGCCCTGACCGGCCGTGTGCGGAGCGCAGGATGTGAGCTCCCGAGTAGCACCTGCGTGGCGCGCCGGCGCTCGGGAGGGGGCACCGCAGGAAGTTAGTCAGCAGCGCACGCGCGGTCACATGCACGAGACTGCGTGTGTGTGCATGAGAGCAAGAGAGAGAGAATGATGCGCGCGAGCTGTAGCAAGAGCGGGAGAGAGTGGGAGATAGAATTTGTGGCGCGCGTGATAGCGGCGTGAGAGAGAGAAAGAGAGAGCATGTGGCGCGGGCGATGATAGAGGGGAGAGAGAGAGCGCTCTCGATTATCGACCGTGATCGTGTGAGAGTGAGAGGGCGCCTGCTATCGGGCGATACATGTGTGACGGACGATGCGTTATAGACGCGGAGTGCTGTACAGGGGAACTGTACAGTACGACATGGCGATAGAGGTTTTCTTTTCAGCATAGAGGAATATGGCGGAGATTCATTGGAATATTTCAGTTGGTATTTTAGGGTCAGTATGCAGTGACGCATAAGGATGGATCCATGGAATTTGAATCTCGCGCGTCTAGTTTTCGTTATCTATAGGGGGAGCCACCGGATGGGGATCAATATTGATTGATTGATTTTTATCAGTAAAGGGGGCGCGAATTACGGAATCAGTTAAGGATATAGAGAGCGATAATTGTTTTCTTTGGCAATGAATTAATTAGGATTTGGAAAAGAGGGCGCTGGAGGAAACTCACCGATACAGGAATAGATCGGTGGTAGTTCGGGAAAACCAATAGGGGATTTTTCTAGGAAAGAGGACCAATGATGTAATTTTGGAGGCCGGGCTTGCGTTTCCGTGAAGAAGGAGGTCGGGTGGGAAAACGCGGCATTCTTCCTCGATCGGAGCGTCGGCCTCGGCCATTCCGTTCCTGGAGCCTCCATAGCACAGTTCGATTTGCAGTAATTGCGTTTTCCCGGTGGACATTCTGTGGAGTAGTTTTGGAAGGAGTTCAAGCCGCAGAGCCGACGGAAAGTTTCTATTGGAGTTTTGGCGGAATATTATAGAGGATTTTTGGTGAGAATTCAGAGTACTTAAAATACGGGATAAATAAAGAGGAAGATTCGGAGTTGTTGAGGAATACGTGCGCGGCCGATAGAGGAGATATTTCGCGCGTTTTCAGCGGATGGCGGTCCTCTCTTTGTTTTACTTAGAAGCAAACGTAGAGGAAATTTCGCGGCCCTTTTCCTATCTAGCACGGAGAAGCAATCTTGGACTTAGTAATTTGGCCGCGTGCCCATGAGTTTATTTCGAGTTTAAATTTGTTTGCCAAATGAACTAAGTGTATTAACAAAATAGAATATAACCGTACTTTATTACCTAATTTCTTTGTGTTCAACAATTTTAACCCGATTGCCACCACATTCCCGCTTTCTACCATTGCAGGTTTCCACGAGGCTGGGAGAAGAAGTCAGTTGCGCGAATTATAAATTATTTTGTAAATAACTGGAATCCCTGTGCGGGCGGGAAATTCCACGTTACAAAACATAGAGGTGTCCCAATGACAGGAAAGCCGAGAGTCGGGCTCGAACCCAGGACCGCCGGATTTCGAGTCCGACACTCTGCCTACTGAGCCGTCTCCGCTTTATTAAGAATATACAATTGTCCAAATTTTCTCGCTTCATTTTCGTTAAGATGTAAAGAATACAATTATGATAAATTTGTGCACACCTTCGAATTACTTGAAGTTTTCTATTAAATAATAAATATCAACTTTTGCTCCAAAACTGGCAAATGCAAGTAAGTTATTATATAATCTTATATTTTGTTTAAAATGATTAGAAATATATGTATCATTTGTAATTTATTGTTTAAATAATTTAATATATGATGAATTACCTAATAAACTTACTTTACCTCTATTACAACACTGTACAAATTCTAAGTTGTACTGATGCGGCCAAGATGCGTAATGCATCGGCAACGTTGCATAACAAATATTAGAAATTCGCAGAAAAGAAAGAGCACTATAGTTGTCGTCAGGTGAAGACAGCCGGCGATTACGTAGCCTCTCCGCCAGCCCTCGAAACGCTAACCAAGCGCTTCACCCTCCTTTGTGCTCCGGACTTCACACCTAGTCCATAGGTGCGAGAGAGAGCGAAGTAGCTAATGAAGCGAAGAGAGGGATGGGGGAAAGGTAAGAAGAATTAGTGGGGGAGAGTGACGCGCTCTCTCCCAGAATTGCGCGCCCTCGAGCAGAGCGTCTTGAACTACCGAGCTATACGCACGCATTTTCCAGTTCATAAATATTTCTGATTTAACATTATTACAATTTCACTTATTGGCCCGAGTGGCAATTCATTATAGACTCAGTCGTTTGCACTAATTTCCTTTCGATTTGAATAAAGTACTTTCGCATCTCAATTCGAGACATTCTATTATTTCGCGCATTTCACTGAACGGAATCACCAGTTTTCCCTTTTCGAAAAGAGAAGCCACGCTGTCCAAAGACGCACATTCGAGCCGACTGTTTTTTTTTAAATAAGCTTTATTTAGGGTTTTTCACCTATTTCAGTTGTTTACAGTACAAAAATACAAAAAAGAAACGAAAGTCTTTACATGGATAATAAAAATAATATAAAAATAATATATAGATTTAGGGATATAAACGTAAATAAAAAAAGTAGCCTAGAAAGATAAAAAGATTTCGGATGGTCGATTCTTCGCGTCATCCGAGCCGTATAGGTTTCCTTTTGCACATTTATTTCGCATTTTATTTTAAACTTTAAGTTTGCACTTTTTTAGAAATTCAAATATGTATAGGCATGCTTCTACATTTGGTTGGCTAATAAGCATTTCGATGTTAAGCGGAAGGTGTACCATTTCTGGAAGTAGCCTTCGTGTATGTGTTAACATTTCAAATCTTTGTTCGTTATACATTGGACATTGCCATATGACATGGTTTAGGTTTTCATTTTCACTGTCACACTTACATTTAGGGCTATCGATGATGCAGATGCGATGTAGGGAAGCAGCTAAGTTATAATGGTTAGATCTGCATCTGTTTATTGTCGTACTGTTATGTTCCGAGTATTCTGGAGCAATTTCGATTGTTCTCGAATATTCGAAACAGCATGCTGTATGAAAAGTGTGTTGCGCGCAAGCTGACGGTGTGCTTCCTCAATGTCGACACTCGGCCTAAGGACTGTGCAACGTGAGCCGCAGTGCGATATACTTTGAGTATGCATAGTATAGAGGGCAAGGGACGCGCGGGCGGAGGTTGCAATCTCTGCCGTCAGCGCTAATTGTCAGCCGAAGAAGGCGATCGGCGACAATGAACTTCGAAATGAGTCAGTCGCTCTTGAGCCCTGGCCCAATACAGTCCAGAGTAGGATTTTTAGAGTAGAGTCAAGAGTTTGCTAGTAGAGTTCCATTAGAATATCAGTATATCAATACCCAGAGAAACAAGCAAAGCTTTGGACCAACTAGCTATATTATATCCATTTGTGAGCGTGAATAAAAGGTTTGAATTAGCAAAATTGCTAGTAAACAGCATTATATCAAGGACCAGTTCAATTCACCCCTGGCCCATCTCCATCACTTATTACATCCAGAGATAACAAATAAGGGAATCATCAGTCTACAAGAAAAGTATTAAGGTAAGAAGTTTTATTAAGTGTATTGAATATAAAGAAAATCGAAAACGCAAGGAAATTGTTAAATAAGTCAGGAATGACCGCCTGATGCCTGTGGAATAGGTAGTAAAGCAAGGACTCAACAAATAACTAAATATTTAAAGTTAAATAGAGTGCATCTAGAACTCTAGCTGACACGTACTGATAACATATTTTCTAGAGTACCCTGCCACGGCAAGGCAAAGAGTAAAAGTGCTGAAAGTAAATTTTACCTTTAAAGTCACCTTGTTCTTTAGCATCTTTCAAAGTTCGTATTATGGCGTTTTTTTAAAGTATGGCATAAAGTCTGTAAATGGCAGCCTACTAGAATCGCATGCATTGCTACTGGTCCCTATTTTCGCTAGTTTGTCGACTTCCTCGTTTCCTTCAATCTCAATATGAGCTAGTATCCAAAGAAATGTTACCGAGGTTTTCTCCAATTTTTTAATCGAGTTAAGTTTATTTTTAATTTCTAATATATAAGGGTTTTGTCTTATATCTAATTTAATGGAGTTCATGGATTGGAGGGCGCTCAGAGAATCAGAGAAAACGAGGAAGTCGTCACCGGGGTTTTCTTTTACAATGTCAAGGGCGCAACTAAGAGCAATACACTCAGCTGTAAATATAGAGGCTCTTACATCGATGCTTTTCAACATTTTTAGCTTCCGATGAGGGCAATAGCACGCGGAACCTACATATTTGGTGTTATTCATTTTGCTGCCGTCTGAATATATATTGATAATATTTTTGTCTTTAACAAAGTTTTTAAACATAGTAGTCGCCTTTCCAAGATTTGGTTTGCTTTCTTCTTTAAGAGTATTTCCGAGTTTAGTTTCAATAGGCCCAGATGTCAAAAGCATTTCAAAGTCAGTGTTGTACATGTTGTATCCATCAGTATGAAAAATTTCATTTTGTAAATTTAGGATGTTTCTTATACAGTCGTATAATTTGCTATTTTCGCTCTTTTTATGTCTCTCTACAGAGTTACAATAGTTTCGAAGAGACTTGAGCGGGAATGATATTGGATTTGAACAAATTTTTAGTAAGTAACTTTCTAGTAGAAATTGACTACAGTCCATCATTGACGGGATTTTGGATTCTGCTAAGATTACATTTGTGGGAGTGGAAATACTATATCCGTAGGCAGTACGGATTTCCGAATATTGCAATTTTTCAAATTAATCGTATCGATGCTTGCGATGCGAGAAATATATGAATGATCCGTAGTCAATAATGGATCGTATGTAGCTCTTGTACATAATAATCAGCGTGTCTGAACTGTATCCCCACCATGTACCCCGTAAAAACTTAATCATGTTGAGTGCCTTCAAACTTTTATTGATTGTATTTTGCCTTTGTGATACGAACGGCATATTATAATCAAATACAATCCCGAGAAATCGTGCAGATCTTACCGACGTTAAGACATGTCCGCTAATTGTAATTTGAGTGTTACCTGGTATTATATTTTTGTTATTGAAATGCACCAATTCAGTTTTCGCGGGGGAGACATCCAGTCCGATATTTTCAAATTTGTTTTCGTTAATTTTTTTAACAGCATTTTCTAGAATTTTTTTATTTCTTTTGATTGACTTGAACTTTATGTACACAGCTAAATCGTCGGCAAATTGGAGAATAGTAACTTTTTTATAAACGTTTTCAGTTAATGTTTGCAACATAGATCAAGTATAGTAGAGGGCTGAGTACACCGCCTTGCGGTACTCCTTTACATACCGTTCTGGGAGCGTCTACATTAAATATTGAGAATATATTGCATGCGTACATTAAGAGTTTCACGTATGCAACAATTTTTTTAGAGCACCCAATTGAGGCTAGTTTTTCTAGTAATATATTTACATTTATGTTGTCGAAAGCCGCGTGTACGTCAAAGAATGCTGCCAATGTCTCCTTTTTCTTTCTATAAACGATTTTTCAATATCAATTTTTAACGTAATGAAATTATCTTGACAAGATTTGCCCTTATGAAACCCATGCTGTGATAAAGGGTTGAGGTTATTTACTTCTGCCCACCATTGCAGTCTGCTTTAAATTATAGTTTCCATCAGTTTGCAAATAAAAGACGTGGGTGAGATGGGTCGCAAGTTTTTTCCGTCCGCTTTGGGTATGAAATGTACAAAAAAGGTTTTCCAATCCTGCGGAAATTGGCTAGTGATGTACATTTGGTTGAATATGTCTAGCAGTAATAATTTATGTTTAATGGGTAGTGAGTCAATGACCTCGTAGTCTATACCGTCGATTCCCGAAGCAGATTTTTTATTTTTATTTTATAGCGCTATGTTAAATTCTAAGAAGGATAATTGCATTTCAATGAGTTCGTTTTCTTGATGATTCCCTGAGAAGTGCGACGGCGTAGCTTTTACCCATTTGTTTTGAAATATTTTGAGCATATTCCATTCATAAGTCGGGTTTGTTCTGAGGTTAAGATTACCGGTAGTTTCGTCTTACTACAGTACAAGTTTTTTTGTATTTAATCCAGTCGTCCTGGGAGTTAGAAAAATCGAGCTTTTTTTGCAGCCGTGAGTAGTCTTTTTACGCCGTCGCACTCAGAATTCCACCAAGGAACCGGGTTATGTTTCTTTCATACTTTGTTCACGGATTTAAGGCATCGTAATCGGGGTCGAGAAATTCGTGATATTTGTCATTTATATTTTCTTGGAATTTCGTCCAATTTGTGCACATAGTTTTTATTTTAAATGATTTATTTTCGTAGTCAAGTAGTTTTTCGGAGTCAAGTAAAACTTTGATGGGGTAATGATCGGAGCCCCAGGTCTTCTGTAATACTTCGACTTTCATTTTATGTGCAATATCAACCGATGAAATGATCAAATCGATATTCGATTTTAACATTCTGTGTGAATCAAGTGCGTAAGGGTATCGGAATTGTGCAAGAAAAGTTCGGATGAATCTAAAGCTTTTAGAAGTTTTTACCCGTTTTGATCGGTTTTTCGACAATTCCATGATAGATTATGTGTGTTAAAATCTCCGACAAGTAGACAGTTTGTCCTGTTTTCTGCGTTTTTGATAAGAGTATTCCAGTCATTTTGAGAGAGTTGGAGACCTGGGGTTCGGTAGCATACTATAATGTCCAAGGGAGGAGATATACTGTTTATTTTAATGCCGCATACTTCCACTGACAGATCAGGGCTTACGATATTTTGAATTTCTACAAACGCTGTATTTTTACGAATAAGAATTAGTATACCTTCTCCAAGGGCATGATTCCTATCTTTGCGATATACTACAAATCCTGGAAAACTTGCTGTTACGCAGGCTTAAGCCACGACTCTACGCATATTAATACGTCGTATTCCTTTAACAGAAATTCGATATCAAACCAATGTTGCATAACGCTTCGCACATTCCAGAATATCGCTCTTAATGTATTACGTACGATTTTCATTTATATATATGTATATTTATAGCGCTAGCTTACACTTCCAGTTTTCTTAAAGTTCTGGTTATGCGTCCCTTTAGTGTTGGTCCAGAATGGTCATAAATGCTTTGCAGCATGGATATAATTTCGTCTGCTTCGTATAGTAGGTTTTCAGTATTTTTTAATCGGTCTTTATTTACGTGTGGTGAGTAGAGAATTTCCGCTAATTCTGCAAATTCGATGTCTGGATTAAGGTTGTTTCTTTCAAAGTATTTTTCTGCCGGTTGCAGCTTTGCGGTTATACTTGTTGGCGTAGTTTTATTTTTAGTTTTGACTTTCTTCTTAGGTGTTTTAAACGTTTTTTTGTGATAGTAATAAGACAGCTATGCATCTCTTTGAGCAACATGATTTATTATAAAACAGGCCAACGTTTCGTGCTGGTACAGAACCTCATCAGGGCTAGATGGCCAAACAAAATAATTACAAAAAATAATTAACATTAAATATTACAATAAATAAAATATTAACCGCTATTTACAATTTACCTTGCAATTAAAATCACTATACTAAATACATCTTAATAATTGAAAACAGCCGGAATGCAGGAAAAACCAGCTACTATAAATAAAATTATAATCAAATTCTCGAACTTAAATAATTATTAATAAACAACCTTACTTTTTTAATTGGACCGACACTACTTGCACAGAGCCGGTGCCGACAGATGGTCGTGCGGCACCGGCGGAGGACTGTCAACGACTGATTTTTCGGTGTCTCCCTTCCTTACGATTAGGAAACTAATATATTCTACCAACATTTACTAACACAAATAACGGCTATACAGTCCGAAGATCCGACTAGCGAACAGGTACATACAGCTCACATATGCTCGAAGAGGTGGCAAATCTTAACTACCATGTAGTAAGACCAAGAGCCCGCGAGGCAAATTCAAACGTTTCCCTCATGACTGTATTGGTTATCAATACAATATGAACGGAACGTCGCCTAGCAACCCGGACTCTCGGTCTTCACACTGGGATGTGCCGCTCCACCTCGCCAGCCAAACATCATTGAACACATGTTGGCTTAGAAAGAGAGCGCGAAGCGGTATACCACCTCTTCTCGTATGCTGCAACCCGCGCACAACCGTCACCCGGCCTCCGAACAGACATGAAAACCTTTATGAATTATTATAAATTATTATAACCTATTTATCGTTACGT
Source organism: Philotrypesis tridentata (assembly GCA_018906965.1). Classification (NCBI taxonomy): domain Eukaryota; kingdom Metazoa; phylum Arthropoda; class Insecta; order Hymenoptera; family Pteromalidae; genus Philotrypesis; species Philotrypesis tridentata. The sequence goes on from JACCIB010000089.1 coordinate 515,287, forward strand.
GGACTCGACTTTAAATTTGAAATTACATTCTTATAACTCGCTTTGAGGTGGCACGTGTCCTCCGCCCTATTAAGCGTGCCATCGAAATAATGTATGTATAGCATTTCTCAGAACCGTCTACGAAAAGTAGACGGCTCTTTATCAATAATTTTAATATTATCAAAATTAAATGAATGACCAGTTTCCATCGTATGGTCCGCAATCGGGGAGGTTGCGTCTCCCTTCGCGATATAACGCTTATGCTCGGTTTCCCTATTTTTTAGAGGTCGATATGTCTCTCCTATATAAGTCGAATCGCAGTCGGCACAGTCAATTTTATAAACCACGTTTCTCGCATCACCAAAAGCAGTAGGATCCTTTCCTAACTTTATAAATTTATTAAATTTCTCATCAATCTTATTTACTAGTAATCTATTATTCCTTCTTAATACTGTATTTAGTTTACAATTAAACCTTTCATAATACAGAAAGACCGCAATTCTATTTCTGAGATCACAATTTTCATTACCTAAACTATTTTTCGCTTTATTATTATTATTATTATCATCCTGCAAACCCGAACTGCCCGAATCTATGCCCTCCAAATTGCCACGCAAGAGGCCAAGATTACACGCAATTCGCCTTTTACAGAATTTTTCGATAAAATTAACAGGATAATCGTTAGCTATGAGAATCTTTTTCGCGTGTTAAATATTTTGCGAAAGGAACCTTTGATCAGATAGTAACATCGCGAAGATTGTAAACAATCCCTACCTTCTGATTTTGAGGATGGTGGGAGTAGAAATTAATATATCTGGCCGAAGCCGTACTTTTTTATACCAATTCGTGAAAATATCCCCATTCTGTTCATAAAAATAGAGCTATTTAGAAAATTAATACTCCCATTCGTTTCGATTTCGGAAGTAAACTGCAACAAGTTATTATAATTATTGAACGCGGCCAAAACAACCTCTAACTTCTTCCTCTCAACTATCAGAAGGTAATTGTCCACATATCTGCAAAACAGTCGTACACTGGCCTTTACAATGCTTAAACTGTATGTTTGTAGCTCTTCTAAAACTATGTTTGCAAAAACAGGGCTAGAACAAAACCCCATGGGAGCCCCCGAGACCTGTTTATAAAATATGCCATTAAAAACCAAATACGTGCAATTGAGCAGGGTTCTAATACCCTCAACAAACTCTTCTTTAGAAATGCAATTAATGCACGCCAGCCATTTCCATCTATTCTCAATTGCTGTTATAATCAATTCTTTTGGCAAACTCCTGAAAAGCGAAACCGCATCGAAGGAGGCGAGACAGTGATTCTGAGGAAATTTCATCTTATTCAAAATATTTTTAAGTTCAAGACTATTTTTTATATTAGACTTCGGTAAAGGAAAATGTTTTGACAGTAATTTTGAAATGCACTTATCGAGAGAGTACTTTGGACTGTTAACTGCAGAAACTATTATACGAACCGAATTCTCCGGCTTATGGATTTTAATAAGGCCGTATGCTTTCGGAAGCGAAGTGTGCTCGATTCCCTTAGACGATAGACCTCTAAACGTCGAGTCATACTCGAAAACACCCCGCATACTCCAAAGGTCAATAAGTTTTTTAATACGTCTTTTAACACCCGCAGACGAGTTAACCTTGATTACTCTATAGAACCTCTCATCGCTGAGGGCCTCTTCTACCTTTGATATGTATGCAGAGCGTTCAATCGCTACCGTAGCATTGCCTTTATCCGCTCTAGTGAAAAATAAATCAGGATTATTCTTTAAAAATTTTTTTGTACATTCAATATTGTTGGACATGACTCTCTCTCTCTATAAGGCAAATGTGGTTTATTTTTTATATGTGAATTTAAAATAGATAGCACTCCGTCTCGCAATCTTCCATCCTGACTTCGATCATACATATATACATTTTCAAGACTTTTAAGTATTTCCACAGCTTGTTTGAACTCGAATTTGATACAAAAATTAAATTTTTCACGCATAGACATAACATTTGACACAAAATCTGGCAACGAAATATCTGAAAGATTAATTAACCATTTTTTCCGTAATTCTTGTATTTCTGTAGAACAATTCTGTGAATCCAAGTAACTATTTTTGTTAGTGCTGTAATTTTGACTATTGTTAAATTTATTAAAAGAGGAATTGCCATGTCTATGTTCGAGAGATTTTTCATGCAGGTTCGAAATCTTATTATTATATATATTCTTTAAATTATTAATAAATCTGTCACAAGAATTTTGAGAAAATTGTAATATTTTTTCGGAAAAAGATTTACTAGTCAATCCAGCTATGTCGTCAACAATTAAATTAATGTTTTTCTTTAAAAACCGAAGCTGAGTATTAATGTCAATGATCTCTAATTTTAAAGTTTTTTTGCGTAAATTGTTAATGACTAGGTTATACTTCTTATTCGCAAAACTGCTGTGAAAATACCTACGTGCCTGTATATCAACAATATGACTAGGAAATAAGTCCTTCTTTGTCCTGTTTTTTTGTCATCTTTTCCTGTATTCTTAATTTCGAGTAGTTCTGTAGTTTTATTGATAGTTACTTCCGTTGCAGCAGATTTTGATAGTGTAGGTTCTTCGGATATTTTGGCTGTATCAGATGATTTTGTAGAAGGTGGCGATGGACGTTTCCTAGTAATTATAGGCAGTTGTGTAAATGTACTGGTACTTGGGTTCTTGTTGATTTCTACATTTGAGTCGATATTATTCGCTGTGTAGAAGTAGGTGTATTTATATTTAAGTTTTACTCGGCTAGTTCTGTTGTTGTTTGCGTAAGTTGTTGTGTGTTCTCTTAGCAATATTTGGTCGTATGTCCTTCTTCCTTTCATAAGAAGCACGAAAGTTTATCGCATGTAAAATAAATTCAGTAGGCTTCTTCAACCAGCAGACGTCTTCGTAATCGAGCGGGCAAGACTATGGAATTTTGTTTACGTCTGCTGGATCTATGAATACTTGTCTTCTGTAGTTAAGTAAGTGCGTGTATCCTATATCACCGAGACCAGTTTTTAAACGAGTGATTTGTAATTTCGGCGTTACTTGGTATTTTTTAAGCAGATCTTCAATTCCTTTGTTTGGAATGGACGCATGCACGTTTGATATTAGAACACGCTTCGTTTTGGCGTTTAGTGATCGAATTTCGAGGGAGATGCCATTTATTGAAATGCGCTTACGAGAGTTTACAAGTACATCGGCTTTTTCTTCAGAGTTCAAATAAATGCACACACGATTTTGCGAGATGCGTGAGATGGATGCCATATTTGTCGGTCCAATGATGTTTTCAATAGCGAGTGCATAGTCATGGATCGTTGAACCTTCTAAAAAGTCAATTACTATAGCTTGGTTTCTTATGGTTTCTTTTTGGGCTGCAAATGCGTACGTAGCTTTAGTACGATTTGTTGTTTGCTGAGTTTGGTTGGTAGCAGCATTTTGTACTTGAGGTCCGCCGTCTCCGGGGACACTTATGATGGTGGAGTGTTTTTACACTATCTTTTTCAAAGGGATTGCCCCTTGGAATCGAAAATTTTAGATTGTAATTAGTCGTTGGTATTAATACTTTTTATAATGGCATACAAAATAAAACGTTTTTTATGTGTTAAGGATTCCAAATTAAATAAATCTTTTGCCATTACATCGCCTTATGAGATAAATTCTTCGAATGTATAATTATGACACGTACATTCTTCATTAATATTTGGCAAATTGAAGTCATTTAATGAGCTACCATTTGTTAATAACACAAAATCAATCGTTTTTAAGGCTATTATTTCCCCTTCTTCTTTTGAATACTTAGGCTATAAAAGTATTCTTTAAATTTATCATACAAAACTCTTGCACTTGACGGATTGTGAATAATACAAATGTAAGCAAATAAATCACACAATGCTTTAGGAAACTAAATTTCAATTGCTTCTTGCAAACACTTATCCCATTGTTGATCAGTAGTTATTAAATTTCTAGCTAGATCTACATCATAATAGGTTAAGCAGGTTTTTTTTCAAATATTTTGAAATCTTCAAACAGTTGAGCTTCTTTGACACGTAATAATAACAGTCGTAAATAATATTTTTGTTGTAATTATAAATTTATGCTAAACGCAGGAGTGCAAAGAACTTGGCAAAATGCAGGCAATGCTGATTTGACAAATCAGCTGTTATAAGAAAGCGAGTGATCGCTTGCAGCAGTCAGTCTGAATTTGTAAAGAATACTGTGAGTGTCGAGCTGCACTCCAGGAATGTATTTATTTATATAATAAAACTCTTCTCCTATACATAATTCTCACCGTATTTTAACAATTTTTCTTCATCTTTCGGATTTACAAAAGACATTCTACTTAAAATAGGTTTACTTTGTTAGTTTCTTTCAGTCCATTCATTCCGTTGCTCACTAAAAAGGTGGTAATACGGAATTTCAAAGTATAAATACAAAGTAAAATATTTTCTAGCATTTGGATCGTTTTTATTAAGTTCAAACCATATTCACAACCTTCTACAAAATAAACAAATTGTTCATTTTCTAAATGAATTGCTAATCTGTATATTACGTGAGATTACAAATACATAGAAAATTTTAATAATCGATACATTGCTTCGGGTGGACTTACGTATCTTGTGTTTATAAATTGTTTTATTTCATCATAACCATATTTAACATTATCGTCTTCTTTTTGGCTGTTACTCGTTTCAATAAAAGTAGAATCAGGACCTTTAAAGAAATATTTAAATAAACATTTTACGCACTGAATTGTGGAGCAAATTTATATATTTTTTTTTCTATGTATAAATCTGTTCTTAATAAATGTTGATTTTTTGCAAATAATATAATCTTGATTCTTCAACTTTAATGTAAGCATCAACAATAAATTGTTGAGTTAATTTTTCTAAATTAAGAAATGGGTTAAAATCATCTCAAATACTAAATTGCAAATTATACAAGTCCAACATTGAACTATTGTTTTTATTAGTAGTTTCTTTCATTTTGGGATTTAAAGAATAAGTATCATGATAAATTTGACCACATACTCGTATTACTTAGGGTCCTCTGTTAAATAATGCATCAAACTTTGCCCCAAAATTTGCAAATGCAAGTAAATTAATATAGAATCTTATATGTTGTTGACAGTGTTTGCTTTCAGATGTATTATTTACAATTCATACTTAAAACGTTCTGGGTCAGAATGTTTGTTTGGTAAAACTACTTTTCCTTTACTACAACAACTTGTGTATTGTTTTCGCCCTGTTTCTTCTCTTTTAAAATATATTGCTTTGCAATGAATACATGTATAGTCCATTTCTCTAACATTATTTTCATCAACAAAATTTTCATTCAAATCATTATCATATATAGCAGCATATTCATTTAAATCTTTTGCTTCTTTTCTTTTCTTGTTTATTTCAGATTTATCTGCTTTGGTACGTGATTGTCTTTTTACTTGTTTTTTTAGAGCTATATTTTTTATTAGTATTTTGTAATGCTTCATTTGCTAATGCTGGACATTTTAAAGCTTCTGTTTCTTTTCTTTTCTTATTTATTTCAGATTTCTCTGCTTCAATACGTGATTGTTTTTGTAGTTTTTTCTACAGCTAAATTCTTATTAATATTTTGTAATGCTTCATCTGTTAATGCTGCACGTTTTAAAGATTTCGTTTGATTTCTTGTCTTTTTTATGTTTTATTTTTCTGTTTCAGTACGTGACTGTCTTTTTATCTTTTGATTTTTTTTTTTATTTTGAACAATTGTCCAATCCACTGGTTCTATATTAACAAGACCATTTTTTATTAAATGGTTTTGATTGATTTTCTTCAAGTTCATATTTTCTTGACTACCTTTGGCTCAATCTATACTCATAAATAGTTTCAAGATATTTAATATTAGATTTTGAGAAATCTACACGTAGTTCTACAATGTCTTGAAAATGTATTCTATAAATATTGTTTTGTTTATGTATATTAGACAACAGTAATGAAAACGGTGTTAACATTTTCGTTTCGAATATTGTGCACAAATGATTTCGCATGTTTTTGATATCAAATGTTAAATTGCAAGGGCATGAACCATAAACAACTACTACGGCAAAAGCAATTGCAAACACTCCACAATCATCTGAATTCGCTTGCTCCTGAACTTTTTCAAAAACTATTTTTAGGTTTTCTTTATTTAGAAATAATCTGTTAATAACTATAATATGATCATTGTCCAATGAATATTTATTGAAACTATAATAGAAAATAAACATTTATTCTTTTATTTAATAAAATGAACAGTAATACATATACTATGATGATATTCTGCAGTATTATGTTTTATACTGTATAATAGGAAATCGTGCTATATTGGCTTTATGAGGCTTAAATGATCCAAAAATTGAATGTGAAGTATACTACGAGAGGAGAGGCGATAGAGATCAAAGGTAGTATCGGAGGAATTGGTTGGCTCACCTCACTAATTTCCTACTGTACATTTAAATTAATTGTTCTAATAATAATGTTTTAAGGATGTTTACAGAATATACTTTTATTCTCAAGATCAAATATTTGAAGTTTTTACATTATTCAAATATTTGAGTAATGTAAAAGCTGTGAAACGTCAAATTACCAAACAATCAAAAAATACTGAAATTGAAGAACACACAAACAAATTAAGATATCTGAAAGGAAATATTAAAGATATTAGTAATAGATGAATAAAGAGTTAAGGAAGTGTAATGAAATTACTAATTTTAAAAATTATTTTAAAAAATTAAAAATAAACTCGAAAGGAAAATTTTATTAAGTACAATTTTGGTACACGCATTGTACAGTTCATTTTTTTACCAAATTTTTTTATCTAATTTTTTAAATATTATTCAAACATTAAAAATCATATTCCCTGCAACGATTAATAATATTATTTAAATAATACGAATATTACAAAAAAAATTAAATTACTATTTCTTTCTGTTGAATATTGTATAAATATTATACTCTTTGCTTGTTGTTCTACGAATTAATACTGGTCGCGCCATCTCTAGTATATATATGATTTTGTACATCGAGACAAGCGCGACTCCGAAAACGCAAATACGCGAGTATGTAAACACACATATATAGATATACACTATAGAGAAGAGCGCTCGCATATACTGTACTCGCGCTCAATCTCTCTCTCTCTCGCTTGTAAGTCTCGGAAGGAGACAGTCGTGTCCGACGACACATCACACATTGTAATAAAGTTACTTATTATTAAAAACAACCTCACTAATTTTCCACAACTCCAACAAACACAAACACACATATATCTACGGGAAAAACTTCTGCATTTTTAATGTTCGGCAGGCAAATATATCCACCAAAAATGTGGCGACGCGAATCCGAAAGCGCAACAAATGCGAGCGACACGCGAGACCCCGCAGAAAATACGACCGACGACTCGACAGATGACGAAAAGACAGACACACACACACACACAAATACGATACAAGAAGAAAATCAAGAGCTAAAGAGAGTGACACAAAAATCAGCAACACAAAGATCCAAAACGCTGAAAACAACACGACAAATGAAACATCGAACAAAATTGACGAATGGTCAGCGCGAATGAAAAACCTACAACACACACACGACGACGCGTTAAACCAAATCGACAAAGAAAAAACAAAACAAGAAAAACATTACAACAAAAACAAAAGAGAAAAAACATTTAAACCAGGCGAATTAGTCTGGAAATAGAATCGAACGTTGTCTTCAGCGCAAAAGAATTACAGCGCGAAATTAGCGAAGCCCTATGTCGGGCCGTATAAGATTTTAAAACGCGCGGGCAACAATATATATGTCATTTGCGATACGAACGGGAAAGTCGTAGAGAGCGCCGTTCATGCGAACGAACTCAAGAGCGCGGAAATCGAAGAAAAACCAGCAACACCGCCCGAAGAAGAAGACGAAGGGCCTTACCACGCGAAGCGGCCGAGTCAAAACAAAGCCCCCCGCCCCGCCGCCTCTACGTACTCAGTCAGTTGACCGCCCGGCTCCGCAACGCGCACATCGACACTCGAACAAACGCACCATGCGCAAAGCAAACTCGACACCAGAGGACGAGGAGATGTTCCTCAAATTTTAGAAGTGGCTAAAAATCGAGCGCGAGAGCGAAAAAACGCGACAAGAAAGTGAAACTGCAGTATCCAGTGAGCCAGATAAGCAACCGAGAAGACAAATACCCACCCTGGACACGCGGCGGAAAAATATACCGCAAACTAAAGGAGAGCCAGCGCAAATTCCTGGAGGAACAACGCGAGAGAAAGAGGCTAGAACGAGAAAAGCGCCACCCACAATCGACAAGCGGCACGCGCGGATGCACTAGCATACTTCGAAGAACGGAGAAAATTCATAGAGGCGGATAGCGCGGCCGTTGCAGCACGAGAACGGATAAAACAACGCCAGCTGCAACGCGAACAAGAAGAACAAAACCTCAAAAACGCGATCCAACTATACAAAGAATCAGTTCGAGGAGACCTCATCGAGAAGGAGAGAGAAGCCACACGAGCTTGCGCACAAATCGAGCTAAAGAGAGCAATGGACGAGCTAAAACCCCAACTACGAGCAGAAGTAACAGCAGAGTACGAAGCTCTAAAGAAGAAGCACTTCGAAGAAGAGCAGGCAGTCATCGCTGCGGACAAAGAATGCGAACGATCGAAAGCGCCTCAGCGCGAAAACCTACAGCCGAAAGCGCCACAGCGCGAAAACCGGCAACCGAGCAGCAGCAACACGACCGGCGAAGAAAGCTCCGGCACCACAGTCAAAGCAGGAGCGATTCCGAAGCGCCACCAAAATCTAGACGAAACAGGGAGACACATAAAGGAGAAGAACGACAGGGCGAACCAAGCCTACAAAGGCAAGATGCTCAAAAAAGAAATATACAAGCCAAGGGACGTCCACCAGTTCATACGAAAAGAACGACTCAACGGCAGCACGAAATCCGACAACGAGCTGCAGAGCGCCTGGCTACGATACCGAGCAGAAAGAAGAGAACGCGACCGCCGAGCGTAAACAAGTCAGTATGGGTATTTAGTTTAGCGCGAACGCGACGATTCCGAGAACCAGCGGGTTACTCGACAGAAAAACAGATTCACATGTAACACGAAAACCTTTTCACGTGAAAAAAAAACACGCACACATTGAACTATAAAACGAGACAACTCGGATTTTTCATTATCAATATAACCAAAATGTTACAATTATAACACTTTTATTATCATTAAAACACAAAATGTACGAACAAAATGTATATTGCGAAAAATAAACGCTTGCGCATCAGCGCGATAATCATATACAAAAAGACCTATAGTACAAAAATTTTTTTCTATTACATATTATTCATATTCTATTTAATAACGTTTGCGACATGTCAAACATCAAATATTTATTGTCGAACATCAAAAATGCCCCCCCCCCCCCGACGACGCCGTCCAGCATGTAAGTGCCGGCCGAGCGCCCCTGTCTCTCTCTCTCTCTCACTCGCGACGCAAGAAAGGGGTCTGCAAGCCCCAGAGCGCGACCTTAGCGTAGGCCAGATTCCGGGAACGCGAGCAAGACAATATTGGCCACGTCTGCCTCAATCCTCGTGGTGCTCAGCGCGGCAACCGAGCGCGGCAGCCTCGCCAGCGAGAGCGAGAAGTTAATGTACATTCGAGTATTTGAATACACGTACGGACGAGCGCGTCCTGCTCATCCGCCTCTATCCTAAAGCCGTGTACGTTATTGCAAATACTCCCCCCCCCCCCTCCTAGCACCTGGAGAATCCATCTCCTAGCTCACCGGAGAAGCAGAACAGCCGAGCAAGGTCCGGAGACCAGGTAATTAGAATCTTTTGCCGGCGCGCCTCCTACCCAGCGCGGGCTGCAGCTAGGAGCAGCCCCCGAGAAGCCTGACAGGAGCCTCGTCACAATATATATAAGTAGTATGATGGCACCATGGAGAAAGTAAACAAATATGGCCTTGACCTCTGTGACCTCTCGTACATGTCACTTTGGTCAAGGGCATATTTGTCTACAGTCGCCATGGTGCCAAACTGCTTGGGAGAGACCCCCCTCTCTCTCTCTAGTGACGTTCTGGTTCTTGCCACTATGATCAAGGTTAGTTTTATTTAAACTCCCCAAGGTGCCTGAACTACTTGAGAGACCCCCCTCCCTCTTTTTTTCGCCAAAGTGTCCCAGGCACTTCGAAGATTATTCCCAAAGTGTACTAGACACTTCGAAGATTTTCCCAAAGTGTACTAGACACTTCGGCAATTTTCTTCAAAGTTGCCTCTAACCCAGAGGAAACTTTGGCGAAACACACTTACCAATAGGAGGGGTGAGCTCTGCTCCAACTATCCCTGCTGACTTCTAATAGGTAACTGTTCTCACAATGCAGCGTTCGTCCTTTTTATAACCCTCCTCTCTCTATCTCTCTCTTTCTCTCTCTTTTTCTCTCCCTCTCTCTGTTTTTTAAATTTTATTTTTGCATTTAATATTTTTATACTTCAGTAAAAAAAGCCTATCTATCTCTTGTTTTTCTTTTTTTAATTCAGCAAAATAAAAGTCTATCTCGTTCCTTTATCAGATTCATAGGATGTAGGTGACAGGTATAAGCAATAATCTGATCGATACTATAGCCAAATTCATCGGAAAACTATTAGAAACCAGCCAGCCTGTATTAGGAAAATATAAGTATAAGGAAAGTGGCACGAAATCACCGAAGAAGAATATGCGAAGACGGATCGGATTATCATTGCAGCGAGGTGTGTCTTATTACGGCTACTCGACACCTGAGCGCTGAGTGGTCAGTGTAATCCTAATCCAGAGCGAATTAGAAACCAGTCCGTAAACACTTCCTCGTGCGTTATACCTTCCTAATCCCAAAACACATTTGGCGATTTCAAAGTCCATTAAAATGGCGGACTTAGAATATAAATCAGCCACCTCCTTTATTAATATATTACCCTATTCATTAACACATCTTTTAACTATAGATTTGCCTAAATAAATCAATGAAATATTGGTGGGTGTATCGGTGAACATCGACGGATCCTTGCTGAACATGAAATTCGACACCACCCCAAAATTTGGACTTGGCCCACCCTTTTTTCTGTGGTAATATTGATAGTAGAAGGGGGGTGAAGGGGTGTCTATATAGCAGTGGCCCTCCGATACAGATACCGCAAGATGAAATTTGACACCTATCAATTTTTAATTTGACCCACCCCAATATCTTTTTGGTCCAATCGGTTGATTATTGGTTATCGATCGATCAATATCTCCGAAACTATTGATCAGATAATTTCGCGGAATAAGGATTTTATTGAAGACAACTCAAGAGGTATTCAGTGACCCAACTTCCGACCAAATCATCTGAAAATTTACAGCAAATCGATCGATCGATCGATTGATCGATGTATTTTTCGTAAATACATAATGGAAAATAGGTTCTTAGAGAAGAGAAGAGACCTTACCTCACCGAGCGACAGCACCAGACTGATGTCTTTTAAACATTAACCCGAATAAATAACCAATTTTAGCTGATGTAGCAAAAACTGCCAGGGGCGACATCTGCGCCATCTACTTCATCCTTTCAGACTTCTCGAAAGTGTGGTCAGCACTATATCCTGTTTCATCCAAGAAGACGTGGTCAGCACTATATTCAATTTCATCTAAGAAAAAACGTAGTCAGCACACCTTCTTCTCATCTCACGTTTCATCTAAAGTTGCCACTTCCTCGCTCTACATATGCTCCTAATACAATTTAACCATTCTCGCTCGTTTTTCGTGTATTATAAATAAAAAATCAATTGTATTATCGGGTATACATCCTGCATTTGCGATACACGATATCATACGTCAATAAAATAATGAAAAATATAGAGTTTTGTTGAAATTTTTGCTGATGTAGCTGATTGGCGCGACATCTACACCGGCTATTTTACTCTTTTGGGTTTCTCGAAAGTGTGGTCAGCACCATATTCGATTTCATCTAAGAAAACGTGGTCAGCACTATACACAATTTCGGATGTGTTCTTGCAAATATAGTCAGCATTATGCTCAGTTTGCAAGCAAGTTCTAGGAAATGTGGTCAGCAATCTTCAGGTTTTAATTAAGTTCTCAGACTCGTCAGCAAAACACCCTCACCACAGATCAAGATTGGTTGTCTGCTGGCACTATAAAAGTGGCCGGATAAAGGGGTTAGCCATCAAACAGTGTTCAGTAGTAGCAGCAGTAACTTCGAGCAGAGACAACCTTCAGCATTAGGCCAGCGACTTCCTTGCTAAGAGAGACAGAGAGAGAGAGTATGTTGACCATCTTGAGCATCTTGAACATCTTGAGCATCTTGAGCATCGCTAAGACGGTATCCTCGTGTAGAGACTTTGGCCAGAGACTCAGTGGTATTAAGAGGTATTTGATAAATTTTTTAATTCATAAACGATGTATCAGTAATAATATATTTCAAGGATATATAACTGTATTTTAGAAATGATTAACCCGGTAGAATCAAACCTAGCCGACCTCCATATACACAGACGAATTGATGACCTTATGGATCTAGTCATCACCTTAGTAAACAAAGACAAAGAAAGAGAGCGTCTTGAGAACGGTTTATTGAAGGAATTTCGCTTAATTACAGCCGAAAATGGCCGGGTCTATGATTTACTGACAAAATTACAGAATGAGGGAGCCATTAATTGGGAAATAACGAATAATGTTATTAAGGCTGTAGATAAATATACGATAAAATTAGATAAGATGCGCGCTCATTTAGGCTTGCTTACAGGTATTACATTAACTAGATTAAGAAATATAGAGCAGGATATAAACATTCTTAATATGAATATTGATGAGTTATCCGAATCATTATCAGAATTAAGTTTAGAGTAATGTATATTAATATTGTAAAAACTATTGATTAATAATAAAAAATTAACTAAATTTACACTGTCTCCCCATTCATTGACTATACCTTGATCTCTTTCTCGCGCAGATTATACACACGTAATCTGGTGGTAGCCACTGTCTTGTACCACGTAATTCATCAAGAGAACACTCTACAACTACTACTACTGCTAAGCTGTTGAGACATTATCCACACCATGAATAGATTACAACTATTGAGAATTGTGCTCCAAGTATTGAGCATCGTGCTGTTACACGAACCAGCAGCGCGCTTCTTTTGCAATGATAGGTGGCGTCGATCTTTGAAACATTGCTCAATCACCGTGCTTTTAAAGAAACTAAAATATATAATAGATTTCTGCTGTCTACGCACTATTGGAGTCTTATTTAAACGCGGTTTCTTCGAGAGCGAGCGAGATGTTATTCGTGTTGTTGGTGAAAGTATTTTGCGTCGTGGTATGCAGTCAGCCAGGCAAGTCAAGGACATCATGCAGCAGCATCAGCTGGTCATAGGTAATTTAAAACTTTTTAAATCTGCATTAGCCAGCGAGAAATATGACAATTTTGGACATTTTCACAGATCTCGACAGAATGATGACGGATCTCGAAGGTGATACTCTGATCGAGCTTGTTCGACTAGACGACGACAACGACAATGATGGTGAAGAGGTGGTGGTGGTGGTGGTGGACGAGAAGGCAGAGCCTATGGACCTCTCAATACATGGTATTGAGCTATCGCAACAATCTTTGGGAGACGTGGTCACTAACAGTGCAGACGTAATTTCACCCATTGTACCTGCATCTACTGCTCCGACGAATTCAGTCGAATCAAAAGCGATTACGACTGGTGAAGCTATGGAGATTGATCTACCATTGATCGCTACTTCAGAGCCATCTACGTCGTGTATGACAATATCTATCAAGGAAAATCATGATGATGATGACAATGACGGCAATGGTAATGCAGATAGTCAGGAAATCAGTGGTCCAAAGACAAAAAAAGAAGAAGAAGATGATGACGTTGACGCTGGAGTATTCTCCGATATAACGTCATGCTCGCAATCTTCCGGCACTTCTTCTTCTTCTTCTTCTTCAAGTTCCACCGCTTCAAGTGGTGAGGACGACGACGACGACGACGAGAACGAGACATCAGGACATAGTTCGGGTGGTGACAACGACAACAACGACGATGACGACGACGACGACGACGACGACGACGACAAGAGCATTGAATGTAAGTATTTCGTGTATCATTGATAATGATAGTAGCGCCGGTAAGTGGCAGAATACAAGTTTGAAAACTAGATGATTACTTGCAGGAGGGTGGCGGTGCTGCTACTGCTGCTGAACAGCCCGTGTGGCGGTACATCATCATTCATCAAGAGCGTGCAAAATACTACAGGAATTTTCGTCTAAATGGTCGTGAAGCCATTGTGAATATTCGTCGACCACCAGCATTCAACACTGACGTCTCAGAGTGGCTAAGTCGCGGTCTACACGAGATCCACAGGTACGTGTGTAAGGGCACTAGACCCACCGATTTTATCGGCTTGTCTATAAACTCAGCGCAGTTTCGTCACGGCGTTGTGTGGATCTCGTATAGACAGGTGTGTGAATTGCATGTGAGCGATATACTCGAGCTCCTGGAGAGCGTTTCGCAGAGTAATGACGGTCTTGAGATTGACGAGATGCTGACAATAACTGTAAATACGGTGTCGGTACCTCAGGGACGCGGTCGTGTTGCGCTCACATCCGAGTCAGTCTTCAAACGCTCTATCCTGAACATTCAAAATACGGATAATCTCTGTCTAGCTAGATCACTTGTTTGCGCACATATTCACGCCATTCGTGGTGACGCTCGTACGGGGTATCTCCAGAAAATGTGGGATGAAGTCCGACAAGACAATGGCAAATTTCAAAAAGAGAGAGCTTTAAAACTCTGTAATAGCGCTAGGGTCATTGTGCCCGAAACCGGCTGCGGTCTACCAGAGATTAAGCAATTTCAGGAGTATTACGCCTGTTTAGACGTGTCAGTAGTCGTCTTTTCGTTTCAAGGATTTACTCGTGGTGATAAGCCATTATACGACGGTAGCGAGTACGTCTACAATGTCGGGAATACAGTTAGATTTACCCTGTACATTATGTATTATGAGAACGCGCGAAACTATCAGCCCACTTTGAACTTGGTAGCTGCAGCCAGTAGTCGGGGCTATTGCTTGTCGTGCAATAGAAAAATTATCGCTGATAGGAGGCATCGATGTCCAAATCGGTGCCGTCGTTGTCTGCAGACACCACCTTGCGTACGTGACCAGCCGCAGCAGCAGCAGTTTGGCGTGCGTTCAGAGTGTCCGCGATGCGGTAGAATGTTTTTCAATCAGACCTGTTATCTCAATCATTTGAAAGCCGATTCATTTGATAAGGGTCACACGGTATGCGAAAGTTTGAAGATCTGCTCGAGATGTTGTCTAACAATTAGTGTTAAGAATGCGTCTGCACACGTGTGTGATAATGCCTATTGTAAAATATGTAACCGGGTGCAGCCAATCGGACACTTGTGCTTTATGCAACCTATCGCTGCGACACGTCAGTCAGTCGCAAGTACTGTCGCAAGAAAGAAACAGACTCTGTATGTATTTTATGATTTCGAGACCCAACAGTCGGACAGAGTGATGGGTGGTGACGATAGTACACGCATACATGTTGTGAATCTGTGTGTTGTACAGCAGGTGTGCAGCGCGTGTCTGCACGATGAAAATATTGCGGAGTCGTGCAATTTTTGTAGGACACGAGAGTACGTGTTCGCGGATGAGCCGGTAAAACAGTTGGTCGATCTGGTTCTGACACACAAAAAAATATCAATTCGGTGATTTGTATTGCCCACAATGCTCAGGGCTTTGACGCGCAATTTATTTTGAAACACCTGATTGAGCGCAAAGACTTTCGCGAGACGCCAAATCTGATTTTAAATGGATCGAAAATAATTATGATGCAATTCGCACACGTGAATTTCCTCGATAGTCTCAATTATCTGCATATACCGTTGAGTGCTCTGCCGAAAGCCTACGGTCTGGGCGATATTGAGAAAGGCACTTTTCCCCATCTATTCAACACGCCGGAAAATCAAAATTACGTGGACGAAATGCCACCTATTGAGAGTTTTTCGCCTAACTCGATGAGCGTTGAGGGACGCAAGGCGCTCCTAGAGTGGCACGCCGACAAGCGAGAGCAGAATTATGTGTTTGATTTCCAGCACGAAACCGTGAAGTACTGTAAGCAAGACGTTAAGATATTACCACTAGCCTGCCTTGCGTTCCGTAAGACATTCATCGAGTGCGGATCTACAGATCCTTTCGAGGAATGCGTCACAATAGCCTCAGCCTGCATGCGGGTATTCCGCAAGGTGTTTTTACGAAAGAACACAATTGGCATTGTGCCAGTCGGTGGCTATCGTCGGGCCAACAAGCAATCGGTAAAAGCAGCTGAATGGCTTACGTGGATGGCGCACGAGACGCGCTGGCAAATACAGCACTCTGTAAATTCGCGGGAAAAGAGACTGCCCGAGGGCCCCCTCGTGGACGGATTTTGCGAGCTGGAAAATGGCGAGAAAGTAGTACTGCAATTTCACGGCTGCTATTGGCACGGCTGTGTTCGCTGCTACACAGCCGGTCGCGATTTACCGGGTGTGAACGGTGGCGAGACTTTAGACGAGCGGTACGAGAGAACGCTGAGAGTTTCGGCGAAAATCCGGAGACACGGCTATCGTTTGATCGAGAAATGGGAGTGCGACTTTGACCGCGAGTACAGCGAGAACATGTCGTCGTTTATGAGACAGGCCACGTGGGGCTGGCATAAACCGCTCAATCCGCGAGAAGCATTTTTCGGCGGGCGGACGGGTAACACTGTCAAATCGTACGATGTGCGGCCGGGAGAAAAAATTAAATATGTCGATGTCTGCTCTTGGTATCCGTATATATGCAAATACGGCCGATATCCCACTGGTCATCCGAAACTCTATGTCGGTGAGACTGAGTGCGCGCAAATTGTCGGCGCTAATAATGACATTCGAAACATTGACGGCTTGATCATGTGCGAGGTGTTGCCGCCGGTTCTGCCCGTGCGCATGCATAACAAGCTGCTGTTTCCACTGTGTCGGTCGTGCGCCGAGACCCTGTGTCAGTCGGATTGCGAGCACGAGGACGCGAGAGAACGCGTTTTTGTCGGGACATGGGTGGCCGACGAGCTGAAAAAAGCCGTGGAATTCGCCGGCTCGCGCGAAGCGCGCTTCGCGAGGCTCCCGAAGGGCGCGAGCCAAATGGCTGACCGTTCCGGAGCCTCGCAGCGCGCGAACGCGCGCGCGCACGCGCAACTGAGCTTCCCGGCAGGGAAGCCTTATATCTTGCCTTCGGCAAGCTCGATAGCCGCGCGCGCATGCGCGCGAGAGGGCCCCCCCGCCGCCCCGCGCGTTCGTAGTCCTCCCCCGCCAGGGGGCGTTGTAAATCTCGCGTCTTATAAAGCTCGCGGATCGTGCGGCTCGGTGTGTTAGTCGGGCCTCGTCCACGAGTGAGTGAGTGAGTGAGTGAGTGAGTGAGTGAGCGAGTGAGCGAGCGAGCGACGATGGATTTGCGGCGTTGGCGACACCCGTGGACGTGCATGATATGCGGTCCCACCTCGTGCGGCAAGACCGTATTCT